>JAOWBW010000019.1:37500-411334 GCA_026119855.1 Campanula takesimana
TTTGGCATTCTTCTACCTAAGTTAAAAGAAGAGGTAATAACCATAGATACGTAAATGAGTAATTCATATACAATAAAAATATAATTATGTTCATATTGAATCATTTTCTCTTTATAGTGATTCTATAATAAAAGAATGATACCTAATAGAACATACTCCCTCCGTCCCAGACCATGGGCACAGTGTGACTTTTTTGGTCAACTGGGTCAATCTTTGACTATAATTTTATGAATATCTAAATATCTCTATACAATTCTAAAAATTGTTTATGAAAGCATTTCTAATAGTGCAACAATAAACAATTTTTAGAATTTCATAAAGATATTTAGAGATTCATAAAATTATGGTCAAAGATTGACTCAGTTGAACAAAAAAGTCAAACTGTGCCCATTGGTTGGGACAGAGGGAGTATACTCTTATATACTCCCTTCGGTCCAAAATAACTGTCGCTTTTGGTCAATAAGATGTAACTTTGACAATATTTAAATAAAAAATAATGATGCTAATAAAAATCTAAAATTTGTCATTGTATTATAATTAATAATATTTTTAATAAAAAAATTTAGATTTTTATTAGGATCATTATTTTTTTGTTTAAATTTATTGGTCAAACTTATATCTGTGACAAAAAATGACAATTATTTTGGACCAGAGGGAGTATAGAGTAGTAAACTAGATAAGTCATGGATGCATTAAATAAGAAGTGAAGGGATTTTGTAGTTTTCAACTAAAATCACTAATCTTAAAAAAAAAAAAAAAAAAAAAACTAAAATCATTAAGAAGTGACTTTAAAATTGGATTTTTCCCCTAGGACCCCTAATGCCAGATTTTATTACAAAAAACCTCGCCCAGGTCAAATGCCACATAAGGAGCTGAGGCGAGATTAAAATTCCCCCACACCCCTGATGACCAGTCAAATACAAATCCTAAAAACCCTCCCCTCCCCCCACCCCTCATTCACGACACACACTACACACGCGCACACACACTTCGTTCGCTCTCTCTCTCTCTCTCTCTCTGAGCACTCACCGGCTCCTTGTCTTCTACGGCGACGGTGACCGTGGCCACCTCCTCCAGTGTCACTCCCTCTTGCGCCGGTTACTTCTGTCCGACCACCGACACTCTTCCTTTTCTCCGGTGACTGATCTAGTACTCCGACGACCTCTGCGTATCGACTCACGACCGACCGTTGCCGGCGACGAGTCCTGCTATTCATTCTCCAGATCGTCCTCTTTCTCGCCGGAAAGAGTTCTTCACCGGCCATCTCTCTTTCCCTGCTCCGGCTTGAAACCCTAACCCATTCATCCATCTCAGCCGCCGGCGATTTCTCTCTCCCTCTCTCTTCTCTCAGGCGCGCACACACACACACACTAAATATTTATTCCAGTCAGATCTGCTCATTTTGGATAGATCTGTGTTGTTTCTGTAATCCAAAGGTAAAGTAAATAGAAATGGAAATTTCATCTTTTCTATCCTGGTGTTTGCAATTACTAAATCCAGTCAGAGTAAAATTTCAACTTGATTTGGTAGGGATTTGGCTACTGCAGATTTGCCCTGATGGAATCATAACTATAGTCGATTCCTTGAATCAAGAACAAGGGAGTAGAACTGTAACAAAATAAGTTCTTTTTAAGTCGCTTGAAAGTTTCTCACAGGTTCAATAAGACTTTTTACTTGAACAAGACTGAAAAGTCTCATGAACATGGCTGAACCTGATCATAAGACTAAAGTCTTATTGAACCTATTTTGATACAAATGAACATGTTTTAATGAGATTGAAAAAGTCTTATGAACAGCTTCAATAAGACTTTTAGTCTTATGAACACAGGTTCAAATGAACATGTTTTAATGTGACTGAAAATAGCTCTTATAATACACATTATTATTCATAAGAGCAAAGTCTTATGGACAAGTTCAATAAGACTTTAGTCTTATGAACAGCTTAAAATAAGACTTTAGTCTTATGACATGTTCATAAGACTTTGGACTCTTTTATGTTAATTATGTGTCAGTTATAAGAGTTTGACTGTTGTTTGACCAAGTTTGACCAAATTTGACAAAAAAATTATAAATTTTTTTTTGTAAAAAATGAAAAAAGTAATTTTTGTAACTCTTATATGATAATTATGTGTTAGTCATAAAAGTTTGACTGCTGTTTGACCAAGTTTGACCAAAAAAATTATTATTATTTTTGTAAAAAAATGGAAAAAGTGAAATTTTTGACTCTTATGTGTTAGTTATAAGAGTTTGACTGCTGTTTGACCAAGTTTGACAAAAAAAATTATTATTTTTTTGTAAAAAAAAATAATAAAAGTAAATTTTTAAACTCTTATATGATAATTATGTGTAAGTTATAAGAGTTGACTAAAATTTGACCAAAAAAGTAAAGTTGGGAAGAGATATGAAGGTATTTTAGTCTTCTTACATCATTTTGCTAGTGAGGGGTGTATGATGAATTTTCCATCTGGATTTTCCTTATTTGGGTTTGAATCTGGGCTCAGGGGCCCTAGAGTCCAAGACCCCTTTAAAATCTTAGGTTAGATTCATCCATATTTTTTTTTATTATTTTTTTTATGTTATAAATCTTAAAAGGAGATGAATAAGTACTTGAATTTGGATAATCATAAGTCTTTTATTTATGAATCATATTAAATTAAAAATTAAAATATCTAATAAATATATGTTTATATAATAAGTCTTAGAAGATGCAATCTAATTTTAATGATTAGTTGAATATGATAAGTCTTTTGAAATCAAATGTTAGATTCATCATAAACTAATTAGGAAAAATTGCATTTATAATCACCCAACTATTAACCATGTGTGGTTTTGATCACTCATCTATTTTTTTTATGTGTGTGTTTAATGGACTGAACTATTTTTTCTGTGCTTCTGTGATCACTGAGACTAATTCCATCAAAAAAAATCGTTAACTAACTCTTTGCTTATCAATGTGCCCTCTTTTGGAGGGTAAAACAGGAAAAGTAGGTTTCTATCAAATGTGAGTATAAAAGATACTTATATCAAATATTAGAATAATTTTTAAGTAAATATTATTTTACCTTTCAAAAAATTATTTTAAAATCATATACTCCCTCCGTCCCACTCGAATTAGGATTTTTGGTCAATCTAATTATACTTTGACCAATAATTTGAAGAAATATAAATATTTTAATGAAAATCTAAAAATAGTTATTGAATTTATTTGTAACCATGATACAATAACAATTTTTTATTTTTTATTAGCATCATTATTTTTCTTCTAATTATTGGTCAAAGTATAATTAGATTGACCCAAAATCCTAATTCGAGTGGGACAGAGGGAGTATTAAATAAAAATAAAAAATTAAGTTTCTTTCAATCCTTAAAATATAATTAAATTTTAATCCATGATCATTTTTATTTTTATAAACACGGTGTAATTGATCAAGAGGGTGATTAAAGTGAGTTGATGAAAAATGTAAACACATAAAACTAAAGCAAAAAAATCAAAAAATCAAAAAAAAAAAATCAAAATCTAGCTGATCAACCATTCAAATTATACCTTTGTAAAAAAATAAAAATAAAGCAACCTTTTATTAACATTCAAAGTCTACCTTTAAAAAACATTTAAATTCTATGTTACTTTGTATTCATATTTTGCCCTAAAAAAAGGACACGTGGACAAGCAAAGAGTGAGTTAACGAAATTTTTTGGATGGAATTAGTCCCAGTGATCACGGAAGCACAGAAATATAGTTCAGGCTATTAAATGCAAACAAAAATAGTTGAGTGATCAAAACCACTCATGGTCAATAGTTGGGTGATCATAAATGCAATTTATCCATATAATTATACTTTATTTATGCAACAAGTCTTTAGAAGACATGAATTATTAGATAACTTATGGCATTGAAATTATTCATGTATTCTAAGAGACAACATATTATTCAAAACCATTGAATCATGATGGAATACGTAAAGTTTTAAGTATCAATTGATTCCTCGAAATGAAATGGTTCATGAACTAAAATAAATTATAGATTATCAATTATCTCACAAGTTAGTAGAACCTTCACCTTTATATGCTACTACAAAATTATGAAAACTTAATATTACTCATCAAATAGTACTTTTAAGCTATCACCTCTACCAAAAGGCATCCTTCACATTTAGATTTAAGGATAATTTAATTGTTCAAGGGTTTCTATACATAAATGAAGCCAAGTGAAGAAGACGACGCAATGATTTATCAACTCTCCATATCGGTATATATGTTGTGGATATGGCCCTCCACTACCCAAGCAAATCACAAGAACAATAAAAGCACACAAACAAAGCACAAGAAATCAAAGCAAGAAAAGACACAGAAATTGTTTACCCAGTTCGTCAATATGTTTGACTACGTCTGGGGGCACTACCAAGCCAGGATCTTGCACTATAATATGTTAAATCTGAGTTACAATGAGTATGGGGGCGGAACATTGTTTATATAGCAAACAAAGAGTAAGACCTAAAGCTAAACATAAGAGAAATCCTGAAAATCTGCACTTTCTCGCATTCCAGGCGCCCGCTTGAAGGGGACCAGACGCCCGCTTACATGCCAATTCCAGGAACCAGACCTTCTGTCCAAACCGGGCGCCCGCCTGGTCAATACCAGGCGCCCGCCTGGAATACTGCTCCAGATTTTCTTCTCCTTGTTCCTTTGAGGGATCTCTACTCCAACAATCTCCCACCTAGAGATCACCGCATATACAAACCCCGTATCCGTTTTCAACTCATCCTTGGTGTCTTCTAGTGCTCACCTCGATCATGATAGTGCCTTCCTCCTCTTTTTCTCCAAGCCCAATTGAAGCTATGCATAGCTTCAACTTTTCAAGGTTACCACCTTGGTCAACATGTCAGCTGGGTTCTCCGATCCCAAAATCTTCTCCAGCCTTAAGATATTCCTCTCCAAGAGATGTCTGATGTAGTGAAACCTCAGCTCAATGTGCTTCGTCCTAGAATGAAACGCCGGATTCCTTGCCAAATGTATTGCACTCTGACTGTCACTGTAGAGAGCATTACCACTTCGCATCTTCCCAAGTTCACCCAAGAAGTTCTACAACCATACCATCTCTTTGCTTGCCTCTGTCACTGCCACATATTCTGCTTCCGCAGTCGACTGAGCCACGATCTTCTGCAATTTAGAAGCCTAGGAGATAGCCGTACCACCCAATGTGAAACATAACCCGTAGTACTTCTCCTCTTGTCTAGATCGCTTGATGCCAAATCCGCATCAACATAACCCGCTAACACGACCTCCTTGCTTGAGAAACATAGAGCCTTACCAGCAGTACCCTTTAAGTAACGCATCCATTTAACTGCTTCCCAATATTGCTTCCCTGGATTGCCCATGTACCGGCTGACTACTCCCACCGCATGTGCAATGTCCGCCTTGTACACACCATTGCATACATTAGACTCCCCACCGTCGAAGCATATGGAGTCCTCTCCATCTTGTCACGCTCCTCCTTGCCCTTAGGTGAGTCCTTCTCGGATAGCTTGAAATGCATACCCAATGGTGTCCCTGTTGGCTTCGCCTCTTCCATGTAAAACCTTGTCAAGACTTTCTCAACGTATTCTGCTTGTGAAAGAACCAACTTACCCAACTCCCTATTCATGTCAATCCGCATGCCCAAGATTTTTCTGGCCTCCCCCAAATCCTTCATCTCGAACCGTTCTGACAACTGAGCCTTCAATCTGTTTACCTCTCTACTGCTAGAGCCCGCTATTAGCATGTCATCCACATATAACAGCAAGATTATATACCCATTGTCCGTGTTCTTGAAGTAGCAACAATGATCCACCTCATATCTGACAAAGTTAATGTCATGTATGAATCCATCAAACTTCCTGTACCACTGCCTAGGAGCTTGTTTAAGGCCATACAAGCTCTTAGTCAACCTGCAAACCAGTTCCTCGTTACCCTTAGACAAATATCCCTATGGTTGTCTCATGTAAATTTCTTCCTCCAAATCCCCATGAAGGAAGGCCGTCTTTATATTCATTTGCTCCAGCAACAAGTTATTTGCCACTACTAGCCCCAGAACCATTCTGATAGTGGTCATCTTCACAACAAGAGTGAATACCTCGGTGTAGTCAATACCGTACTTTTGCTGAAAGCCCTTTACAACCAACCTTGCCTTGTAACGTTTACTGCCGTTTGCCTCCTCCTTGATCCGGTAAACCCACTTGTTATGCAATGCCTTCTTCCCCTTAGGCAGTCTAATCAACTCCCAAATTTTGTTGGCTTTCAATGAGTCCATCTCATCATCCATCGCAGCTTTCCACTTATCACAAAGTGATCTACGAACAGCCTCCGCATAACATTCTGGTTCCCCACTATCTGTCAACAACAAATAGTAATTTGAAGGAGTATACCTGTCAGATGATCCACGCAACCTGCTGGATCTACGCAGCGGAATATCCGGTTCTGGAGTATGTGGTTCATCTTCAGTGACCTCCTGACCATGGTCATCATGAACCGTCCTGCTCCCACCCGAGTCTGGAATATCTACCTCTACAATCTCCGGTTCCGAACTAATATCATCAGATGCCCCCTTTCTGTCCTTGTACAATACCTGTTCATTGAATACCACATCTCGACTACGAATAATTTTATGGTTTTGGTCATCCCAAAACTTATACCCGAAGTCATCCCCACCATACCCAATAAACGTACATTTTACAGATTTTGCATCTAACTTAGTTCTATCAACAGAGTCAATATGAACATATGAAACGCAGCCAAATATGCGAAGAAAGGACAGATTTACCTGCTTGCCACTCCATGCTTCTTCTGGAATTTTATTCCCCAATGGTACCGATGGTCCCCTATTGATCAAGAAAGCAGCCGTGTCAATCGCATATGCCCAGAACGTCTTCGGAAGTCCACACTTCAACCTCATACTTCTAGCCCGCTCGTTCAAAGTCCTGTTCATCCTCTCTGCAACCCCGTTGTGTTGTGGTGTGCCCTTTGGAGTCTTCTCCATGCGAATGCCATTCACTGCACAATATTCCTTGAACTCCCCGAGCTCATACTCCCCTCCGTTATCTGACCTCAAGCACTTAAGCTTAAGTCCCGTCTGATTCTCCACCAAGGCCTCCATTTCTTAAACACCTCGAAAGCCTCATCTTTGTGTTTCAAGAAATAAACCCAGACCTTCCTTGTTGAATCATCAATGAAGGTCATGTAATATGACGCACCACCCAGAGAAGTTACCGGAGATGGTCCCCACAAATCCCTGTGAACCAGTTCTAACTTTGCTTCCCTCAAAGCCCTATCTGTCCTCGAGAAATTACTTCTCTCCTGTTTGCCAAACACACAATCTTCGCAGATCTCCACGTCGAATTTCTTCAAACCCGGTAGTAGTCCCTTTGAGCAAAGTACCTTCATCCCCTTCTCACTCATGTGACCCAATCGACAGTGCCATAAAATCAGTATCACCCTTGGCTGACGCCACCGCGATACTAACCTTGGTGTTATTTTCCAAATACAATGTCCCCTCCTTATCACCCCGAGCGATCTCACGATCCTCCTTGGTAATAACCCAGTTTCTGCAGCCGAATGTTACCTTGTAACCTTCTTCGTCCAACTGCCCAACTGATAATAGGTTCTTTTTCAACCCGAAATGTGCCTGACCCTGTTCAGATGTAAGACCTTCACGTCCGATGCTCCTATTCTGACATCCCCCTTCCCCTTGATTTCCAAAGGCTCTCCATCCGCCAGATAGACCTTACCGAAATCACCGGAAGTATATTTTCCATCTCTTCTGCATGCCCGCAAGAGTGGAATGATGCCCCCGAATCCAGCACCCATGATTCTAGTGCACTACTAACACTCAGAACCAGTACATCATCACCTTCGACTGTCACATTCACCGAATTGCCCCCACGATTGGGACAATCCTTCTTGTAGTGTCCTAACTCCTTGCAATGATAACACTGCACCGATCCTTTCGCAACCCTTGGTTTATCTCTGATCTCCACGGCCTTGCCCTTACCACCCACTACGTTTTCCCTTGATTCCGTTCTCCCTTGTTTGCTAGTACCCGGCCTCCCCCTGCTAGTAGTAGCTAAGGCCGATCCCGAAGCAGTCGATGTCCCCAACTTCTTCATGCGATTTTCCTCGCCCAAGAGAAAGTCTTTAACATCATCATACTTCAATTTGTTTTTACCTGCTGAAGCATTGATCGCTGTCACCGTCCCGCTCCACTTCCTGGTAAAGACGCTAGCAACAAGCACGCATGAACCTCATCATCAAACGTAATCTATAACGCAGTCAATGAGTCTATAACGTCCATAAACTCATCGATGTGTTTAGCCAAGGATCCTCCCTCTTGCATCTTCAGACTACCCATCTTGCGTATCAAATCAACCTTGTTTGCAGCAGATAGAGTTTCAAATCTCTCAGTAAGATAATCCAATAGGTCTTTGGTGGTCTTCGCCTTCTTGGTAGTCTTCGCGATCCACTTTGACAAAGTAGATCTAACCACCCCTAGGGCCTTCCGATCCATGAGATCCCAATCTTCTTTGCTTTTCTCCTTCCGGTTTGACACCCTTTAGAGCCTTATAGAGATCTTTATTGTACAGAGATCCTCTATTTGCATCCTCCAAAACCCGTAGTCAGAACCATCAAATTTCTCAACCGCCTGTTTGTCCTTGCCCATTCTTGATTGCTTGAAAACACCCAATCGCTTGATAAACCAATCTTGCGATTAAACCCTGATCTCCAACCAGGCTCTTGATACCAGTTGTTGTGGATATGGCCCTCCACTACCCAAGCAAATCACAAGAACAATAAAAGCACACAAACAAAGCACAAGAAATCAAAGCAAGAAAAGACACAGAAATTGTTTACCCAGTTCGTCAATATGTTTGACTACGTCTGGGGGCACTACCAAGCCAGGATCTTGCACTATAATATGTTAAATCTGAGTTACAATGAGTTTGGGGGGCAGAACATTGTTTATATAGCAAAACAAGAGTAAGACCTAAACCTAAACATAAGAGAAATCCTGAAAATCTGCACTTTTCTCGGCATTCCAGGCGCCCGCTTGAAGGGGACCAGGCGCCCGCTTACATGCCAATTCCAGGAACCAGACCTTCTGTCCAAACCGGGCGCCCGCCTGGTCAATACCAGGCACCCGCCTGGAATACTGCTCCAGATTTTCTTCTCCTTGTTCCTTTGAGGGATCTCTACTCCAACAATATAGTGTATTGTCTCAATATTTCATGATTTATATGCTGACTATTGCATTTGTTATCATATAATTTTTGTAGGTACGCCTTCAAATAAAAAAAAAAAATCTTGATATGAGGCGTGCTTATCTCATGATGAAAAAAAAACAAAGTCCAAATTTACACGCGAAAGAGGATATAACAAACATAACGAAATTATGTCAGACAACTGATATTGAAATATATATATATATATATATATATATATATATATATATATTATATATATATATATATAATAAAAGAGTCTTTATGTGTTCCCACAATAGGCCACATGGAATTCCATGTGACATTCTACTTAACCACATCCAATAAAATTGTGAAAAGCATGTTAAAATTGCATATTGTTCAAATTTCAAAGTACCTAAAATATAGCAACAAAATGTACATTTTATTTTAAGTCATTTAAGATAAATAATTGAATTATTCACTACATTTATTTAAATTATATACAATGAATTGACCCCATTGCCCTCAACTTTAATCTAATTTAAATCAAGTGTTTCCTAATCCTAACTATTCAATTTTTAGTCATATAATTTTTCTATTCTGTTAGGTCAGTTCTAATTTGCTTAATTAAAACAATTGCTTTAAATTAAAATATAAAATAAATAGCTAAAAAAAAAAAACAGTCCACACATTCAATATAAGAACCATATGTTTTCATAATATTTGAATTTTAATAAGCTCCTTTCTATAAATAAGCAAACAAGTTATATAAAATATAAAATGTTTATCAAAATAACAATCCACACATTCAATATAAGAATCATAAGTTATCGAAAATTCAATAGCCTCAACTTACGGAATTGGAGTTTTGTGACAAAAATCCCGCGCAATTTGAAGTTCATATATTTTTTTAATCTTAGTACTTAAAGATATATAATCCTATATGGCTAATCCCAACAATTTATTTCTTGAATTTTTTGATTTGTAGTCTTTTAAAAATATTTTGTATCACCTTATAAAATGATATTTTATTCATCCAATAAAATTGTGCATTGATTTAGTCAATTTAAAAAAAATTAGGATTAAAAATCTATAAAGCTTAATTATTCTCATAATTTTTTATATCTTTATAATGATGCATCAATTAAAAGTTTTATAATTTATGCATATAAATGTAATTTCTATAATATTTTAACTTTAACTTTCAAAATTACATGCATATTATTAAAATTTTATTGCTTTCGCTGTAAAATAATGTTTATTTTTTATTTAGAGGACATTTTAATTTACTTTCCTTTTAAAAGTTAATGATGAAGATGAATAATATTTAGGGATGATTAGAAATAGACATACTTTTGTGGAAAAATATTTTTAAAATAAAAATACATCTTGGAACAAAAAGAAATGTAATTTTAATTGTCAATTTTATTCAAATAAACTTAAATAATCATTTTAAAAAAAAAAGATAGATATCATTAGCAAGCACACGAATAAAAAGGATTGCACACCACAATAACGGAGGCTCATCCCAAACATGATGATTACTATACTAACAGAATGTGACATTCGCACTACAACTAAAATGAAATACTCTCTTTGTCCCAAACTAATCGTTACTAAAAGGGAATGCACGGGGATTAAGAAAATATGTTGGAAAAGCAAATATTGTGAGTGAGTAGGAGAGACAAAATAATTTAGTGGATAGTTGTTGTGAGTGGGTAGGAGAGATAAAATTAAACATTTTGGGTAAGTAGCAATTAGTATGGGACACCCAAATTGGTAATAAGTAGCGATTAGTTTGAGACGACGAAGTATTCGAAGAAAATGAAGATTTTCAAAAAGCCACTAAAATCCTAATAATCACTTCCTCTTCCTCTGATCCCTTTTTCTTATAACATTGATTTTGGAAATCACAAACTCTTTCTTAGAGAGAGAGAATACACATAATATACTTAGGTTATTAAGTTTGATTATTTCCAATTATCAAACTTTAATAATCATAGGAGCAATTGAAGAATCGTTGTTCAACAAAGCTTTTCAATCCGAATGATCTAGCAGTCAAGTTCAAGAAGCGTTCTTGAATCCGTTCGAAGTGTGGATGGTAGGCTTAGCCGCACGCCTACTAAATTAGACCTAAACTCAGCCACTAATAATGTAATTAGGGTAAGTCAGGATCGATCCACGAAGAACGATAATTTATTTGCGAACGGTCACTTGACAAGATTGGGGGTTTAATTGAGATTTTAATTAATTCCTAAGACGGGAAAAATAAACTAAGTGTTTGAAACAATAATTTAAAGAAACTTCAGACTTGATACTGTCATCGAATTTTAATTCTAATATTACTGATAATTTTTTTCTCCGTAAATTTTATTCACTTAATTACGAGATGTATTTCAATCTTTGTCTATTCTTTCAGTTTAGTTTATAGCAGTGGCACACTCACTATAAACCCTAATTAAAATTAAACCTAAACTGGCACAGAAAAAGTCTAAAGATTAATTGATGATGTTTTTAAGAGACTAAAATCAAGAACGCTTTCTAAAGTTAATTAGATAATCATCTAATCTCGCCTACTTCCCGAATTGCTATGGCACATACACAATTCGTGAAGATGCTACAGTGAAAACCCTAATTCTGGCACAGAACGAGTAATCTAGCAAAGATCAATAAAAAGGACTAGTAAATTGGCCAAATTTACAAACTCTAGAAATCAATCTAAATCAATACAAGCAGGATTATGAACAAAAATTAATTAGGAAAAATAAATACCTCAATAGAAATCAAAATCCGGATCAAGATCTCAAATCCAAAGTAATGGAGTTTAGTTCTCCATGGAAGGGTTACAAAGCTCTAGAGAAAAACAAAGAACGTAGTTTTCAAAAGTGAAGTGAATAAAATCAGACCTAATTTATCTTAATAATAGGTTTAAATTCCCCTAAAATTTTAAAAGAAAAAGGGAAAATAATTAAAATAAAATAAATAAAATAAAAGTTAATAATCGGATCCGCATCTAGCGAATCCGACTTCCATCCGTGCTAAAGTTTTCAGAAGTGCCCAGTCCGTTTGCCACTAGTGCTGGTCTTTTTCTTGTTGATCCGTTTGATGTTTGATGCTCCAGTCCTTGTGCCATACGTGCTTAGCCCATTTGCCCACTCGTGCTAGTCTTTTTCTTCACTTCCCAGACTTCCTCTTAGTAACATCCAAGTTGACTCTGCTCCTTTCCGGTTGACTTTGACCGCCATGACTTTTTGACTATTCTTGACTTTATGGAATATAACTTTGAAGCTCATAAAAAAATAATACACCCGGATAACCAATAAAAATACTAAACTACCCCCGGATAACATTAAAGCCCAACCATTACATAAATATCCCAAATTACATCAAAACTAGTCTAAAGTACATGAAAATAAAGTATATTACATAGGAAAACAAGGGAAATAAATGATACAATATCCGCCACATTAGTGGATCACCGGTAGACACTACAACAAAAACAGCTATTTACAACATTTTTTTCCACAACGTTTCTTAAAAAACGTTGTAGCAGGCCCCTAGTACAACGTTTTTAAACATAACGTTGTTGTACTTTGTAATAACAACGTTGAGTGCTATAAACGTTGTAATAGTTATAAAAAGACAACATTTGGTTTTATAAACGTTGTAATTGTTTTAAAAAAAGCAACGTTTACCATCAAACGTTGCAAGATAGCACAACGTTTACTTTCTAAAACGTTGTCAAACTTGTTTGACAACGTTTAATTAAACTAGAGTGCGGACCCTCTGCCGTCCATTTGTTTTTTGATATAGTTAAAACTGGAAAAAGAAACAATTAAAAGTGAAAAAAATTTAAAGAGCCGCCAAAATTTTTCACTTCCCGCACTCCCTCCCCATTCTCAAAAATCAAAACTTACCCCTTTTCCCCTAAATCTAGAATAGGGCAGTCTCCTCCTCTCTCTTTATCTCTTTAGCCCTAACCCACCAAATTGAAATTACCAAAATACAATTCATCAACTGCAGGTCGAAGGAGTTGGGCGTCGATTTAGGTGTCGGAGGTGGGGAAATAAGTTGCACCTCTGGCTCTGCACAACGAAATAGCGTCGGAGCTCTATGTACAACGTGAGGACGGACCACGATTCTCCACAGCAATAACGAAGAACCAAGAAGGTATTGTACAAAGAGTTTTTTTGCTGTAGAACTGCTTCAATTCATCCATGTCAGTGTCGTCTTCTTCTTTCCTTCTCTTTCCTCTGCTCTATTGTCTCTTCCAAGATTCTCTTACCCCCTTTCCTCTTACTTTCTGTCAGTCTTGCTCTTTGGTTCTCCAAAACCCAAACCCTTTTCTGGTGCCTCAGTTTATCTTTGATTTTCTTCAGGGAGCAACTACTGGACTACTCCTTTTGGAATGCTCATCGAGATAAATTAAAGGTAACAATTTAATTATTTAATCACATATTCTTGTTCTTCTTTTTCTTTTTTTGATAAATTGTTTTTTTTTACTTGATCAAATTTTGTTGGATTTGTACTGCATTTCGTTGATGGGATTTAGTGTGGTGCATTATTAAAGTGGAATAGTTGTGCCCAGATGTAGCACTACTATAATACATTACATCGTTTTTGCAATTACATTAATGAAAAACCTGTTTGGTTAAATCACTAACAGGATCTGTCTAGGGTTAATTTTTGTATGTTAGATTTGTCAATGTTTTTCTTTCAAGAAAAATGAAATGTCAATGCTTTGTTATATATATAATATATATAATATATAATAGCACTGTACTGAGGGAGAAGTTGTTTTCTGTGTAAATTGAGCTACTTGATGTTGGGTTGTGGAGACAAAACCTAGAAGGAAAATGAAATTAAATTTGAGTCATATAAGGATTTAATGAGATTACTTGTTTGACTAGGTTGGAATTTAATTTTCCTTGGGATTACTTGTTTAATTGGAATTAGGAATTTAATTATTCCGGGTTTCCTACTTAGTTTAGGTTTTGGACGTGTTGCCTATATAAACCAAGTGATGGCCATAAACATTGTGTACACTAGAAAAAATAGCCAGAGAGAATCTGTGAGTCAAAAAGAGAGCCAAGTGAGTGCTAGCCCTTGGGGGTGCCCTTAGGGGCATTCCATGGATGGGTTGAAGCATGTCTAGGGTGAGATGTGTGATGGGAGTGTTTACATGGAGAGGTTATGACACGCCCCCAGGTTCCGGGATCCCCTAATAGAACCTCGAACCCGGATGGGAGTGCCTAACGAGGAACAAGAAACTTAACAAGAAACTTAATGACATTTGTTTAACAAACTGACATGATATATATACTCTAAAGTAAGGAGATATACTAGCTCACATCACGAGTTCTAGACAAGTAAATTAAAACCAAACTCAAATACATACAGCGGAAGATATGCCTAGAACATAAGCTGGCATCAAGAGTACTATACAAGATGTCTAGTGACAACATGAACTGAACAAGACCGTCTACCCCATAAATAAGAAGTTATACAACCCCATACATCGTCCTCACCAAGTATAAAAGGACACAAGCCCCAAAATAATCACGACCTGCGAAGTAAGCTCCCAGCTATGTCGAGCCTCACTGCGCACTATCCTTCCTTTGATCTAAGGAAAACAATTAAACAAAGAACGGGGTGAGATAAATCTCAGTAAGCTATTAGATGCAACTACATGACATGTTATCATGCAATTCAAATAGATACTCAAGTATCATTTATCAAATCAAGTATCATCAAGTAACAAGTATATGAGAGGATAATCCACTCATCAAGTAGCACATAAAGCTAAACAAGCAAGTGATAAGGATATTGCTTCCTTCCTTATTCCTCCCAAGAATACCATTGTTGTCGTAGCTTGTATTACTTTGACAATCACGATCAATAACAGGAAACTGATTATTCAGTATGTATCAGAAGACCCAGTAACCAGTGTCATTCCTAATATCAAGACTCATGAGTATTCACGAGGTGTTCAAGACAGGAGTTTAGCATTCACTTAAGTCAGGCTTATTGCTCCAACTAAGGAAGCTATGCCCTTACTATGGCCGGTAGTAAGGGGTCAGGCGGAAATACATAGGGACCCGATTGTCACTTAAGCCCCAGCTCTCGCGACAAGCGTGAACCTATATATTTTCGAACAAGCAAGGAGAACCAGCTGGACTCACACAAGAAGGTACAAGTAGATATTTACTTGAACTACGGGAGAAGAACTAATCCAAAAGTAGTGGACTAGCTCAACAAGGAACATGCTTCAAGTAGTCAAGAAGCCACCTTGTATCAAGCAAATGTATGCAATGTTTGCACATACACAACAAGAACATGTCTCATACACGTTAGTGCTTGTTCATAGCACTTCCTAGTTCACTACCATACATATGTATTGGTGTCAAGCCATGTACAAGATTTTATTATCTTATATTCAAGTCTTAATCCATTTCTATGGATGTTCAAGCCATGTACAAGATTTAAATGTCTTATACTTCAAGTTATAATTTCAATCTTTGGACATTCAAGCATGTATAAGAGTTATACATTTACTCTTACCAAATCCCAATCCTATTCTTAGGATGTTCAAGTCTAAGACCTTGTTCTAATGCCCCTAAGGTGCACAATCCTTGGTTTCAAGACAAGTATAACACATTAGTGCTTGTTCATAGCACTTTCAAGACATAAATAAGAGATACTACTCTTATACTTATGTTCTCATTTTAATTCAATGAGTATACATGTTTAAGACCAAGTTCTGATGCCCCTAAAGTATCACAACCCTTGCTAGGACATCTTATACTAAGGTTACATACCTTAACTAGGTTACTTCCAACTTATACAAACTTTAAACAACATTTTTGGTTTTTCAAATAACTGTGCGGTCGCCTAAAATGAACTGTGCGGTCGCACACAAGCAGATCAATTTCTTTGAAAAACCTTTCAGAAAGATGTGCGGTCGCCCAATGATTTTTGTGCGGTCGCACAATGTACCAAAATGCGAAATTTTTATTCCTTTCCCAGGTTAAGAAATTTTTCCGTCCCAAAACGTAGGAGTAACTTTCCACTAACCATTTCACAACTCTAACAAAGGCATAACATATTCAATCTAATATTTCCAAGTCCCTTTATCATTTTACACAGGGGAATTTTACTCCCTTTGTCCCAAATTTACAAGTATCACAAAAGTCATTCCAAACACGAAATTAACATTCACAAGTATCGAGAATAACATTTATGCATGTTATTACAAGTAAGGGGGAGCTAATAACTTACCTAGTCAAAAATCAAAGTTAACCAAATTTATTTCTGTTCGGCCTGGAACGCTCTATTCAACGCCACGAATATTAATCCGGGATCAGAATCAAGAACGGAGGGATAATTAAACTCGAGGAGTCGAGAATAGGGTAAACTTTAACCCTAGCTTTAGAACAGAGAGAACGTACAGAGAATTTGGGGAGAAACACTTTCTCCAGCAAACCAAACAAGTTGATATACTTAAAACTTTCAAAGAATTGCACTTAGGCCCCTCAAGTTCCACTTTTAACAAAAAGGCCCCTAAAGTCAAATTTTCACAAATGACCCAAAAGTCAAAACTAGACATTTAACCACCTTAATATTCTAAAGCAATTAATAAATTAACCCAAGTAAAACTAGCACATAATATGCAAGTTCAAGAATTTAACAAGTATGTCAAATATTTAACAAGAAATAGGATGGGTGTTACAGGTTATCTCCTTGCTATATAGAGCGGTAGGCTTTATTGTAAACAGACACAGATTATGATATTAGTGAAATATCCTGGCTTGGCAGTGCCCCAAATGTAGTCATTGTTGTTGACGAACTGGGTTAATAAATATTGTGTTCTTTTCTTGTTGATTACTTTCATATTATTCGTATGCATGGTTGTTGTGTCTCACCATTATCAGAATTGTATGGGCATGAACTGCACAGATATACCACAATTCCCCCAACACTTGATTGTTTTGGGGAAGTTAATGGTGAAATGGATCAACTTTTTCGGGGTTGAATTGAGTTTGGTCATTTCAAACTATTTACTCTCTAGTAGTTACTACTACATATTACTGAGTTAGTAAACATTTTAGTTAACAGTGCTATATAGATGAATTACAAGTGCTATATAGATGAATTACATATATATATGAATTACAAGTGCTATATAGATGAATTACAGTAGGTGACGGGTTGGATACGAATGCCATTCTTCCATGCTTATTGAGTGGAAACTACTTTTTATTGTCGTTTATATGGCCTGCAGAGAGGCAGTTGGGCACTAAGTATTGAAAAACTGAAAGTAAAAATACATTCTGGGATGGATAAGTCAAGTGTATTTTCTTATTGTTGATATTACTTTCGATATGATTTATAGAGGTAAAGTTTGATTTTGAGTTTTGATTTTTCTTATTGTTGATATTTTCTTTAATGAATTTTGTATGATTTTTTGATTGGGGCTATCTTTAATTTATTTAAATTGTCTGTATTTGTATGGTTGATTGACTTGCAAACAGCTCCAATTCAGCTATTTATTGTCCTTAGTTGTATTTCAGATTAGTTGCTAATGCTGCTAGTTAATGTTTATGATCCCTTAAGTGCAGTGCAGTGAATATTTTTCAATGCGTTAAATTTTTGTTTGTAGTTTACATGGGTAACTAAAAGTAGTTATATCTTCTCTGTCTTTTTAATTGGAGGAATGCTTGCTATTTCCTGTTATAATTCTACTAGCATCTAGTTAGATCATAACTCATTCAAACTACGCTAATCTTATCAACTTTTGTAGTGCTCTTGATACTATATAGCATTGCATTGCCGGTCCCAAGCCCAGATAAAGGAGGAGGGGGAAGGAAAAAATACCACTCATGTATTCCCGTTAAAGGTAATGATCAAGTCCTGGAAAAGTAGTCTTATTTAACTTTTTTTTTTCAACGTAAGTATACTTTGAACATAAATAGTCAATTGGGACTATCTTTCTAGGACGGAGGGAGTATTTATGATTGATTGTTCATGAAAGTACCAACATTTTTAAGGTAACTCTTTTTCTCAGATCCTATTAAATATGATCCAGTCTCATTTAATTCTTGTTTATCTATGTTGGCTATTTTAACAATCAGATCAGTTCAGCACAGGCCTGCCTCCAATTTCGGAGAAAATTGGACAGCTTCATCTTCTTTCTTCAATGGTAACTATATATGTTGGCTGTGTCGTCCCCTTCTTTAACAGCTACCATGGCACGTGAGTTTTGCTTCCCTCTCTCTCTAGTTCTGTTTATTTCATTCCAATTTGATAGTTTTTCCTTTGAATTATTATTATCATCATTATAACTTGTTATTGGGGTGAGGTAATATATTAAATTTATCAGCTAATTATGAGATATTTCTTGTTAAGGTGGGAAAAATTATACTGCTGCTATAGCTGTTTGCTGTAGCTGTTCCGCTGGTTGCTTTGGAAACCCAAGAAGCGTAAAATTATTGCCAATGACCTATCCCCTAAAGAACTGTTAAATGTAAGTGACAATTTTATTTTAATCCCCACATTTTTCATGAATTTCAGTTTGCTTCCATATTGACACCTCTCTTGTTATCCCCCCCCCTCCCCCGTCCCCTTGACTGGGTTGATTAACAGCTTCGCTCCAACTCTTAGCCAGTGGACAGAAAGATGGAGCCATTACAATGCTAAGGTATACTCCCTCCGTCCCTCTTTTATCTACAAAAATTGTCATTTTGGTTGTCCCACTTTAATCTACAAAATCTAAAAATGGAAAATTATTGTTATCCCACTTACTTTTTAAATAATGAGCCTTGTGCCAAGGCTCATTTTTGTAAACTAAAGAGGGACGGAGGGAGTAGTTTTTATCTCCAAAGGTAATCGTCTGTGCATTTTTGTTTTTACATCTTATCTAGATATTATACTCCCTCCGTCCCGGAATATACTACATATTATACTTTGTATATGTCATTCATACTTAACTGGATATTGATGTGTTCTTTTATTTTTGTTGGAATAATTAAGGTATAGGTGCAATCCTGAATGTGGGCAAACCGAAGAAGGGTATGAGTGTTGCTGTATTTGCCTATTTGGGTTGGGAGCTGTAAGCCTAGCTGTGAGTTGGACTTCTTTATAGTTGAACCATCGGTATGACTTATAATTCGTTTCATTCTCCCTCCGTCCCGAAAGTTAGTCCCTCTGTTATATGTATAAAAAGTATCTTTGTTCTCCATCTTGCATAACAATATTCATTTCATACTTCCTCCGTCCCGGAAAGTTAGTCCCTCTTTTTTGTACAAAATAGAGATAAATTGTTGACAACTTAACGGAGAAAGATAAAATCAACTGAACTTGCTTTATTTTGCTGTATTATTTTTTCAGGTAACTGTTAAGAGGACCAACGTTCCTGGGATGAAGGTGTTTCGTGCACGGTGTACCAGCACCTATATGGATATGGGTATGGTTCATTGAAAGACTTATTTTAAATACCCTTTACTCCCTCTATCCAATCATAGAGTCCACATAGCAATTAAATGTTATGGTTCATATTCTCCTGGTTACCACCCTTTTGGGTTTGCACCATGACATTTTTGCTACTCATTGTTTATGCATATCAGTACTCCACCTATACATTCAGAAATCTACAAGTCCTGTTCTGTTTTTGTGTTCTTATTTTTTTCCTTAAGATTTGGTTGTCCTTCTTCCAATAATATACAAAATATGGTTATGCATGTAGGATTTTATCGATTGCCATGAAGCTTATTCATCTCTTTGTTCGCATGGGGTTATACTTGTAATCTTGCTCATAATCAGAGTTAAAATCAGAGTTAAAACACTAGCACTCTTGCACTTACTTATTAGTCCTTATGTGTTTAAGTGGGGGTGGGTACTTGTTATCCATGGATGTTATTCATTAAGAAATTACATTGTACATTATACCAATTTGATACATTATGCATAATTCCAAGCCATGGTAACAATATTAATGGGTGCATTAATGTACTACTGCATTCTTGTTTGTATAGACATTGTGTTGTTGCTACATACTTCCTGGTTATTCCCATAATAAATGTACACTTATCATGTGTGTACTATCGCCAATAGATATGGCTGATTTTGTAATAATGGCATGTTTTTGTTCAGTTTTGCTTGAATATCCATCTACATTCATTCGATTGTAATACTAACTAGATTGCATTTCTTAAGAGCGACTCCATGCATTATTTTTGTAAAGTTAATTCTTCTTAGTTTTCCGAACAGCTTGGTGAAGAAGAACTAATACATAACATGTCTGAATATTGTTACTTTTTGCAGCCTCCTCAATACGTTGATCCCCTTAACATAACCGAAATGGCATGTCCAGCTCTGCCACTTTTCCCCCTAGCTATAGCTGAAGCTGAACATAACACAAGTATGAGGCTATAGCTGTAGCTGAACCTAACACAAGTATGAGATTGTTCAGCGTTTGCTCGTAGTGCTTCTGATATAGTACTGATAGAACCGGGCCTTAGCGTGATCATCAGTGACAATCTTTTCTTAGGAAGGACCACTGGATGGACATGTATAATAAGTTCTTTATGAATCCATCTTCATTCATTGTGGAAACATATCACTTTGTCTTTGATTTGGTAGTTTTGGACTGTTCTAATGTATATAGAATGTCACTTAATTGATTGTTGAGATATTAGCCTGTTTATGGGGAGGAGAGGGCAAAACTAGTTGCAATTTTTTTTTATAAATTAATAATATTACAACGTTTATGAAAAACGTTGTTACAAGGTTTTAAAGGTCTAGAACAACTTTATTTAAACGTTGTAAAACCCATATTACAACGTTTACCAAGCGTTGTAGAACGAATGGTACAACGTTTTTTATACACGTTGTAGAACGAATAGTACAACGTTGTTCTAAATGTTGTAATAGAGTCTTTACAACGTTTCTCAAATTTTGTCATACTTTTATAACAACGTTTAAGCGATGTTGTAGTAATTTCTAAAACGCGGTTGTAAATTGATGTCACAACGTTTTAATCATTGTAAAAAGTTGTATTACAACGCTAACTAAACGTTGTGATAGGATTTGATCTATTACAACGTCGCCTGTGACAACGTTTAGGCAAACGTTGTAAAACGTCTATTACAACGTTTTTTAAACGTTGTTAATAAGGGTTTTTTTTGTAGTGAGAGGGTGCTCATCTTAGCATCTAATCCAAGTTTTCCCATATCAATCTACAAGGGTTAGTTTCTTTCATCTTCCTATTGTGAATTATTGAACATAACGGATCTAGGATTCCGCCGCGCATGATTGCACAAAACCCAACACATAGGTACCAGTTGGACCAGGCTGATCTCGCAGGGAAAACAATAGGTTACAGGCTGCCAAGGACAAAGCGAGGGAGGAAAATCTGGTGAAGTAGTTGGAGTGTTGGTCAGTGAGCAGCCCCTATGATAAACTTTAACTTGTAGAGGAGGAGGAGCGTCTTGACTATGGTGATGAATCAACTTCCCCTTCTTCAAGTGAGGTAGGGATGTTCGTGCCTTGTGATGTTGGTGAAGGGGCAACTCTTATTGCTGTTGCCTTCTCCAACTACCCTTTCGCAAAATTTGGTTCAAAAGTTGCTGATTTTGATATAGCTGCTATGGCTGACCTTATGGTAGCCTCTTTCCTTGATTAACTTCAAGTTGTGGAGAAGGATCCTCTTACCAGCAAGGGAAAAGGCAAGACAACTTGCAAGAAGAAAAAGACAAATGGAAGAACAAGGGAAAACGAAACTACCGTCCTTGAAGAATTTGGATGGTAATCTTCATTCTATACCAAGTAATATTATGTTTTTACTCATTGTTTTTATTAATAAATAAAAATTTAAATTGCAAGTAGTATGTTCCATTCTAAATGAGAATTAAGGATAATGGTTTATTTTTCTGTTATTGGTATATGTGCATCAACTTTGTGTGAAGTGTGCAGAGGTTGTGTCTTTCTTAGAAGTTGAGTGGTTTAATAATAATAAACTAGTTTTTACTTGATACTTTGATTTACTATTACTATACAGTGTAACTAAATGCTTTCGACAAAATTGATGTACAAATCCTATAGCAAGATTGTTTTTTTACTGGTTTGGTTGACAATTGTATTTGCAAAGTATGTTTTTGCTACGGTTAGACAGTTTAATTTGCGAGTGATTTCTATGCAATACTATATCACACTTAATATGTTGCAAGTATGCTCTTACTTTTTGTTCATTTTGAGTTTCAAATATCTTATCCACACGTTCAGGTACTTACAAATATACTACCCTCGTTTGTATGTATCACATATCATCACAGACATATATATATATATATATATATATATATATATATATATATATATATATATATATATATATATATATATACCCAGTAGTATATGGAAACCAACATGATTATTATTAATTACAATATTTTCAGTGAAATAGTGCGATGCACGAAAAATAGTAATATTGTAAAAATGATTATAATTATAAAATTTTGAAACCGTGAGATACACGTGTAGTGCACGGAAAACAACAATAAATATGAAACTTTAATTATATTCTTAATAATAGATTTGTAAAACTATTAAAATTAATAATTTTAATAGTAACTCTAAAAATAATGATGGTAGTGAAAATATATGGGCAACTCGTAAAATGTTACTATTTAAAATAAATCATTTTTCATTTATGTAAAGTCCCAAATTCAATTACATTAATTATATTGTTAAATTGTGGACTTTTCGATATTAAAAATTTCATTTTGAGGTTTTTTTTTTTACATAAATTATTTTTAAAACTTTCTGGATATCAAAAGTTGCTGATTTTGATGTAGCTGCTATAGCTGACCTTGTGGTAGCCTCTTTCTTTGATTAACTTCAAGTTGTGGAGAAGGAGCCTCTTACCAGCAAGGGAAAAGGCAAGACAACTTGCAAGAAGGGAGGCAAGAAGAAAAAGGCAAATGGAAGAACAAGGGAAAACGAAACTACCGTCCTTGAAGAATTTGGATGGTAATCTTCATTCTATACCATGTAGTATTATGTTTTTCTCATTGTTTTTATTAATAAATAAAAATTAAAATTGCAAGTAGTATGTTCCATTCTAAATGAGAATTAAGGATAATTGTTTATTTTTCTGTTATTGGTATATGTGCATCAACTTTGTGTGAAGTGTGCAGATGTTGTGTCTTTCTTAGAAGTTGAGTGGTTTAATAATAATAAACTAGTTTTTACTTGATACTTTGATTTACTATTACTATGCAGTGTAACTAAATGCTTTCGGCAAAATTGATGTACAAATCCTATAGCAAGATTGTTTTTTACTGGTTTGGTTGAGAGTTGTATTTGCAAAGTATGTTTTTGCTACGGTTAGACAGTTTAATTTGCGAGTGATTTCTATGCAATACTATATCACACTTAATATGCTGCAAGTATGCTCTTACTTTTTGTTCATTTTGAGTTTCAAATATCTTATCCACACGTTCAGGTACTTACAAATATACTACCCTCGTTTGTATGCATCACATATCATCACACAGACACACACACACACACACACACACACACACACACACATATATATATATATATATATATATATATATATATAAGGTGGTTCATACTACACAAGAAACACAAATAACACAGTTACAGATTGAAAATCAAAAATTGAAACAGGAAGTGGCAATTCTGCAAAATAAATTAAAAAGTATAGCATAACCTATTTATAGGGATTATGACAGCTTTAAAGCCCGTGTTCTTATTTAGGGGGGTATAGGGAAGATTTTAGCGGTCTCTGTTAACCATAAACTTATATTTAACATGATGACATAAGAAAATTTTACAGGGAAGATAGTTTACTTACAGTTTGTAGCGAGCGGAATTTGAGGTGGAGCGGGTCTTCTATTGACAGGGGAATACTCTTTTTTTTTTATATATATATATATATATATATATAGGGCTATAATATGAAGTACTGAAGGATTTTGAGGGAATGTAAGTCCTAGAACTAGGGGAATCGGAAAGGTGTTTAAGCTGCCATTCTTTAAGAAAGATTGCTTCTTATTGAATTTATCTCATTCTAAAAACTCGTAATTTACAAATGAGAAAGGAAAGGGCTTTTATAGCCTTCGAACTACAAACCTAAAGAGCCGTTTTTGCAACCGGTTACCTACAAACGATTCTAACCAATAATTTAAAAAGCAAAAGCTAAGATTCGTTAATAATTTACATAAATAAAACCTTTTCAAAAAGAAACGCTAACAAATAATTTACAAAAAGGAAAAGTAAGCGATAAGATTTAAAAGAAAGCTGTCGGCCGCCCTCTGTCATTGCTTACGTTTATCTCTTCTTCTTTCGTCATTGCTTACGAACTGTATAAAAGTCTCTATGGGTACTGTCGATGGTAGGGATTGTATCACCGTCGGATTGGGCATCTTGCATAATGTCGTCACATGGCCATGGTTCACATGGATATGGCCATGAATTCTCTTCATCATTGTCATTGATGTGTCGTTCCTTTAATGTATCCCGTTCACCCATGAATGGGAGAAGCATATTCCAATTTTCTCTTGCCCAAATCTGGATATAATGTCCTTCTGCCATTAATTTGTAAAATTGCCAAGGAAAATGTCCGGGAATGTCTGGGGTTTTTTGATGATCCTTTATGAAACTTGTATGGAACTCTGTGATCTTGTCGACGTCTTGTTCATGAAGCCAAGAAAGGCTTGAAAAGTCAATGGGTTCTTCAACTTTGACCGCCATTGCTAATAAAGCTTGATCTTTGGCTTTGTTGCTGATGAATATTCTTTTTCTTGCTGGTCTATATGTATGACTATCAGCTTCTGGGAAGGATGCAAAGATTTTGCACCCCACTTTTCGTGAATAAGAATGAGTAGCAATATTTCCTGCTACCAATGTGAACTTTTCTCCGAATGTATTTATAATTTTTTCTATAGTGGGTGTTAATCTAAACTCAATGTAATCAATCATGCCATAATGGTAAAATTGAGTAATAAGTTCTTGTGCCATGTCTGTTTTAAAGAGATCGATTTGTAATAATAATACCCCTGTATCTTTCCCTTCATTGTTTACCCTTTCAACAACTTGTATCCCTGTGAATTTTAATTCTCGGAAAACTATCTGTACTATCTTTTGCTGTAGTTTGTACAAGATTAAGGGAAAACCTGTACAAATTTTTTCAGAAATAATATCATCGAGGCCTTCAATCTTTTCCAAGACTGGTTTTAAAGTTTGCCTCCATGGAATATCAAGAACACGGGCTTTAAAGCTGTCATAATCCCTATAAACTGTTCTAACCGTAAATTCTTTATTTAAAAATATTTTAAACTTTTTAAGGCATTAATTAATGCCTGGATTTCATATTCTAAACTTGTCCAATTTAATCCTGTTTTATTAAAATTTCCGCTAGAATACGCACAAACTTTTTCACTATCTTTTGTTGAATATTTATTTGGTTTGCAAAGAAGAACGGCTCCCCATCCTTCTTTACATCCATCTGTTTCTATTATGATGTAATCCGTTACTAGTGGTAATTCTAATGGTTGAATCTTTCTTACCACTTCTTTTATTATTTTTATTAATTTTATATCTTCTTTATTAAAATTTCTTTGACCATTTTTTGTTGTTTTACTATATAATGGTTCTACTAATTTTGATAAGTTAGGGATAAATTTTCTAGCATAATTTACTAATCCTAGAAAGGCTTGTATTTGTTTTAAATTTTCAATTTTTTCTGGAAATTCAATAATTTTTGTTGATATATGAGGTTGTAATTTAATTTTTTCATTACCTATTTCTAGCCCTAGAAAGGATATTTTTCTTTTAAAGAGCTCCATTTTTCTTTTTGATACTACTATTCCATGTTTTTTAATTTCACTAAACACTTGTTTTAAATGATTATCATGTTCTTGTATAGTTTCACTAGCTACTAAGATGTCATCTATATATACCATACAGAAATCATATTTTAAAAATATATTATCCATAAATATTTGGAATATTGCCGGGGCATTTTTTAAACCAAAGCTTAATACGTTCCATTCAAATTGTCCTTCGGAACATGTGAAAGCTGTCCAAGGTTTAAAATCTTTTGATAATTTAAGCTGATTATAGCCTGATTTTAAATCGAATTTTGAAAAGATCTTTTTCTTTTGAATTAAATTTATTAAAGAATCTTTATTAGGTATATTATACCCATCATCCTCTGTATTATCATTGAGTCTTTTATAATTATAAACTATTCTAGCTTTTCCTCTCTTAATTTCGCTATGGTTTCTTACAATAAATGCGGCTGATCTATGTGGGCTTTCGGATTTTCTAATTAAATTTTGTTTTATCATTTCAGGTATTTGGCTTCTAAATTCTTCTTTGTCTAAAGGACTGTATTCTATATTTGCCGTTGTGATAGTAATATCAGGGTTTTTTATTTTGAATTTACATATATACGTAACTTTTGAATTTGTAATGTCTTCTCCTATTAATCCTATTTTTTCAAGATGTAAAATAATAGGATGATTATTACTTTTTGTTACATCTAGTCCTTTTTCTAGTTCATGTGTTAACATATTTGTAAATAGCTTTAATGTATCATTTTCTATGTTTACAATTGTTTTAGGATGATTTTGTCGTAAAAATTCTAAGTGGCCAAGTCCACCACGCTTCTGTGCTAACTCTGATGTTTGGTTATATCTAAGGGTTGGTATACTATAAATATGTTTGCTTAAGGTAATGTAATTTTTTGTGATAGTAATAGCACCTTGTAAGCCTAGTATAAAATTGAGTCCTAAAATAAAATCTTTGGATTTTACATATTCGGGACTAATATTTACTTGAGGGATGTCATACTTTAGGCTATAATTTCCTGAGAAATCTATAAACTGTACGCCGATTGGTTCAATATAATGTGTGATTGTCATTAATCTATCCTCTATAGTCCTAGTGACTAATTTGTAGGATAATTCTTTTTTGAACTGAGCTGGTACCATACTATGTGATATAACACTTTTTGTTGCTCCTGTATCTAAAAGTGCCGTGAGATCTAGATATTGTTGATTATCTAGCCATAGCCTACATTGTAAATTGATCATGTTTGTAATATTTTTAGTTTGTATTAAGGTATGTTCTGTAGACATATTAGTTAAATCTTCTTGAGCTAAAGGTTCTCCTAATTTTTGTTTATTTTTATATACTACATTTTCTATTTGCGAAATCTTTTCCTCCATCTTGAACATTTTTAAGTTATGTAATTCATTCGAAATTTCAATTTTATTTACCTTTTCTATAATTAATTCTAAGTTTACACTTTCTAAGGATTTGTTGTCTATAGTCATGCTTTGTTTATATAGCGTATTTAAGCATAAATAACAGATTTCTTTAAAACATATATTACACTGTGATCTTTTTTCAATACTAGGAAAATAACCACAATTAAAGCATTTAATATAGTTATTTCATCTTCTATTTATCCACTCATGTTTACATTCTTCTTCTTTATTCATATATGTGTATGTGACTTTAGTAAGTTGACTATCATCTTCACTATAGATGCTATAAACTGACTCATTATCTGAATTTGTCATGTCTAGGGGTATTATTTTATATTCACCTAATTGTTCTACTAGGTTACTTCGTTCTGTATCTTTATTTTTATTTGGGCATTTATTTGCCAAATGTCTTTCATCTCCGCAAATAAAACATTTACATTTTCTAGTTTGAGGTTTTTTGACATATTTATTGCCTGTATAAGGTTTATATTCTTTTCTATATGTAGTGTTTTTTCTTATGAATTTCCTTATAGGTTTACTATATTGACCATATGCCTGTGGTGTATATATAGCTGTTTTACAAAATGCATAAGCACTCTTTTTTAATTGTTCCTGTAAGGTTACTTCTTTACATTTATCTTCTAGTATAGTAAAGGTATAAGTAATTCGAGGTCCAATTCCTAAATTCTTTTATCGCTAAACTGTTGTTTCCATGATTCATGGATATTTCTGCCTAAATCTTCTGGTAATTTAACGAAATATTTATCACATAGGTCATCATCCATAGCTTGACTTGTTTGTGATAGTAATCTAGTAAAGTCTAATGTGGATTCGTTTATGTATTTCATATCTGCTATACTCAATTGTTCTAGGTTTCTAATGGCTGTGTCCTGTATAAGAGTAGTATTTTTAGCTGGGTCTACTCCTAATATTAATGTTCTAATCTGGCTAGTAAAGTTATATGGGTTATCCCCTATAGCTTTTAGTCTATTAATTTCATCTGGATCTTGGGCTTTTTTGCTCTGCCATATACCTAAGGCTATTGGGCCTAGGGTAGTTTCCAAATAAGAAAACATGTCCATACTGTCTCGTTTGTTTGTTTCCCATAATCTTACTATAGTTTGTTCCCATACTAATATCTCATCTCCCCATAGTTGTGGTTTTTGTTTTTCTAATAATAACATACTTCCACTGTAAAGATTTCCTATTGGTAATCTATTACCTTGACTAATATATTTAGATTCTCCTGTATATTGTTGTGACGGAGGGGTCCATGTTTCTCTTCCTATTACCTCTTCTATATTTGTTCCTGGTTCTTTCCATTCCATTTTAGCTCTTTTTCTAGCATAGGCCATGTCTTGATCCATAAAAACCTTTTCTTGTTTATAAAAATCGGCGATCATTGTTTTACCTTGTTGTATATCTTCTACTAAGGGTAAATTATATATTTCTTGTAACTTATTATAGCTATCTTCGTATGTTAATCCTAGTTCCGTAATACATTCTATTATCATATCGTCTACTTCTTCTTGAATGTTTAACTCAGTAAATTTTTTATTTATTATTTCATCAAATGTTTTACTAGTTTCTTCTATCTTAAATCCTGTTGCGGGTTCTTCTTCTAAATAATCAATTATACTAAAATCATTTTCTTCTTGTTCGAATTCATCAAATCCAAAAACAATTTCGTTTTCTTCAATATCTGTATCATATATTGGTTCTGTATCATATTCTTCATTCATGAAACTATATTCAGTTCCATTTTCGTCTTCTTTTTTGGTTGTTTCTTTTTTGAAATTTAAAAACCTTAAACTTTGTGTTCCATTTAAACCTTCGTATATATAAGTTTGTCGTGGAACTAATATTTCATTATCTTTTTCTTTTAAATCATCTAAAGACCATTCTAGTCCTGCTAATTCTTCTGGGTCTATTTTAATTGGATCTATCATTTGTATAGATTTCGACGCTATTGTATTTACAATTCCTTCTATGTTTACTTTATATTTCATGCCAGATCTATTACTCGCTTTTCCTAATGTTCCAATGCTTATTACGATATTATTTCCTTCATAATTTTCGTATCCTTTAGTTTGTAAAGCTATTTTAATATTTTGTAAATCCTTAATGTCTTTTAGTATTCCTGGTGTACAATAAAATAAAGCTGTATTTTGACTCAAGTCTATTTCCATTCCTGAGATGATGGCCTTTTTTAATTCTGTTTTCCAAGATTTGTCCAATAATAAGGCTAATAATTTTGTTCCTAGATTTTTTCTTTCTAATGCTTTAATGCCAATTACTACTAATCCTATATGTGCAAAATGCTTTCCGGATTGTTTAATTTTTTGTATTGTTTCTGGTGAAAATAAATCTATTGTTACAGTTCTGTCTACTACCCTGAGACTTTCTTCCCTACTACTTCGTATTAAAACTGTATTTATATTAAATAATCCCGTTTGGTATAATATCCTGGGATTTAATATGTCTAATTGATGTTGATTGTACAAATCTATATTCCTATCTAGATTTATTTCTTCTTCTAATTGCACTGTTTGTTGGTTACTAGTAGAACCTGATCCTCTTCTAATAATTCTATTGAGAAAGCTTTCCGATGTGATTTCATCTTGTATATTACTAGTTGAATTTCTAGATTCCTGTAATGTTCTACTTCGTCCTAAAAAGCTTCTATCCTGTTGATTATTCATTTTCTTGGTACCCAATGTGAGTATGGTGTAGGTTTTCTTTTAATTCTAACTTCTTCTCCTAGACTTAATTTATTAATTCCACTAATTATTTTATCTAAGTCGTTGTCTAGAGTCGGAGTACTCGGTTGTGGTTTATTGATGCTATCTAATATTTTATTTAATTTGTCAATAATTTGTAGTAATAAACTTATGATAAAGTTGAATAGACTAGGATATGTTTTATCGGCTTTGCTTGTACCACTGTAAGTTGTAAAACCAGTAATTTCTTCGGTATTATTGTCGGTTTTATATTTTTTAGCTTCTCCTAAAGCCTGTAAATATTCTTTAGAGTCCAGTTTAACTTTCGACTATTCTTTTAACTGTAGTAATAACTTGTTCTAGATTAACAACTTGTTGTTCTACTTTATGTAATAGTTCTTTAGCTTCTAAGATCTGTCGAGGTTTCGAACTTTCTAGTAAATAACTAAGCTGTTGGAAGTCTTGTTTAGTAGGTATTTGTTTATGAATTTCTCTTAACTCTACTAAGATTTGAGTATTTAAGTGTTTGATGTAATCTAAGTTCGCAGTTAATTTGGCTAAAGTTCTTTGGTTCACAAGATTAAGATTAAAAAGTTCAATTGTATTGATTGATGAGTTTTGAGACGCAATTATAGTAAAAAAGAAAATCCTATCCTTTCGTTCTTTACTTAATCCTAAAATCCTTCGAAAAATAGTCATATAGCCCTTATAATGAAAATATTGAACATTAAATAATTGATTTATTATTTTAAAAAGAGTATTTAACATACGTGCCTTTGTTATCTCTGCGAACTAATATTCTATTCAGAATATCACCCTTACTGATATGTGAATATCAAGGTAAGAGTACCTGGCATGTGCTGGTGTATCCAAGTGCAACACTTAGATACAATACTAATTAACCTATTGTATCCAAGTGTAGTCGGATTTTTTGTAATGTATCTAAGTGTATCAATTGTATCTAACATATGGACCCTTGATTTTTTTTCTAATCTAATGGTTATGATTGGTTCTCACGGTTCTCACGATATTTAGGTTCTCATTTGAGCACCTATATATATATATATATATATATATATATATATATATATATATATATATATATATATATATATATACCCAGTAATATATGGAAACCAACATGATTATTATTAATTACAATATTTTCAGTGAAATAGTGCGATGCACGAAAAATAGTAATATTGTAAAAACGATTATAATTATAAAATTTTGAAACCGTGAGATACACGTGTAGTGCACGGAAAACAGCAATAAATATGAAACTTTAAATATATTCTTAATAATAGATTTGTAAAACTATTAAAAGTAATAATTTTAATAATAACTCTAAAAATAATGATGATAGTAAAAATATATGGGCAATTCGCAAAATGTCACTATTTAAAATAAATATTTTTTCATTTATGTAAAGCCCCAAATTCAATTTCATTAATTATATTGTTAAATTGTGGACTTTTCGATATTGAAAATTTCATTTTGAGGGTTTTTTTACATAAATTATTTTTAAAACTTTCTGGATATCAAACTTTTTCTATAGTGACTTTTGGTTATTTTAAAAAAAAATGTTTTACAAAAATATATAATAGGTCCCAATAGTTTTACTTCGACCGGGTCCACTAAAAAAAACATTTAAAAACTACTGCATTAAAAGAAACTAGAAAATTCAGTTAGAGGGGGCATTTTTTTTTTTTTTTTTGGTTGAGAAAGTGCTTATGTTGGGAGGGTTAATAATCACATGTGTAATGATCCTTCCCCTTCACCTTCCCTTGGTTGCCTTGCCCTTCTTCTTCTTCTTCCCCTTAGCCTTACCCTTCATCACTTTACCCTTCCCCTTGGCTTCACTATTTCCCTTACCAATATCATGAACTTCATCACTAGAAAAAGACGATGATACTTCGAAGAAATCAGCATAGCAACTCCATAGGCTGTTAGATTGATGTCAGACCATGCAGAAGCTACGAGCGAAGCTCCTTGTACAGCCAAGGCATGAGAAGAAGACACGGCCTCACCAGCATCGGCGCCTTTCCCTGCACCAGCAACTTCAGGGCTGATATGTCGACGTAAGTGGCAATCATGCCTTCTCCAATCACTACAGTCATCCATGTGAAGGACTCCCCTGTTTCACTACTTCCTTGCTTGGGCTTATCCTTCCAGGCATTCTCCTTTCTACAAGCTCTAACTGGTAAAATCAAACTTATTGTTGGATCATAAAATGAGCATCGAATATAAATGTTCAAATCGATATTCCGGAGATCGTATAGTACGCAAAATTATAAGAACATGAACAATTAATTGAAGTTAGGTAACATTTTTACCTTCAGTTCCGCCATTGTTGATGAAGAGCGAGCGAGCTAGCTGATGAAGAAGAAAGATGAATTTTGAATTTGATTTTTCCCGAACTGAATTGCGCCAAGAGATGTGTACAGTACGCATGCATATATATACACGAGAACCCGATCCTTGGGCAACAATGAGCCTGTCTATTTAGATAGAAGGCCCAATTTACATACCTCAATCTTATGGCCCGTTAACAACATATCCAATAAACCCGATTTGCCTTACATTGACCCTTGACTATTTTAATTTAATTTTATTTTTTGAAACAGACCCTTGACAAGTAAGAACCTTAGTTTGAGACAGAGAGAGTATATATAAAAATATATTATTGGTTTTTATATTATTTTTTTTACTTTACAATTAAATTTCTTCAAAGTACTAATATTAAATTTTAATTTGCTTCTGTGTGAAAATTGTATGTAAAAATAATTGACATGAGAATTTTTAAAAAAAATATATGAAATTTATTAAACTTTAGTTATCAATTTCATTCACATTTTCTTCAAAAAAATATTTATATAAAGATGATATTTCAAAATAAATTTAATTTGTTCAACCCTTTAAATTTAAATATTTACGCTAAACCCCTTAAAAGTTAATGTCTACTTCAAACTAACGAAATCATACATCACGTGCAAAGCACATGAGGACTTGACAGGATTTCTAACGATTTCCGTAAAAAAGCCCTAGATTGATGAAAAAAATACGTATTGAGCCTGATTCGCCAAAAAAAATTGTTGAGGCCCGCTTGGGGAACACCCTATTGTCATGGGGTGCATGGAAGGAAAGGAAATTTTATTTTGTTGGCTTATGAGAATTCATCTATTCTCAACACAATAATTATCCGAATTATGAAAATTGTTTCAGGACAAAGGCATTCTGTGACGACGTTAACACCACAGACTACTTATCCACGTGCGGGAGGCCATTAGGCATAGAATTTTACTGCCTCACCGGACACCTCTTCATGGTAGATGCTACTTTGGGATTGTTTGTGGTCGGACCAAACGGTGGCCGGGCAACTAACCTCATTTTCGATATAAATGGAATCCCATTCCGCTTCACCGTTGGTCTCGATGTTGATCAACGTACTGGATATATTTACTTTACGGATGCAAGTATGTCGGATTGGAGCCGAAGCCAGCCCCAATCCGAGCCATGGGAAACCAAAACCACCACCATGAAACAAAACAGACGGAATAGAGGTTAGGTTACAATTCCACCTTCTTGCTAACCGGGAACCCGAGGTTCCACGTCTAAATTTCATTAACTAACATATTTAGTGATAAAATTAACTGAACTTGTTAAAGAAAGAACAACTTCTTATTTTTAAACGAATAATAATGCTATACTTCTGACAAAATTTGTTGAAAAATTAGCAAGACGTGTTAAAAATGTTAGCGCATTGTTTTTCCATTTACTCTGTTAAAAACTAACAGAATGAGTTAGTAAAAAAAAAAGAAGCATCGAAAATTGTCTTAACCAGAACCTACGTCAGAATCGAACTGATAATCGGTAACCGAGGTTGGACAATTAGTTTTACGTCCTATCAATCCCGGCTATCGAAACCGGCAGTTCAAAATGGTAACCGGGAACCGGAATCAATTGCTCATGTCTAAGTTGGTCATGCCTAACGATTGGTCATGTTAGTCTAAGGTTAGACGTGGGAGGTTGTGTTGGGTATGCTTATTATAAACCACTCCTATTACCTTAATTTGATTGATCCCATAACCTTATTTTACTCTTTGTGGACTTTAGGATATATTGTAAGAAGTACTTGCACTTCATTTAGAATAGTCCACTTTATAGTTGAATAGGCTTAGCAGATTAGGACTCAATTTTTCTAAGTCTGGAAAAATGAGGTAGGTCCATTGCCTACCGCATGAAGACGCCTACCGCGGAACCAATGCTTGCCGCATATCCCAAGGTTACCTCATGCAATCCATCTTGCCGCATGGTTCCATCCTACCGCGTGAATATCTACCGCATGGAACCATGGTTGAAGAAACTCAAGTTGGTTCAAACTTAACCATAGTCACACGTGTGTCCTTACCTTGGTTAGTTTAGAACGTTGCAAATTCAAATTTCAAATTTGAATACAACTGTCAGTTTAGTACAGTTGGACCACCATGACTCTGCAACAAAAGGACAACTCAGACTGAGCTCCGATTAGAAATCAACAGCTCATTGTCCTCCAAACTTGCCCTCCAAGAATTCAAACGGCTAGTTTCTCCTTCAAGGCTATAAATAGACCTTAAATTCTTCATTGAAGATAAGCTGAGATTCCAAGAGAGAAATTGCTGTTGAAATTCTTGGTGATTGAAGATCATACTCAAGATTTCCAGAATCCTTTGAATCTTCAAGCACTCAACCTTCAAGTCTTCAACAAATCTCCAGCAACCTTCAAGATCAAATCTCAAGCCTCTCAACACAAGATTCATTAGGCTCTAAAATCATATAGATTTCAAAGAGCTCTTGATTCTTACACACACTCACCCCGATTGATCAATCACATAGATTGAATCATTAGGGATACACTGGTCTAAGTCTAGGATTGTTCTTCATAGAAAATAGGAGTTAATTCAGTTCTTCATCTTTGTAATCTGTACTCAAGAGAATTAATACATCCTCCATTCAAAATCCAAGACTGACCATCTTGGTAAAGGACGTAGATCTTTTAACAGATCGAACCTTTCCAAATCATTGTGTCAATTACTTACTGCACTTTACCTTTCTGCAAATTTACTTTAAGTCTTGTTCATCTTGTTCATATTGTTCTTCACTTGTTCATATTAATCTTGTTTGTCTTTTAGTGTTTAATTTCTCAGATTTAAGAACAATTGTGAATTGTGTTTGTTTGTCTACCTCATTGCCTTAGCTAAATTCTGACTAACTTATCATTTGCCTAAAACCTCTGAGACACAAGTTTTCAATCTCTCAGCCTACCTCACCCCTATCTACCGCAGATTTGCCTACCGCAAACTCACCTACCGCATTATCTGCCTACCGCATTATACTTGTCTAAAATCAACTCAACTTGTTTTTAACGAAAACTTCCGCTGTGCAGTTTATACTTGACCGCGTAGTTTTTATCTACCGCAAAATTCAAGTGTAAGCATAAAGGTTGAATTTTGAAAAAGGGTTGAAATTTTAAATAGGCTATTCACCCCCCCCCCTCTAGCCTCTTTTCATACCCTTGTTGTGTCTTTGGGACCAACAAGTGGTATCAGAGCAAACACCTTTATAAAACTTCTGTTTTTCAAGCTTAACAGCTTGGGTGCCGATTCGAAATGGCAAGTCAGAAAACTATGGCAACGGTTATCTTCACTCACGTTCCAGCGTTCGACGAAGATAATTTTGACGTATGGAAGCACAGCATTCTAACTCAGTTCTACTCCATGGACGAGCAACTTGGTGATTGTCTTACCATTGGACCATACTTCCCAATGAAAGCTAATCCGGATCCAGAAACCAATGGTGCAAATCCGACTATCAAGAAACCAAAAGCTGAATGGACCGATGAAGAGAAAAGACTGGTTGGAATGGATGTGAAAGCAAAAAGTATACTTCTAAGCACCTTGAGTACGTCACAGCGTCGACAGATCATGGAATGTTCTACTGCAAAAGAACTTTGGGATGCAATTGAAGATTACATCGAAGGAGATCAAGCTTGCAAGGAAAGCAAAAAGTTTGCAATTCAAAGAAGATTCAACAACTTTGCTAAGATCCCCGGTGAATCACTTAGAGCCACTTACGATCGTTATTGTGAGATCGTGAGTACTTATACAGCACTCGGAAAGAAGCCTACCAAGAAAGAAATTAATGTTAATTTTCTTGCCGCTCTTGGTTCGCAATATCTACACAAAGGAAATACTCTTGAAGATACCAAGCTTCTAGATGACATGTCTCTCAGAAACCTCTATGCCAACCTTAATGTCTTTGATATCAAGCTTAACAACATTGCTGAAATGGAAGGAAAAACAAAGAGCTTATCGTTGGTTGCTCAAAAGGAAGAAGTGATCGAGGAAGAAGATCCAAAAATCTCCACATCAGATTTACTTGATATGGATGATGATGATTTTGCTATGTTCGTGAAAAGATTCCAAAAGTTCAGAAAGACAGCAAGACCCGGATCAACAAGCAAAGCTCCAACAAGGTTTTCAAGGAGCAGCCCTTCAAAGAAGAAAGAGAACTTCAACTTCTCCAAGAAGAAAGAGGATCTCGTATGTTTTAATTGCAGGAAACCCGGTCATTTCGCATCAGAATGCCCAATTCCCAAGTATGAGTATATGAAGAAGAAAAGCAACTTCAATCCAAGATATTCAAAGCAAAAGGGGATGGTTGCTGAAGAGGACTCTACCACAAAAGAATTAGCTACATGGATAGAGTCAGACTCTGATGAAAGTGATGAGGATTCTGAAGAAGGTCACATTTGTTTGGTCGTTCAGTCCGATGATGAGGATGATAATAAAAGTCGTCGCTCACCAAATGCAAAACCTAAACGGATAAGTTATACGGCCGATGAACTTGCTGAAAAAGGATTCCTAACTCCGGTTCAAAAAAATGGTGATCTTCTATTTTCAAGATGTGATGTTAGTGCAGCAAAGAAGGATCTACTAAACCCCAAAGTGAAGGAAGTTCTGTCTACCACACCTCAAGTCAAGTTTGACATTTCCCCCGATGAACAAGAAAAGATGTTTGCAAAAGCTGAACAGGTAATTAGTAAGTTTTCTGGCATGAAGGAAGCTTTAGCACTTTCAACTGAAGAAATTTCCCAACTTAAGACGGAGAAATCTCTACTAAGATCTGAATTCACCCTCCTTAAGGAGCAGATCAAGAGCATGACTCCTCTTACTGATCGAAACCGTTTCTTAGAAGAACAAAATGCTATATTTAAAGTTAAAAATAATGAATTGGTCGCTGAGATAAATGACTTGAAAAGGATCACTAATGAGTGGACCAATTCTCGTGTCACTATGGAACAAATCTTAGAATCCCAAAAGCCTAGTGGTGATAAGGAAGGCTTAGGATTTCAAACTAATGACAACTTTAAATGTGCATCTTGTTGTGAAATAGATGAGAAATTTACCCAGCAAACTTTGGAAGGGTCGAAGGCTAAACATCATGTTTCAAAGGGTGTAGGACAAGAACCAAAGAAGAAACTAGAGTTCAACTATGTCTACCCTAAGAAACAAACTGGCAAGGCAAAGATGAAAGGTATTGCCATGGATGAACCTACCGCAGAGGCTTCCTCTAGCAAGGTAGATGGCGCTCCCTACCGCATTATCCTGCCGCGAGGTCAATCGACCGCACCAAGGAAGATGGCGACCGCAAGGAAGCCATCGACCGCAAGTGGCGGCAAGGCAGCAAAGTTCAAAAGGATGAATTTTGTTAAGGAGACCTCATCCATACCAGTAAATGATGTTGTGCTCAAGACTTCAACGAAGCTTGTTAAAACTCAGTTGGGTGGCTTCCACCATTGTTCCGTGTGTGATGGTTATGGTCATAAGGCTGCTGAATGTCTTTTGAGATTCACACCCAATCCCAGAAAGAGTAACCCTCCTTCTGCGAGGCAGGTGTGGGTCGTCAAAAGTTGCTAACCCTTTGGACCCAAAAGAATAAAAAGGGGACCTTGTTCTTAAATGTTTATTTTATAGGTTCTCTGCTTAATGGCTGGACTCTCCAAGGATAGATCAAGTTTATGGTATCTCGATAGTGGCTGTTCAAGGCACATGACCGGAGATATCAACTTATTGGAAGATGTCCGTGAAGAAAAGGGGCCATCAGTAACCTTCGGAGATAATAACAAAGGAAAGACTGTAGGATATGGAGTCATTCGTAAAGGAAAAATCACCATCCAAGAAGTCTCTCTAGTTATTGGACTACAACACAATCTACTCTCAATATCTCAGTTCTGCGACAAAGGATTGCAATGCCACTTCACTTCAAATTTCTGTCTCATCAAAGATGGCATATCCGGCGTCACTTTGCTCAAAGGGATTCGTAAGAAAAATGTTTATGTTGTTGATTTTAACTCATCTTGCATTTCTTCTAATCTCTGTTTTGTAGCAAAGAATGTTAGTGAGAATAGTTGGCTGTGGCATAAAAGACTAAGTCACTTAAACTTCAAGTATCTCTCCAAGATTGGTAGAGAAAATCTAGTTCGTGGTCTACCCAAAGTAGCTGATCACCACGATGAGAAGTGCACAGCATGTCAACTAGGCAAACAACCAAAATCGTCTTTCTCCAGCAAGACGACCCCTTCAACTTCAAGATGTTTGCAATTACTTCATATGGACCTGTTTGGACCTGTTTCTACCGCAAGTATTGGAGGAAATAGATATTCCTTAGTTGTGGTAGATGACTACTCAAGATATACGTGGGTCGAGATGATGAGCTCCAAAGATGATTGTTATGACATTTTGACCACACTCTTTAGACAGCTCCAAACACAAAAAGAAGATGACATCGTTAGTGTTCGATCCGACAACGGTACAGAATTCAAGAACAACGGTGTTGCTCAATACTGTGATGATCATGGTATTGACCACAACTTCTCTGCTGCTGGAGTTCCACAACAAAACGGTGTAGTGGAAAGAAAGAATAGAACGTTGATAGAGGCCGGAAAGACAATGATTGCTGAAGCAAAGCTACCTCAATACTTTTGGGCTGAAGCCGTCAACACAGCATGCTTCACTCAAAATAGATCCCTCATCAACAAGACCTACAACAAAACTCCTTATGAACTTTGGAGAGGAAGACCCCCAACATAGCATACTTCAAGATATTTGGATGCAAATGCTTTATACTCTACAACGGTAAAGAACATCGAGGTAAATTTGCTCCTAAAGCCGATGAAGGTATATTTATTGGGTATGCTAAACACTCAAAAGCTTTTCGTGTATTTAATAAAACCACTCTTAAGATAGTTGAATCCGTCCATGTTACTTTTGATGAACATTCTCTCCTTGAGCCACATATGGCTCCAAATGTTGCTGATGATTTTGTTGGGATAAATGAGACAGGTACAACTCAACCACAAAATCAATCAACTCAAGGAAACCCATCTACCTCAACTGCACCTCCACCTACCTCATATGAAGCACTAGAAGCTACCTCATCTGATGCTACCTCAAATGGAGTTGAAGTTGAGACACCCATAAATGTTGAAGAACCTATCCCTCAAATTACTTATGATTGGGATGGCTCAAATGATGTACCACTAGAAGACTTACAACCACCATCAACTCAACCAGATATACCTCAAGAAGTTCGTGAGGTTAGAGATCACCCAATTCAGAATATCATTGGTGACTTACATTCTGGAATTAGAACAAGAAGATCAAACTATGATGCACTTACCGCATTCATATCTCAAGTTGAACCTAAGAAAGTTGATGAAGCACTCCAGGACTCAAGTTGGGTTGTGGCTATGCAAGAAGAGCTCAACCAATTTGAAAGATGTAAAGTTTGGACCTTGGTTCCAAGGCCACAAGATCAAGGAGTGATTGGTACAAAGTGGGTGTTCCGAAACAAGATGGACGAGAATGGAAGCATCACAAGGAACAAAGCTAGGTTGGTTGCACAAGGATATAGACAAGAAGAAGGCATTGATTATGATGAAACATTTGCCCCCGTTGCAAGACTCGAAGCTATAAGGATATTCTTAGCTTATGCCTCTTACAAAAGATTCAAGCTATATCAAATGTATGTGAAGAGTGCATTTCTCAACGGAGAACTTCAAGAAACCGTCTTTGTTGCTCAACCGCCCGGATTTGAAGATCCCAAATTTCCAAATCATGTCTACAAACTCCGTAAAGCCTTGTATGGACTCAAACAAGCTCCACGAGCATGGTATGATACTTATCTAAGTTTCTTCTTGAAAAGGGATTCAAGCGTGGTAAGATTGACACAACTTTATTCATTGCTAAATATAATGATCATACTTTACTTGTTCAAATATATGTAGATGATATTATTTTTGGTTCTACTAATGAATTGTTGTGTAAGCGTTTTGAGAAACTCATGAAAAGCAAATTTGAGATGAGCATGATGGGAGAATTGACATTCTTCCTTGGTCTTCAAATTAAACAATGCGCTGAAGGCATCTTCCTCAACCAAGCTAAGTACACTAGAGATCTCATCAAGAAATTTGGACTTGAAAATGCAAAGGCATACGACACTCCTATGGCTACTGGTAACAATCTAGATAAAGACTTGAAAGGTAAGAAGGTTGATCAAACCTTATATCGAGGTATGATTGGCTCTCTCCTATACTTAACTGCTAGTAGACCAGATATCATGTTTAGTGTTTGCGTTTGTGCACGTTATCAAGCTGATCCTAGAGAAGCACATCTTATTGCTGTTAAACGAATTATTCGATATCTATCTGGGACTATTAACCTTGGACTTTGGTACTCCAAAGATTCAACTTTTGATCTTATAGGTTACTCAGATGCAGATTATGCAGCATGTACCATTGACAGGAAAAGCACGAGTGGAACTTGTCATTTCCTTGGAAATCGACTAGTTTCATGGGCAAGCAAGAAACAAGCCTCAGTCTTTGTATCTACCACAGAAGCTGAATATATAGCTGCTGGAAGCTGCTGCTGCCAAGTGCTGTGGATGAAGCAACAATTGGTTGACTATGGAATCAAAGAAGAAAATTGTCCAATCTTTTGTGACAATACATCTACCATCGCTGTCTCCAACAACCCTGTCATGCATTCCAAAACCAAACACATTGATATCAAATACCACTTTCTCAAGGATCATGTGGAAAAAGGTAATATCCATCTAGAGTATGTGAGTACTGATGATCAAATTGCAGATATTCTCACCAAAGCTCTCGATTCCAAGAGATTTAGGTATCTAAGAGGAGAAATGGGTATGCTTGAACTCTAACTTAAACTTGTCCATACAATTTCTTGTACTAATGTTTGTCAAAAGTTCAAAATCAAGATAGGTACACGGCAGACTTATCACGGTCAAGCAAATACCATTGATTTTCAATCCCTCAATTGACCGCACCTCCAGTTTGCCGCATCATTCACATGTTGCCGCACACTTCACTGCCGCGTAAAATCTTGTTACCTCATTGTAATACTTCATCTCAAAAGCTAAACCAAGCAAGGTAAGACCTCAATCGACCGCACATGTCACGGTCGATCTTCAAGTTACCGCACTCTAAGGCCCCAGGTAAGTCTTTCTAACTTAGAGATATCTAGGTTGCTTAGATCTAACCTACCTCAAGGGTATTAAGGTAACTTCCTCTTTTCCCTCGTTTTATTTAATTCAAATTTTTTGGAGCATTAAATTTTCATTTAATTTTTATTCCTTAAAACTATTTATGAGCCGTCATTGGCTATTGATTTGACACCTAGTAACCTTGCATTTAATTCGAATAGACAACCTAGGTCACCTCAGTACCTTTTGCAGAGTTAACCCTCCATCTTCCCATCATCTGACCTCTGCAAACCCCCTCCACCAAAACCGTTCCATCTCCTTCTATCTCTCCACCACTCTGCTCATATCACTTTTTCAGAAAATCAAAACCTCTCTCTCTCTAAACTTCTCTCTAAAAACCGCCTCCCTTACTCTCATTCTCTTAATATATAAATGACTTCTAAACACCCATCTAAGAAGACTTCGAAATCTGTTGAATCAAGAGACGAACCTCCAATTCAATCCACTCCTCCCGTCGTTGTTATGGTATGAGTTTTCAATTTCTCATTTTTTTTCGTGTTCTTGGTAAAATTTCGAAAACCCTTCTTATTCCTTAAAATCTTTCTTAAATCTCTTTAGTAATATGAAAATCTTGCTTTGATTATTTATTTTTGGTTCTTATATCTCCTGCCTGCATAAGATCTTACCCCAGTTTTGTAGAGTTTTTAATTTCACTCAAATGGGTTTAATATTTTTTGTTCTTTCCTATTCTCACTTTTCAATTTCTGGGTTTAATGTGGCGTTTGTTTCATGAAATTGATCTGACATTAAGACTTTATTTGCAATTCCGATTCTGTCTATGGTATTTTCGTTGAATTTCAGTCAATTTTTGGATATCTGGGTTCAGTTAGACTAATGGTGTTTTTGATGTTCATCTTAGTGTTCTTCGTGTTCTTAATAAATTCACCTTTTTTGATCCATGTTACTCCACATGCTTTTGAAATCTGTGTTCATTTACTATTCATGTTTTGATCTTATTTCGAGCAACACCTTTATGTTTGCGGTAGCCTTATCTCTCTTTACTTACCGCAATCCTATGTTACCGTGCCTCACTTGACCGTACCTTCATTTGCTTTTCACTCGTCAAGTGACCGCACGATCTACCTCAATGTCTAAACTATGAATTCTGCTTTTGCTTCAGGATCTAAGTCACTTCATTCCAGGCATTGTCTTGGATCTTGAAGATCTTAAGAAGGATGCCATTGGCCGCAATATTCTGGGCAGGATGAACAAGTCTGGGATTCTCCCTCTCTTTACACTTGATCAAGACTTTCATCTACCAGCATTTGTTGACGAATTTTTCAACACGGCAGTTGAAATGGAAAGTACTGATGAACCTGAGTCTAACCCTAAGTTTATTCAAGCCTCCGTGATGGGCATCCAGATGGCTTTCGATGCACGTGATCTAGCCCATGCCGTGGGAATTAAGAAGAAGCAAAGAAGCCTTTGATGAGATTTCACGGCAGGAGACTCTGAGTCTTGCTAAGAAACTGGCTGGCACGGCAGATATTCTAAAGATTCCAAGGAAAGGATGTTGGTGAAATTATGTATCACATAGGTCATCTGGTAGACCATGCTTTATTATGCAAGACAGGCAATCATGCCAACTTCAATCATACTCAATGGATGATATCTGCTGCTATTTATCTTGGCAAACGCCTCGACTGGGGCCAAATCATGTATGATATCTTACGAGTTAACATTCTCTCGTATAAGGATGCGGCTGATGAGGGCGAAACCAAGTATCGCACAAACAGTAGGTTGATTTCCTACTTGATGAGTCTCACGGTCAGAATCAAGGACATGTATGAGAAGAACAAGACTTACAAGGTTCCCATCCCTACCGCCAAAGATTTCTGTCGAAAGTCCATGAAAACCAACTTCCGTAGCAATTTTGGAGACGAAATGTACCGCTCCTATCTTTTAAGAGATCCCATTGAAGAATACATCCCTCCGAAGTACTCCAAACGAGGTCAAGCAAACCTTGGTGATCGCATGGTAAGTGATGTAGAGGCTGCCGAATTTGAACAAGACCGCAAGAATGCTGCCGCCATGAAGGCACGTGCCAAGGGTAAAAATGTTGATCTACCTTCCCCCCAACTTCAGTCAAAGGCAAAGAGAAAGTTGAGGAACCATCCAGGAAGTCGAAACCTGTTTCCCAAGGCATCAAGATTGCATCTACCGTATCTGCCCGTCCTACTGCCGCACCTCAGCCTTCCAAATCTAAGGTAACTCCCTCCGTACCTCCAATGTCTCCCTCTCCATCCCCTGAACCTCAACCAAAATCCAAAGTCTCAAAATCCTTCTATACCGTGCCATCTAAATCTCCACCTCCATCTAAACATTCCAAGTCTACCGCACCAAAGCAACCTGCCGTGTCTACTTCTTCCAAATCCAAACCCTCTGTATCTCTCAAACCTGCACCTAGTCAGGGGGAGAAGCCTGAAAAGAAGAGATCCCATACTCCTAGCCCAGTCAAAGTCTCTAAAAAGGCTAAGATGGCTAAACAACCTTCCCCTGAAGTTATTTCACCAGTTCTCTCATCTGATGAAGATATAGTGATTGCTCCTCCAAAGATCTCCAAAAATTTTGCTCTGGATGTTCAAGAGGATGTTTTAGAACTGTCTGGATCTGAGAAGAATGATGAGGTTGCCGCAGAAGAGAGTGAGGAATATGAAAGTGCCTCTGAGAGTGAGAAAGATGAGATAGTTGTTGAGAAACCCATTGAAAAGGGTCTAGTGGATGAAAGCTCTGAAGAAGAGAATGGAAGCTCTGCCGCAAGTGACAAGTCTGCCGCAGAAAAAGGCATGGAGGTTGAAAATGTTGAAGAAGATATTGCTCCTGAAAAGATGGGTTCTTTTGTTGTTGTTGAAGATATTGGTGATGATGAGACAATGTCACCAAGGGATAATGTTTCTGAGCAACATGTTGAAGTTCCTCCTACCGCAGTTCCTGACCCTGCCGTGCCCACCCTTTTGACCGTTCAACCTGAGGCTGCCGCATCATCCACTGCTAAGCTCCTTGCCGCAGTTAAACTTTTGACTCAGATGCAGGCAGACACCCAGTCACAGGTTGAATCTCTAGTGTCTAGTATGGTGGCACTTTGAGAGGAGGTTATTGAGTTGAAAACTGATCAAGCCACTTTGAAGCGAGATGTTGCTGCACTTCCCTCCGAAATGATTGCGACCATTAAGGGGGAGAGTGTTGTGATAACAAAGGCTGTGAAGGACATCATCGGCAAAACAACTAGCACCTCTACCGCTCCTCCACCTCCTACCGCACTGATACTCCTTCCCTTACTCTTGCCGCGCTCAAAGTTGCGCTCAGAAAACAAACTGATTACATTAGTAATAGTGTTGTTAGTGGGGTTGAGGGGGCAAGCAAAGAGCTTTCAAAGTCATGAATGATAATAAACTCGAAATTAAGGATGAGCTGGGCAAAGAGCTGAAGAAGTTGAAATCTTCTCTAAAGGAGGAAATAATGGTTCAAACAAATACCGCACTTCTTACGGTTGCTGAAAAGTTTACTCCCAAAATTGCCGCGATGACTGAAGCGATGAAGGTTCAAACCAACCGTATTGAGATCAACAACGTCAGAATTGAAGGACAATCTACCAAGATTGACCTCCTATCCAACCGCATCAATACGGTAATGAACAGGCTTAATAGACAAGACGTGATTCAAGCTGCGCAGGAAGCTTTTCAACTCCTGAAGCAGGTCACGGCAATGTTCAAGCTCACGGTGAAGAGGAAGAAGAAGATGGAGTCACTGCTCCAGTCATGATTCCAGGATTGAACATCCCAGCTTACCGCTTTCCTCTTGCCGCAAAATTCATTGAAGACCTCATTGATGTTGACCGCATTTGATCTGACCGCATGTGGTCATGAAAATTTGATGTTTAAAACAATCTTACTTTTATTCTGGGTTTGTAACTTAAAACAACATTTCTATTTTGTGATCCTTATACTCGTATGCTTTAATGATTATTACTTGGAGTATGTTATTGTGTTTGATGCATTTCTATTCCTCAGTATTCACTTATCTTGAAATGCTTCAAATAATATTTCTATCTTCTAGGATTAGTATTTGTTTTTCTTTTTAGGATGATAGAAATCTATGACATTGGCTTAGAGTGTGCATTGACTTGGGACATGATATTTAATAAAATATTAATTCTTTAAAACATGTTTTTACCAAGTACAATGAATTAGCCTTTGTTATAGTAGGTAATGGTCTCAATCAAATAGGGGGAGATTGTTGGGTATGCTTATTATAAACCACTCCTATTACCTTAATTTGATTGATCCCATAACCTTATTTTACTCTTTGTGGACCTTAGGATATATTGTAAGAAGTACTTGTACTTCATTTAGAATAGTCCACTTTATAGTTGAATAGGCTTAGCAGATTAGGACTCAATTTTTTTTTAAGTCTGGAAAAATGAGGTAGGTCCATTGCCTACCGCATGAAGACGCCTACCGCGGAACCAATGCTTGCCGCATATCCCAAGGTTACCTCATGCAATCCATCTTGCCGCATGGTTCCATCCTACCGCAAGTTAAACTCTACCGCATGGAACCATGGTTGAAGAAACTCAAGTTTGTTCAAACTTAACCACGGTCACACGTGTGTCCTTACCTTGGTTAGTTTAGAACGTTTCAAATTCAAATTTCAAATTTGAATACAACTGTCATTTTAGTACAGTTTTGACCACCATGACTCTGCAACAAAAGGACAACTTAGACTGAGCTCCAATTAGAAATCAACAGCTCATTGTCCTCCAAACTTGCCCTCCAAGAATTCAAACGGCTAGTTTCTCCATCAAGGCTATAAATAGACCTTGAATTCTTCATTGAAGAGTAGCTGAGATTCTAAGAGAGAAATTGCTGTTGAAATTCTTGGTGATTGAAGATCATATTCAAGATTTCCAGAATCCTTCGAATCTTCAAGCACTCAACCTTCAAGTCTTCAACAAATCTCCAGCAACCTTCAAGATCAAATCTCAAGCCTCTCAACACAAGATTCATTAGGCTCTAAAATCAGATAGATTTCAAAGAGCTCTTGATTCTTACACACACACTCACCCCAATTGACCAATCACATAGATTGAATCATTAGGGATACACTGGTCTAAGTCTAGGATTGATCTTCATAGAAAATAGGAGTTAATTCAGTTCTTCATCTTTGTAATCTGTACTCAAGAGAATTAATACATCCTCCATTCAAAATCCAAGACTGACCATCTTGGTAAAGGACGTAGATCTTTTAACAGATCGAACCTTTCCAAATCATTGTGTCATTTACTTACTGCACTTTACCTTTCTGCAAATTTACTTTAAGTCTTGTTCATCTTGTTCATATTGTTCTTCACTTGTTCATATTAATCTTGTTTGTCTTTTAGTGTTTGATTTTTCAGATTTAAGAACAATTGTGAATTGTGTTTGTTTGTCTACCTCGTTGCCTTAGCTAAATTCTGACTAACTTATCATTTGCCTAAAACCTCTGAGACACAAGTTTTCAATCTCTCAACCTACCTCACCCCTACCTACCGCAGATCTGCCTACCGCAAACTCACCTACCGCATTATCTGCCTACCGCATTATACTTGTCTAAAATCAACTCAACTTGTTTTTTTAACGAAAACTTCCGCTGTGCATTTTATACTTGACCGCGTAGTTTTTATCTACCGCAAAATTCAAGTGTAAGCATAAAGGTTGAATTTTTAAAAAGGGTTGAAATTTTAAATAGGCTATTCACCCCCCCCCTCTAGCCTCTTTTCATACCCTTGTTGTGTCTCTGGGACCAACAATTCCCCTCGCTGAACTTTCAACTAACTCTCTATTTAACCCTTTGGTTAACGGATCCGCTAAATTTTCCTTTGACTTAACATAGTCAATGGAAATTTTACCAGTTGAGAGTAGTTGTCTAATGGTATTATGTCTTTACGTATGTGTCTAGACTTACCATTGTACAAATGATTATGTGCCCTTCCAATTGCTGATTGGATATCGCAATGTATACATATTGGTGCACAGGCTTTGTCCATCTTGAATATCTTCTACAAATTGGCGTAGCCACTCGCTTCTTCACCACATTTATCTAACGCTATAAACTCAGATTCCATTGTGGATCTAGCTATAACGTTTACTTAGAAGATTTCCATGATATAGCTGCTCCTGCTAATGTAACACGTATCCGCTCGTAGACCTTGAGTCTTTTATATCGGATATCCAATTAGCATCACTATATCCCTCAATCACAGCTGGATGTCTAGTATAGTGTAATGCATACTCTCGAGTGTGTCTTAAGTACCTTAGTACTCTCACTATACTTCTCCAATCTCCACTCCAGGATTGCTTGTATATCTGCTCAGTTTGCTAACTGTGTAAGCAATATCTGGCCTTGTACAAATCATCAAATACATTAAACTTCCAATGATTCTCGAGTATTCAACTTGAGAAACTGGTTCGCCTCTATTCTTTGAGAGATGTTGACTCATGTCGATTGGGGTTCTAACTATAGCTAAATCATCCTTGGTGAATTTTCAAGAATTTTTATCCACATAATGTGACTGGCTTAAAGCAAGTCCATTTGAAATTCTAGAAATTTTCACGCCAAGAATTACATCAGCTAAACCCATGTCTTTCATGTCAAACTTTGAGTTCAAATATTTTTTGTGGATTTTATCATCTTATCACAACTTCCTATGATAAGCATGTCGTCTACATAAAGACACAAAATGATGTAGCCATTTTCCGTACTTTTAACATAGACACATTTATCATATTCATTTATTTTAAATCCACTCTCCAACATGGCTTGATCAAACTTTTGATGCCATTGTTTTGGTGCTTGTTTCAAGCCATACAAAGACTTTATTAACTTGCACACTTTCTTTTCTTGCCCGGCTGGCGCAGAAAACCCTTCAGGTTGTTCCATGTAAATTTCCTCTTCTAATTCTCCATATAAAAAGCCTGTTTTAACATCCATTTGATGTACTTCAAGATTCCTCAAAGCAGCTATGGCAAGTATCATCCTTATAGATGTTATTCTCGTAACTGGAGAATACGTGTCAAAGTAATCAAGGCCTTCCTTTTGCTTGTAACCTTTAATCACAAGTCTTGCCTTATACTTGTCGATTGTTCCGTCCGTCTTCATTTTCCTTTTAAAAATCCACCTATAGCCTAGTGGTTTACTTCCCGGTGGAAGATCCACTAACTCCCAAGTGTGATTTTGTAAAATGGAATCAATCTCACTTTTTATGGCCTCTTTCCACAAAGGTCCTTCCGAAGAGTTCACGGCCTCTTTTGTAACTTTGTGGTTCACCTTCAAGCATATAGGTTAAAAAATCCGGGCCAAAAGATTTTTCTACCCTACCTCGTTTGCTCCGTCGAGGTTCCACCTCTTCTTCATCATTTCCATCATGATGATTTTCTTCATCTCCTTCTTCTTCTATTGAATCATGTGTTCTTTTAGACGAGCTAGCCCCGTCTCTCTTACATGGAAACACATTTTCAAAGAAAGAAGCATTCCTTGATTCCATTATAGTATTCTTGTGTATATCTTCAATTTCCGATTTATGCACAAGAAATCTATAAGCACTACTATTGTGAGCATACCCAATAAATATGCCATCAATAGTTTTTGGTCCAATTTTCACCTTTTTAGGTGGTGGAATTGCAACTTCGCAAGACACCCCCACACTCGCAAGTATTGGTAAGATGGCACTCTTCCATGCCACATTTCGTAGGGGCTCTTATTTATTTTCTTTCGAGGCATTTTATTTAACACATAGTTAGCCGACAATACGGCTTCACCCCACATGTTATCCGGTATCCCCGAACTAATTAACATGGCATTCATCATGTCCTTTAGAGTCCGATTTTTCCGTTCCGCAACTCCATTGGATTGTGGTGTATAAGGTGGTGGTGTTTCATGTTTTATTCCATGTTGAGCACAAATACCTTAAAAAGGAAATTCATACTCACCACCACGATCACTTCTATGACTTTTATTTTCCGGTTAAGTTGATTTTCAACTTCATTTTTATAGAGAACAAATTTTTCTATTGCCTCATCTTTACTTTTGAGAAGATACACATAACAGAATTTTGTACTATCATCCACAAAAGTCATAAAATACTTATTGCCCCCTCGTGATTGTGTTGACTTGAAGTCACATAAATCCGTGTGAACCAAATCAAGTGGTTCATTATTTCTTTCAATAGAGTGGAACGGAGGTTTTGTGAATTTTGCTTCAACACAAGTTTCACATTTATGTTTGTAGTCTATTTTACATTTTGGTATGCAATTCAAGTTAATTAATCTACGTATAGTATCATAATTAACATGTCCTAATCTACCATGCCACAAATTAGAGGACTCAAGAAAGTAAGCGGAAGAATTATTCATTTCATTAACTTTTGGCTTATTAGCCATTACATTTGCAACCATACCACTTGGCTTATTAGCCATTACATTTGCTTTCACAACCATTCCACTAAGCTTGAACATACCATCACTCACATAGCCTTTGCCTACAAACATTCCACTCTTAGACAATGTCACCATATCGGATTCAAACACAACACGAAACCCGTGCTTAACCAAAAGTGAACCGGACACTAGATTTTTTCGGATGTCGGGAACATAAAGCACATTACTAAGAGTCACCTCTTTTTCGGAAGTCATTTTGAGCACCACATTCCCTTTACCCTTCACCTCGGAGGTAGCCGAAATTTCCCATAAACAATGTTTCTCCACTTTCAAAACCTTCAAATGTACTAAACATGTCCTTGTTGGAACAAACATGTCGAGTAGCCCCGGTGTCGATCCACCATTGATTTGGGTTTGAACCCACCAAATTTACCTCGGAAATTACCGCCACCAAAGTCAAATCGGCAACTTCATTTGTCATAACATCAACCATATTAACTTGCTTCTTAGGCTTTCTACACTCGGAGGACTTGTGGCCCGCAATACCACAATTATAGCACGTTCCAACAAATTTATTCTTTGAAATTCCTCCTTTAGCCTTCAAACTAGAACCTTTTCCGGGCACAACTTTAGCTTTCCCTTTATTCTTGGAGCTACCACTACCATGCTCCACCACATTAGCTTTTGCCACAAGAAGGTGATTCAACTTCTTTTCTGCAACCCTATTCTCTTCTTCAATACGGAGACGAATAGCAAGCGCTTCCACATCCATAGTCTTTCGCTTATGTTTTAAATAATTCTTAAAATCCTTCCAAGAGGGAGGCAACTTTTCAATGATAGAAGCCACTTGAAAGTTCTCACACATCATCATTCCCTCGGCAAGAATTTCATGAATTATAACTTGCAACTCTTCCACTTGACTCCTAACAGTTTTAGAGTCTACCATCTTGTAGTCGAGGAAACGGCCTACAATAAACTTCTTTGAACCCGCATCATCAACTTTGTACTTATGCTCCAAGGATTCCCATAACTCCTTTGCCGTCTTCTTCACACTAAACACATTGTAAAGTGTATCCGACAACCCATTGAGCACATAGTTTCGGCAAAGAAACTCAGAATGCTTCCAAGCATCAAGAGCGATTACGGCTTGCGGATCAGCCTCGTTTTCACCCAACACAGGCGGATCTTCCTTGAGAAACCTTGCTAAATTCAAGGTAGTCAAATAGAAGAGCATCTTTTGCTGCCAACGTTTGAAATCTTGGCCAACAAATTTCTCCGGCTTCTCACTATGATGAGCCGGAAAATTTGGAAACAACCATATTCCTTGAATTGGTTTCCACACGATGCGTATCCTCCGTACGAGGAGTGTCGGAATCCTTTCCCGAACCAGTTGCAGATTTGTTAGCAGTGCTCGAATCATTAGTCATTTATGAAACAAAACCAGAAGGTATTAGTTACTGTTTTATTTTCAGTTTTCTGTTCTGTTTTTTTTTTTTCCCTGTTATCCTTTGATTGGAATAGAAATTGCTTTAAGATTGTTAGACAAAATTTTAGAAATAACAGGTAATATACGAAAGAAAACAGATGCAGAATTTAAATAAGCTAAAACAGCAAGCAGAAAATTAAAACCCAATACTGAAATTTGCCCGAGTCGTGTGAAGCACACTCTCCTTAAAGCAATTTCGTCCCCTCACCGAATTGTGCTTGAGGATCAGTCGGACGGTTGCTTCCCAGGATAAAACGGAGCGGACCGGAACGTAAGTGCACAAGGGAACTTCCGGCGAATTGATACTGAGCTTGGTTTTGATCACCACCAATGCAGAACGCAGGAGAACAATGGAAAGAGGGATTTATCAATATGCAGCAAAAGAAAATTGCAAGGGACTGTTGGTGGTGGAACATTTCGTGTGTGTAAACTGGAGGTGTAGGTTTGTTAATATAGCATCCAAGATAACTGAAGGGAGGAGGAATTAACACAAAGTTAATTCAGAATCCTAAGTGTTTCAGTTCACCAAAACTGATGAACTGATGGAGAAACTCAAAGGTCTGGACTGTTTTTGTCCAAAAAAAAATAGCAAAAAGTGGGTTCGCGCGAGCAGCCCATTTCGGGGCTACATTCGTGTCCGCAGGACGCGCTCGCACATGAGTTCGGTAGCCGGTAGGCAAATCGGGCCCTTGATTTGCACCCCCCCTGCGCACATGTGCGCGAGAGAGAGCCTCTATGCCACACATTCATACCACTATGGAAAGCATAGTAGTATATAAACTTACCCACTTTTACATCTTTTTTCAATGTGGGATAACACATTATCCCCATTCCAACCCACTTACTTTGAGCCTTCATATCTTACTCATCCCTTAACCAAATTGGACAAATGAATAATCAATCTTTATGTCCTCATGGAGTAGAACACAAACCCACAAACATTTTGTCATTTCGACAAATAATTTATTTCAGAAAATACTCATTATTTCCTTCAAAACACACTTTTTCCAACAAGATCTATATCCTTTTCTTAATAATCTCAATTTGTTAATCCAAAGATCCAACCATCATCTTCTTCTTTATTAGATTTAGTTCGATTTTTGTTTGCAACTCTTAATTTAAACTTTAATCATTGAAAATATTTTCAATGATTAAAGTTTAAATTAAGAGTGATTTCTTTTTCTTTTCAATAATAAAGTTCTCTCCTTTTTGTGAGAGCCGTTGTATTCTCTCCTTGTGGGAGCCGTTGTATTCTCTCCTTAGTAGGAGCCGTTGTTTGTATATTTGTTTGTTTCTTGTTTGTTTGTTTTGCAATTGCGATGATTCTTATATCTCCTCACAATGAAGTGGGTGTCAATGTTTTAACCACACAAAGATTGTTCGTGGATTTTGAGATTGTTGGTGGACGTTTTCTCGTCAGCCCGGATTCTGCATATGAAGTGCTCAGCGCAATATCTTATCTGAATGGGAATTTTGTGAATGCCAGATTGAGGCAGTATCCAAGTTGTACTTGGAGAAGAATCCGAATGTCTCAAGATTTAGATTCGAAATGTCATTGTAGTAGGTTAAGAGTTGGAACTGCTATTACAATTTGGGGTGAGCATGCTGCCTTTGTGGAGTGTCATCTCTTTTTTAATTGTGAATGAAATAGAATTTATCGTTTGCTAAAAAAAAAAAAAACATTAATATTCCTCTTTTGTTCAAGACTAAGAGTCATAATTTGTTGCATGCTTATTATAAAAAAAAATAGAAAAAGAGATAAACATTGCTAGTGGATTGGTGATATAAATGTCCAAAACACTATTCTCTTTTCTTATCATTTGTCAATTTGGTATAGAGATTCTTACTCTGAGACAAACCAAAATAAAAATTATGACTCTTACTCTGAGACAGGTGGAGTAACCTGTTTACTTTCAATAAAAAAACATTTATAATTGGATTTTGGCTTTTGAGTCCTAAATGATTTTTTACTTAGTTTCAATTTCAAAAGAGTCGTTACCATTATTTTAAGATGACAACAATAGAAAACTTTAATAATAATGAAAATTTAGTCGGCTAACACCATGAACAGAGATTCCAACTCCCAAGACGTCGTATGGGCAAGGGTAAATGTGATAGGAAATTGCAAGTTCAAATAGAATACAATGACTTTGAGACATGAGAAGTCCTCTCAATTATCTGAGTTAACCAAGGGTAAATGTGATAGGAAATTGCAAATACGTGTAGTTAGAATGTGGCGTACATACAATGCTAAAAAAATATGATGAATTGATGAGTTTGGATTTTCTCGGATTGGATGAAAAGGTATTACTACTAACTATGGTACTTTGATCTAATTTATATTTTTATACAATGTTTATTAATGGATGCAAATGTAACAGGGTATGGCTATGCATTTTGTCATTCGAAGCAAATTTATATCAGATTATGCAGATTTGTTGGTTGAGGTTCTTTTTATTTTCTCAAAAATTTCAAGGTTGATGCTTTAAAGGATAAGTATCGTGTGTTGAATCAAGAATTGTATGTGTTGTTTGACGCTACTACCACAGTGGAAGAGATTATAATTGTCGTGCCCCAACCCGTGGTCCTACTTGGCCCCACGTCTGGGTCACGCACGGAAGACGTCCTATTACACTTTTAGAAAAAATTTCGAAATATACTTTCATAAAGTTTAACAAAATCCACACTCGAAGTTCAAAGACTTCCATTTAACTTTCAAACAAACTTTACAAATAACTTTCACAAACGAAAGTACTTAGCCCGAAGGCTTACAAACTCTTATACAAATGTACAATTACCACACTTTAACAAAATAGGTGATACACTGATAAATGTTGGGTTTCCAAGTAACATGCGCAGCGGAATATAGCAATTTAAATTTTAAGAAACCCAAAGCCATGGATCCGTTCATATGATTAAATCAAATACAACATGATGAATAAAGGAATAACTAACCCTTGATGGCTATGAATTTTTCTCTTTGGTCTTGGTGGAGATCTTGAAGCTTTATCACGAACAAATCACGAACTTTGTAAGATGATAAAATTCACCCTCTAGCGGTATCCACACTTCGAACGAATATCAAAGGAACTTCTTCGATCTTGGTTGCTAGACCAATAATTGTAAAACACGCTTTCACAATTTAATAAAAAACTATATGGAATTTATTTGTGAATTATTTTTGTTCCTCAATCAATGATATCTTAGAACAAAATAAAATCTCTCTCAAACTCTTTGAGACTCACAAAAGTACTAGTTTTTATGGTCTGGCCGAATTGGTGTTTTTATACACAATTAAGACCTATTCCAAATAGGTAACTTGTGTCAAAAACCTTTCCTAATCAAATTAGGAATTTTCAAACCGGCATACCGGGCGCCCGCCTGGTACCACCCAGGCGCCCGCTTGTTTGGGCAGAAGGTCAAGGCCCTTTCCGGCTTTATTCAGGCGCCCGCCTGGTTCAACCCAAGCGCCCGCTTGGTTGACCAGGAGGCCCAGAATATTTCCAGAAATTCCCTTGAGGTCCTTCGACCCTAAATTCCAATATACTTCTCTTATTTAAGATTCGTTCTATTGTGTGTGACCCTCTAGGATTATACTAAGTTGGCAATGGGCTCAAACATGATTCCATAAGATATGATTAGGTTCTAGCAAACCGTCATACCTACCCAAATAGTATAACTAGATACAAGTTCGCATTCCTTTAGAATATGTCACAATCCCTTTGTCCACGATGCCATTGAACACAAGTCATGGTCAAACAGTCAACTTGTTTTGTTCAATACTTTCTCGATTCCGAATATGTTGATAATCCAAATGACATTGATCCAATCAATTCATTTGAGTCCGGCCGAACATTTCATCAACATCATTCCTACGAGAGGCCCAAGCTTGACATCTCTCCGTGGAGGGACAAATCCATTTAGCTTATTATTCTTCCCTACGTGAATCTGATTATGCCAATCATACCCTTTATAACTACTCGGTTAAAAGTAGCGTTTGAATATGTCAAACATAATGTTCATCAAGTGGAAGACTATAATAACTTCATGTCTAAGGATTCAAATGACATAACTAATATGAGATATATGTATGACATATACCATGACATAAATCTCATACAGCGGGTCATGTCCAGTACCTTGTTCCAAACAAGTACCCATAAATCTAACATGATCATCTCATGATCATTTAGCCTTTATACTAGTGCTTAACAAGTACTAGGGAAGGGAATTATTATAAGTAAACATGAACAACAATAATAATCAAAACATCTCTTTTATTGATATGAAATAAATGATACCAATTACAACGTTTATTAAACATGCCTAGGGCACCACTACCAACAATCTCCCATTTGCCCTAGGCCCAATCTCCCATGTATCTAATACCCATGGACCTAACATGACCATCATGTTTAGCTTGTGGAAGTCCTTTTGTTAGCGGGTCCGCAACATTGTCATCAGTAGGTACTCTGCATATATTTACGTCTCCCCTATCAACGATCTCTCGAATGATATGAAAACGCCTAAGTATGTGTTTGGATTTCTGATGTGCTCTTGGTTCCTTTGCTTGAGCAATAGCACCATTATTATCGCAATAAAGGTCTATTGGATTAGCAATACTAGGAACCACTTCAAGTTCAGTTATGAACTTCTTAATCCAAACAGCTTCCTTTGCATCATCCGATGCAGCAATATACTCAGCTTCTGTTGTAGAATCAGCGGTTGTACTTTGCTTGGAACTCTTCCAGCTTACAGCTCCACCATTTAACATAAACACAAAACCCGATTGCGATCGGCTATCATCTTTGTCGGTTTGGAAGCTTGCATCCGTGTAAGCAACAAGATCATCTTCCATTCCTCCATAGACCAAAAAGGAGTCTTTAGTTCTTCTCAAGTACTTAAGAATCGCTTTTACAGCTATCCAGTGATTTTCGCCAGGGTCGGATTGGTATCTACTTGTCATACTCAAAGCATAAGATACATCCGGCCTAGTACAAATCATGGCATACATGATGGACCCAATTGCCGAAGCATATGGAACATCATTCATTTTCTCACGCTTATCGTTTATCTTAGGACATTGAGTCTTGCTTAGAGAAACTCCATGTAACACGGGCAAGGTGCCACTCTTAGAATTTTCCATACGGAATCTTCTAACGACCTTGTCAATGTATGTACTTTGGCTTAAACCAAGTAGCCTCCTTGATCTATCTCTATAGATCTTAATGCCAAGTATATATGCGGCTTCACCCATATCTTTCATTGCGAAGCACTTTCCTAACCAAGTCTTCACAGACTGAAGTGTAGGAATGTCGTTTCCAATGAGCAATATGCCATCCACATATAAAATAAGGAATAGCACTATGCTCCCACTAATCTTCTTGTATACACAAGGCTCATCTTCGTTCTTGATGAAACCAAACTCTTTGACCGATTCATCAAAACGGAGATTCAACTCCTAGAAGCTTGCTTCAATCCATAGATGGATCTCTGCAATTTGCATACCTTAGAATCTTGTTCAAAACCTTCTGGTTGTGTCATATACACATCCTCTTGGAGTTTTCCATTCAGGAAAGCGGTTTTGACATCCATCTGCCATATTCATAGTCATGATATGCGGCAATGGCAAGCAAAATTCTTATAGACTTGATCATTGCTACGGGTGAAAAGGTCTCATCATAGTCAATACCATGAACTTGCCTATAACCTTCGCTACAAGCCTAGCTTTGTAAGTATGCACCTTCCCATCCATGTCAGTCTTCTTCTTGAAGACCCATTTGCATCCTATGGTTTTTACACCTTGGGTGCATCAATCAAATTCCAAACTTGATTGTCTTGCATGGATTGCAATTCGGATTCGATGGCTCCAAGCCACTTGTCCGAATCAGGAGAAGACATCGCCTCTTGGTAGGTTGACGGTTCATCATTCTCAATGATTTCTACCTCATTACTATCCGTTACGAGAAATCCATATCTCTCAGGCTCGGATCGTAGCCTACTAGATCTGCGAGTTGCTTGTGTATTTTGAACAGGTTCCACAACTCCTTGTGGTTCTTGTTCTTGTTCCACTATTGGTTCAATGTTATTTTCTGGGTCTCGAATTTCTTCAAGATTTATTTTACTCCCACTGATTTCTTTGGAGAGAAACTCTTTCTCTAGAAAGACACCAGTTCGGGCAACAAACACTTTGCTGTCCTCACGGTTGTAAAAGTAATATCCTCTAGTTTCCTTAGGATATCCCACGAAAATACATTTATCAGATTTGTGTGCAAGTTTGTCTGAGACAAGTCTTTTGACAAAAGCTCGCAACCCCAAATTTTCATGAAAGACAGACAAGGCTTCTTTCCGCTCCACATCTCATATGGAGTCTTTTGAACCGATTTAGTTGGAACACGATTTAGTGTGAAAGCAGCGGTTTCTAGGGCGTACCCCAAAAGATATTGGAAGATCAACTTGACTCATCATTGATCGAACCATGTCTAACAAAGTCCGATTCCTCCTCTCGGACACACCATTCCATTGTGGTGTTCCGGTGGAGTCAATTGTGAAACTATTCCACAATTCTTTAGATGATCATCAAATTCTTGACTTAAGTATTCTCCACCTCGATCTGATCGAAGTGCTTTATACTTTTGCCAAGTTGTTTTTCTACTTCATTTTGAAATATTCTAAATATCTCAAATGCTTCACTTTTATGTTTCATTAGGTAAACATACCCAAATCTACTATAATCATCAGTGAAGGTTATGAAGTATTGAAATCCTCCCCTAGCATTGCTACTTAATGGTCCGCATACATCGGAATGTATCAACCCCAATAAGTCGCTTGCCCTTTCACCCAACTTGGTAAAAGGTGTCTTAGTCATTTTTCCAAGAAGACACGACTCACAAGTATCATATGACTCGAGGTCACATGAACCTAAAAGTCCGTCCCCATGGAGTTTTGAGATACGCTTCTCATTAATATGACCAAGACGGCAATGCCATAAATAAGTATGATTTACATCATTAGGTTTAGATTTCTTATTTACATGATAGACATTGTCATTATTTTCATTCTTGACATCCAAGATATAAAGGCCATTAAATGAATTAGCAATACCATAAAGCACATCATTTAAATAAATAGATAATTTCTTATTCTCAATAAGAAACTTAAAACCTTCATTATCCAAACAAGAAATTGAAATAATATTTCTGCTTAAATCCGGAACATAATAACAATTGTTCAAAACAAGAATTAATCCGGAAGGTAAAGTGACTTCATAAGTCCCTACGGCTAATGCAGCAACTCTTGCTCAATTCCCCACGCGTAGATCTACTTCACCTTCTTTAAGCAGTCTCCTATTCTTTAGTCCCTGCACATTTAGACAAATGTGAGAACCACATCCGGTATCCAATACCCAGGAATCAGTGGTAGAAAGGAGAATATCTATCATATAGATACCTGAAGTCGACGCAGCCTTGCTGCTCTTCTTCTTTTTTGCTCTTCCAAGAAAGCCTTGCAATTACGTTTTCAATGACCAATTTCTTGACAATGGAAACAAATTGCATCCTTTTGTGTATCGGGTTTTGCCTCAGAAGCCTTGGCAACCTTTGCCTTGCTTATCTTGGGTTTGACAACTTTTGCCTTACCCTTTCCTTTGGCACTAGCCTTCTTCCCATCATGAACCAAGAGCACGGGAGAACCTTTCTCCACAATTTTCATCTCTGCAGTTTTGAGCATCCCATGCAACTCAGAGAGATTCTTATCCATTCCATGCATGTTATAATTCATCACAAACTGATTATTACTTTTAGGCAATGAATTAAGAATGAGATCCGTGGCTAGCTCCAATGGGATTGGATAGCCAAGTTTCTCAAGGTGCTCTACATAACCTTTCATTTTAAGAAAGTGAGGACTCACTTGTTGCCCTTCATTCATTTTACTAGTAGTGAATGCAACAATGGTCTTGTACCTCTCTTGCCTAGCTTGCTCTTGAAACATGGTTCTCAACTCCACGCCTATCTCATAGGCTTCCAAATGTTCCAAACTTTGTTGGAGTTTTGAACACATAGCAGCAAGCATGAGACAACTTACATCTCTAGAATCATTACGATGTTTCTTGTAATTGTCTCTTTCTACCCTAGGGGCAGTAGGCGGTGGTTCAGCAGGAAGAGGCCCATCGAGAATGTACAACTTATCTTCTTGCCTAAGAACGATTCTTATGCTACGGATCCAATCCATAAAGTTAGTACCATTCTCTTCGAGCTTATCCTTATCAAGGATCGATCGCAACGACATTGATTGAGTGTTATTAGTCATTATCTACAAATATGCAAAATTTCCAAAATTTAATAAGTACCGATTTCATTAAAGAGATAAATAATATATTTTTAAACAAAATACTCCCACTAAATTATATAACCTTCATATACATCCAATGTATAATATAATTTAATTGGGCTAAGATCCAACTTTAATTTAACTTTTGAGTCCACGGAGGCGGACCGCTCAAAAACTAAATTAATTAGGTAGACAATCATGTCAATCATATCCCATATGATTCTTAGATCCTTTTATGAGATTCTTTGAGAAATCCAATTTCAAAAGCATGTTTAATCTCATCTTTTGCCTAGGCCCAAAACTGTTTTGACGCCTAATTAAGTCCAACCATTTTAAACGTATAGGAACCATCAATTTAACGCACCTTGCGGAGGCAAGCCAACATTAAATTAATGAACCTCATCTTGCTCATATATGAATAAAATCAATGCACTTCGCGGAGGCGAACCCACATCAAAATCACCCATATATAAACAAGTGTTTTAATCATGGCATGGCAAAGAAGACTTAAAACTTTCTTTGATGGTTCATCACATATAGCATATAACACATTTATGAGCACATAATATAAACATGTTACACATCAAGTTTAGCCACTAAATTAATCTCTATTAATTTAAGCATGATATTTATGTGTCATTAGTTTCTCTATAATTATGAGGATGAGACTATTTCAACTTTGGTTATTATCTCCAAATCAAGACAACAAGAAGTGCGGTCGAACTAAGCCATTAGGCAACCACAATCCCGCACTAATTCAAGAAACCAATAAAGTAGTCCATGTGGCCGAAACTAAGCAATAGATGGTCTCGATGAACGTAGGCCAATTGCATTCACAATTCCACATGGATCTCCAATCATTGAATCAAGAACTTTGTTTCTCAATTTTAGCAATTATGAACTCTTCATAATTCTAACTTCGTTTTATCTTTGAAACTTTGATTGCGATTAATTTTGGGAAACACAATCTCGATGAACGCAGATTAGCCATCCAAAACTTGAACCAATCTAGGAATCACAAGACTAAAACAAATAGAAAAATCAAACCCCAAAATCCACACACAAACCAACTACCCAAAACCCACTCCAGATCAGCAAGTCTGAATGGGTCTTGTTACTGGTTTTGTCGAATTTATCGAAAATTCCATATTCAGATTTTAACCAAAATCAGAACAAATCTTGACCACCGAGCGCCGCCGCAAAGACCAGGCGCCCCCGCTTGAATGGCCAGAATAGTATAGAATTTTAAAGTTCGAAAATTTTGTCTCAAAATTATTTTCCCCGATTATTAAAACTTTGATCCAATCAAAAATCAATAATCGAAAAATTCAGAATCCACCATAATTTTTATTGCGATTGAATCGTGCGATTAAAGTTGCAAAACAATAAACCACATAAAATCACAAAACACATAAAATCATATAATCCAATATTCATATCATGCTTGGCACATAAACAATTTATATACACAAAACATGATCCAAGTATTGAATTAATCAACATGAACGGGGTTCTGATACCACTGTTGGGTTTCCAAGTAACATGTGCAGCGGAATATAGCAATTTAAATTTTAAGTACCCAAAGCCATGGATCCGTTCATATGATTAAATCAAATACAACATGATGAATAAAGGAATAACTAACCCTTGATGGCTATGAATTTTTCTCTTGGTCTTGGTGGAGATCTTGAAGCTTTATCACGAACAAATCACGAACTTTGTAAGATGATAAAATTCACCCTCTAGCGGTATCCACACTTCGAACGAATATCAAAGGAACTTCTTCGATCTTGGTTGCTAGACCAATAATTGTAAAACACGCTTTCACAATTTAATAAAAAACTATATGGAATTTATTTGTGAATTATTTTTGTTCCTCAATCAATGATATCTTAGAACAAAATAAAATCTCTCTCAAACTCTTTGAGACTCACAAAAGTACTAGTTTTTATGGTCTGGCCGAATTGGTGTTTTATACACAATTAAGACCTATTCCAAATAGGTAACTTGTGTCAAAAACCTTTCCTAATCAATTAGGAATTTTCAAACCGGCATACCGGGCGCCCGCCTGGTACCACCAGGCGCCCGCTGTTTGGGCAGAAGGTCAAGGCCCTTTCCGGCTTTATTCAGGCGCCCGCCTGGTTCAACCCAAGCGCCCGCTTGGTTGACCAGGAGGCCCAGAATATTTCCAGAAATTCCCTTGAGGTCCTTCGACCCTAAATTCCAATATACTTCTCTTATTTAAGATTCGTTCTATTGTGTGTGACCCTCTAGGATTATACTAAGTTGGCAATGGGCTCAAACATGATTCCATAAGATATGATTAGGTTCTAGCAAACCGTCATACCTACCCAAATAGTATAACTAGATACAAGTTCGCATTCCTTTAGAATATGTCACAATCCCTTTGTCCACGATGCCATTGAACACAAGTCATGGTCAAACAGTCAACTTGTTTTGTTCAATACTTTCTCGATTCCGAATATGTTGATAATCCAAATGACATTGATCCAATCAATTCATTTGAGTCCGGCCGAACATTTCATCAACATCATTCCTACGAGAGGCCCAAGCTTGACATCTCTCCGTGGAGGGACAAATCCATTTAGCTTATTATTCTTCCCTACGTGAATCTGATTATGCCAATCATACCCTTTATAACTACTCGGTTAAAGGTAGCGTTTGAATATGTCAAACATAATGTTCATCAAGTGGAAGACTATAATAACTTCATGTCTAAGGATTCAAATGACATAACTAATATGAGATATATGTATGACATATACCATGACATAAATCTCATACAGCGGGTCATGTCCAGTACCTTGTTCCAAACAAGTACCCATAAATCTAACATGATCATCTCATGATCATTTAGCCTTTATACTAGTGCTTAACAAGTACTAGGGACGGGGATTATTATAAGTAAAACATGAACAACAATATAATCAAAACTCTTTTATTGATATGAAATAAATGATACCAATTACAACGTTTATTAAACGTGCCTAGGGCACCACTACCAACAATAAAGTCTCGGGTACTCTACCCAAAGGTTATATATTTACATAATGTAGACTTTACAAACACTTGTCCCAAAACTCTTACCAAAACCACCACGACGTCCTCCCTTGTGTAAGTGACCTATCCCCTGGGCTCTCCTTTATCTAAGGAAAACAACATTGAAAGGAACGGGGTGAGAATAAATCTCAGTAAGCTACTAAAATGCAACTACGTTACAAGCTGAAATGATACTCGTATTGAACAATGTCAATAAGCATTCACATAGCACATAACATGAGAGGCAAAGCCAACTCATCATACCACACATAAGGCGGAAATAAACACTCATAAGTGGATACTGAGCCAAGGTTCTTGAATCAAATATATAACCATCTGAGAGGTATCCAACTGAGCAGCACCAAAGGGCTGAAACCGGTTCCGAAACCAAACAATAACAACACAACAATGGGGGGAAAATGACACAAAGTCATAACCCAAACGGGACTAAACTCACACAAAGGAGAGCTAGCCAAAACCAATCCGTGGCCCAAGGAAGAGGGTTAAAAATGGGAAACCAATGGTAGAAGCCTTACAATGAACTTGGCTCGTGTATTATAATCCCTACCACTGCCCGACTCCACAACAAGTACCAGCTGGACTTTAAACACGAGCATAGTAATAAATACTTGCTTAAACAACAACCGGGGCATGATTCCAAAGTAGGGAACCACACAAAGTCATCACAAAGATGCAAACACGTTACTCATAATGAGTTCACAACACAATCCTTTACCATTGACATAAAGTCACAAGCCAATCTTTTATTGATGACATTAAGTCAAACAAACACAATCTTTTATCAATGACATTAAGTCAAACAACAATCTTGCACACACTTGAACACGATCCTCAACAACCAAATACGTTAAACCCATTTATCACATTAAACCCATTTATCACACAAGGGATTACAAAGTAAGAAACCCCACGAAAGCATCATAAAGATGTACAACACCAAAAATGAACCTAAACGGTTACATCATTCCAAACTCGATCACAAACGGACCATTCCTAAACGTTTTGTGTTATAAAAACACTTACTGAAAACTCGACATAATCTGAACCTGAAACTCAACTAAATAAACCAACTTATCTCTTATTACTCAAGAAGATCTTTAAAAACGATAGTTTACACGCCTAAAACGGAGTCAGGATCAAGAAGTTATGGCCTCCGGAAGATTGAACGTAAAACGGACAAACTGTAAAAGAAGAGGGTGCGCACGCCCTCCCTAAAAGGAAGCGCACCCCCCTTTCATCAGACTGTTGGTTTTTAGAGACACTAGAGGGTGTGCACGCCCTCCCTAAAAGGGAGTGCCCGCCCCTTCGCACGATTAGGATTTTTGGGCCTTCCTGGTGGCCTAAAACTTGATACTTTACTCCCTTCATTCCACCGTCCCAAAAGTACTAACATACTCTTCACAACAATTGCTTAACACAACTAAACCTGAGTATAAAACTCAACCAGGGACATTACAACCCTTCTTAGAACCAAGTCTTATACTACTCCCTTTGTCCCAAAATTACAAGTATCGCCAAATTCACCCAAATCACAAAATTAACACTTACAAGTATCAAGTATAACATATATGACAATTTTAACATTTAAAGGGGAATTAGTAACTTACTTATTCCGGGGAAAGTATAAATGAAATATATTTTGATCGGGTAGAAATGGCCTACTCAACGCCTTGAACATTTTGGTGCAATTAGAATTTAAAATAGAGTAGTAATTAAAAAGTAAGAAAATTAAATAAAGATGAACTCACCTTCTTTTCCATGGATACAGAGAGAGTAGAAAATTTGGGAAAGTTAATGTTAGGAGTGTGAAATGCTACGCAGAGAGAGAGAGAGAAAAAGGTAGGATAAGAATAGGTTGATATTTTCCATTTTCACTAAAGCCCCTCTACTTTAACCTTTAGGCACATAAATCGCTGAACTTATATTTCCAATAAGGACCCTAAGGTTTCAACTTAATCATTTAACTCCCTTAACCATTATTACTACTAACCAAATAAATAGCACATTTAATCATACAATACGTGCAAATCATAAAATATGATGCAACACATAAAATGCACACATAATGTCAAATTAAAATCCCCAAAAAATATAAAATAAATAAGGACGGGTTTTGGGGTCGTTACAATAATGGATTTGCCCCAAATTCCTAGACATTTTTAAAACTTAATTCCATATGAGAAACTTGAATCATATGGTGATAATAGGAAGAATTTGGATGGTAAGCAATTATATTTGTTCTCCTATATTATTTCTGAAATTTTCATTGTCTATATATATATATATATATATATATTGTTTGAATTGACAGATTTAATTGGAGTTGGGGTTTCCAATGTGGGAGACCAGATGAAAAATGATTCTGCTTTGAAGATGTGCAAATTAGATTTGATGGATGAACTGTAAGTTTGTATATATATATATATATATATATATATATATATATATATATATGTACAATTACAATTTTAGATTCTTGTTGATTAATATTGTGGTGATTCCTGTGCTGTTAATATGTTTGTAGGCAGAATGAAATTCGTATGACAGTTTGGGGGAAACATGCTCAATATCTACATGATGAGTGTATCCTTAATGGTGTTTGTGATAAGATTTTGATTGTCACCTCCACCATTATTTCTAATGATTATGGTATGTCACTATGCTAGACTATTTCATTAGCACAATAGTTCTTTGAAATCTCTATTTATTTTTTTACATATGCAGCTTCAGAGAAAGTGATTGCATCAAGTAGCAGTGCAACTAAATTTTACTTTGATTCAGATATTTTTGAAATCAAAGAAATGAAAGAAAGGTTTGTTCAATCTCTGTCCGAATTTCATTAATACACCATAAGTTCAATTACATGTAATAACTTTATGTCTTTTTTCTAAACCAGGATGGATAAAGACGGTCTGGTACGTGATGTGCATCAATAGAGTTATTCACTACGACTATCAGACGTAAACAATATGAAGCACACAAGATGCATATAGAGGATGTACTCTTGTTGTAGCTAATGGAGCAGATTTTGTTAGTATTTAAATGTTTGGTTTTTATTTATGTTTTTAAAACAAATCATGTTATTGTGCTAAAACTGAATTTTTGGTGTTTTGTAGAAGTCATTTGCTATGGTGGATGGTCGAATTGTTGGAATTGATGATGAAAATGGTTGGAGATATAATGGTTGCTCAAGGTGTAAGATGAAGTTCAAAGATGAGGAGGGAAAGTACTATTGTGAGAAGCAATGCAAGAAGTTTGATGATTATCCTACGCCTCAGTTTGTATTTCAGAATCTTTGTTCTACTTTTAAATTTGTTGTTTGTATAACTGTCAAATGTTGTTGGTGTATATGAAAACTATATATGTGGCACAGGTATAGAGTTGAGGTAACACTCGAAGATAAGACTGGACAATTGAATTGTGTACTGTTTGATCGAGAGATGGAGCGGTTAATACACACAAAGGCTCAAGATCTTGCTCATGTAATGATAGATGTTAGTTTCTGTTATGTATATCTGCAACTTATCTATAACTATAAGAATTTATTTCATTATCCATTTTTTTTTATCAATGTTTGCAGAGTGAGGATGGAGATTGCATTCCTGAGTTAGTTAGGAAAATCATAGGCAAGTCTTTGGTCTTTCAGCTATCCTACAATTACTACAGATCTGGTACAAGCAAAGAAAATTTCACGGTCAATAAAATATTCTTTGACAGAGATATAATTGACAATAACGATGACAAGGTAAATATTTGTGCCTACAACATTAACACATAAATTGTGTTAATTTACTTTAAAAAAATGTTTTGTAGTAAAAAATCAAGATATTTTGGCAACCATTCCTTAGCTGCATCATTTTGAAGTCATCATATCGAGTCATCAACATTGCATGAACATCAAGCCTTCTAACACTAAAACATTCATTTATCACAACAACATCTGGAAACATGCGGTCAATGTATGTGTTGAACTTAGCTGTCAAACCATACTCATCAAGGCTGTCTTCAGAAAGAAAAATAAAACTTATAAGCTGCCTAGGCATGTTAGAAAGATTAGTGTTGTTGTTAACATCTGGTCACAAATGATGAATCTGATTTATTGGAAATACATTTGGAATATGGGTAGGGACACAAGAAATTTCAAGTTTATCTTGCATATTTGGAGCACCACATCGCAGAACAAATTGATCTTCCTAACACCTTCTATCAACCAAAAGACACTTTGCTCTCTCAGCATTCAGATCATCACTATGAACAACAATATAACTATAGGTTAAAAGGTAGAATTGAGGGTTAAGATGTGGGGGAATTGCTGGTATACCAAAGACAAGGCCGGGGAAAGCCATTAACTCAAATTAGTTGATTTTGAATACAATGTGAAGAATAGCATATTTATAGAGGAAGTTAAAATGACTAAATTCAAACGTGATAATCCAATCGACGCCTAAAACTGAAGAGTCACGTTTATTGAACATCAATTACATCGATATCAACAAATTGAGCGATATTTCATATCAACAGAAGCTTTAAAGGGGCAATAACAAACAGTGAAATAAGATAATTCATACCTGTAATTTCAGGAATAATACTTGATTGCAGCCGAATCGTCACTCTAACGCATAGACTTTACAATTTATAGGTTTTTGATCCCATCAACAAGAGTAAACCATTCAACAATTTTGGCTCTTCCAAATGCTAAATGACTAGATAGACAATCATATTCGTACCCCGAGATTCGATTCGAATCTCGGCAGCCATATCCATACCTAGTAATGATTTCCTGATAGAAACTTTCATTGACAATTCCAATCAAATTTAGCCTGCAATTGGTATGTCGACCTAAATCAATTTTTCCCACAATTACATGTTTTAAACACTGACCACTGTTTGATTTGATATGACCACTAATACCCTTACAATTTTATTTATTGCTTGCAAAACCAAACTACATTGCTAAATGACATATGAGACTCCATGCATCATAAATGACAAATTCAACTCTTGTTGTACTTTAATGAATATAAAACACAACTAAACTTTCTAAATACCTTTACAGTGCAACTTAAATTTAAAAGTCCTTTGTAGAAAACCATCCGTGCGGAGCACGGGCTCACCACTAGTGTTTATGATGACAAGGTGTTGGTTTATGTGTAGTATTCACATGTCTTGAAAATAGTGCTTAAGCATGAGATTAATTTTACCCTATGTGAGGCGGCTACATATACTCCCTCTGTCCCAAAATACTTGTAGTTTTAGCACTTTACACACATATTAAGAAAAGCTTTCGAAGGCTTGAGTTCACGGATGTAGGATAATGATGAAGACATTTTCGTTCAAAGTGTTGTTGTATGTAAGTTCAATTGAGTGAGTTTGTTTTGGGATGACTATATTTATAGTGCATTCATGGTTGTTCAAAGAACAAAGCTAGATGAATGTATCTAGGAAGAAAGGGGCGCCCTTTCATTTTTCCTTTATTTGTGTTAAGTGATTTTTCATATGCCTTACCAACTGTTATCCATTATAATGCATCGGTAATCATAGATAGAATTGAAGATCATTAAATGCACATATTCCCCACTCTCTTTGGTTAATGAAGGGGCTTTTTGGTTAATTATAAATGAAGGCACCCTTTCATTTTTCCTTTATTCTTGTTAAGTGATTTTTCATATGCCTTCCCAGCTATTACTCATTATATTGCATCGGTAATCATAAATAGAATTGAAGATCATTAATTGCACATATTCTCCACTCTCTTTGGTTAATTATAAATGAAGGGGCTCTTTGCTTAATTATAAATGTTGTTTCCAAAAAGCTGCTATTAAATAGACATAATAAATGTTGTCTCCAAAATGGGTGCTAAAAAATGAGCGGGAAAAGAGATTGTGTTAAGTTTACTTGTACCTTTATAGAGATATAGATAGTTAATACGTAATTAAGTATTTCGTTCTTGAACAATATCTCTGTATATCACCCCGTCCAAAAATAAATCACAATCCATTAAAATGATAAACTTGCTGGATGTAATGTTGGTACTCACTCCGTCTCAAAATAAATGCCCAAATTTTATTAATATTTAATTTTTATCAAGAACAAAATTTAACAAAATTAATCATTTATTTTGAAACGGTGGGGAGGGAGTACAATCTAACATCAATTTCTCATTCAGGTCACCGATACCATATAATAATGTTTACTCCCTTCGTCCCATAGTTATCACTACTAAATGAGAATGCATGGGGATTAAGAAAATATGTTGGAAACGTAAGTATTGTGGTGGGTAGGAGAGAAAAAATAAGTTAGTATATAGATGTTGTGAATGGGTAAGAGAGAGAAAATTGAGCATTTTAGGTAAGTAGCAATAAGTAGTGGATGCCCAAAACGGAAATAAGTAGCGATAAGTTTAGGAGTACATTACAACTCATTCAAATAAACCATGGAAAATTCTAGGGTCAATCAATTTTGTCGGCTCTTCACACAAATGCTAAAAAATGAATTTCAAAATCATAGACTATTTACCGATACTAAATAGTACTCCTAGTATTACCCTAACATTAAAACTCAACCAATTAACCAAGTTTCAATGACAATTAGAAAGGAAGTTTAGATTATTAAGTCATTAATTTGTTAAGGATTTAGAAACTTAGAGATCTAAAAACTTGGGGATTTCAGATTCGAGTTAAGAGGGTAAGGGTAGCCGGTGGGGATGAGGGAAAGGATCATGAACCTGTTGGGTGTTGCGATGCATCGGCAATGGTTGCGTGGTGGGTGGTGAGACTCTTCCAGCCTTCCTCGACTTTACAAATATTTACCTTGTCATCGTTATTGTCAATTATATCTCTATCAAAGAATATTTTATTGACCGTGAAATTTTCTTTGCTTGTACCAGATGTGTAGTCATTGTAGGATAGCTGAAAGACCAAAGACTTGCGTATGATTTTCCTAACTAACTCAGGAATGCAATCTCCATCCTCACTCTGCAAACATTGATAAAAAAAAATGGATAATGAAATAAATTCTTATAGTTATAGATAAGTTGCAGATATACATAACAGAAACTAACCTCTATCATTGCATGAGCAAGATCTTGAGCCTTTGTGTGTATTAACCGCTCCATCTCTCGATCAAACAGTACACAATTCAATTGTCCAGTCTTATCTTCGAGTGTTACCTCAACTCTATACCTGTGCCACATGTATAGTTTTCATATACGCTAACAACATTTGACAGTTATACAAACAACAAATTTAAAAGTAGAACAAAGATTCTGAAATACAAACCGAGGCGTAGGATAATCATCAAACTTCTTGCATTGCTTCTCACAATAGTACTTTCCCTCCTCATCTTTCAACTTCCTCTTACACCTTGAGCAACCATTATATCTCCAACCATTTTCATCATCAATTCCAACAATTCGACCATCCACCATAGCAAATGACTTCTACAAAACACCAAAATTCAGTTTTAGCACAATAACATGATTTGTTTTAAAAGCATAAATAAAAACCAAACATTTAAATACTAACAAAATCTTCTCCATTAGCTACAACAGAGAGTACATCCTCTATATGCATCTTGTGTGCTTCATATTGTTTACGTCTGATAGTCGTAGTGAATAACTCTATTGAGTGCACATCACGTACCAGACCGTCTTTATCCATCCTGGTTTAGAAAAAAAGACATAAAGTTATTACATGTAATTGAACTTATGGTGTATTAATGAAATTCGGACAGATATGAACAAACCTTTCTTTCATTTCTTTGATATCAAAAATATCTGAATCAAAGTAAAATTTAGTTGCACTGCTACTTGATGCAATCACTTTCTCTGAAGCTGCATATGTAAAAAAATAAATAGAGATTTCAAAGAACTATTGTGCTAATGAAATAGTCTAGCATAGTGACATACCATAATCATTAGAAATAATGGTGGAGGTGACAATCAAAATCTTATCACAAAACACCATTAAGGATACACTCATCATGTAGATATTGAGCATGTTTCCCCAAACTGTCATACGAATTTCATTCTGCCTACAAACATATTAACAGCACAGGAATCACCACAATATTAATCAATAAGAATCTAAAATTGTAATTGTACATATATATATACAAACTTACAGTTCATCCATCAAATCTAATTTGCACATCTTCAAAGCAGAATCATTTTTCATCCGGTCTCCCACATTGAAACCCCAACCACAACTCCAATTAAATCTGTCAATTCAAACAATATATATATATAATATATATATATATAGACAATGAAAATTTCAGAAATAATATAGAGAGAAAAAATATAGTTGCTTACCGGCCAAATTCTTCCTATTATCACCATATGATTCAAGTTTCTCATATGGAATTAAGTTTAAAAAATGTCTAGGAATTTTGGGCAAATCCATTATTGTAACGACCCCAAAACCGGTCCTTATTTATTTTATATTTTTGGGGATTTTAATTTGACATTATGTGTGCATTTTATGTGTTGCATCATATTTTATGATTTGCACATATTGTATGATTAAATGTGCTATTTATTTGGTTAGTAGTAATAATGGTTAAGGGAGTTAAATGATTAAGTTGAAACCTTAGGGTCCTTATAATCTCTTCCACCGTGGTAGTAGCGTCAAACAACACATACAATTCTTGATTCAACACACGATACTTATCCTTTAAAGCATCAACCTTGAATTTTTTGAGAAAATAAAAAGAACCTTCAACCAACAAATTTGCATAATCTGATACAAATTTGCTTCGAATGACAAAATGCATAGCCATACCCTGTTACATTTGCATCCATTAATAAACATTGTATAAAAATATACATTAGATCAAAGTACCATAGTTAGTGAAGTAATACCTTTTCATCCAATCCGAGAAAATCCAAACTCATCAATTCATCATATTTTTTTAGCATTGTATGTACGCCACATTCTAACTACACGTATTTGCAATTTCCTATCACATTTACCCTTGGTTAACTCAGACAATTGAGAGGACTTCCCATGTCTCAAAGCCATTGTCTTCATCATATTTTTGTAGCATTTATATATAATTTTCTTTTTATTTTTCTTACTAGTTTGTGTTTTTTTTTTTTCATTCCTAAAACGACGTAGTTTGCAAGTTCTAACTAGCAATTGATTTTCATTTGTTACACATCAGCAATTTTATCCACGTGTTTTCATAATATATCCACCAAAGCAGCAATGTCAGTATTTTCGTTAATTTTTGGACAGAAAGTTAACGATGGTCAAATATACACTCATTTTTCTTGAGTACGGGGGCTAATATAGCAATTAACTTGTATAAGGGCATATCTGCATCTTAGACCTAATTACAGGGGCATAAATCTATATTTTCCCTACTCCGGAATCTTTAGGGTTGACCTGGTGCGCTCGACTAGATCTCATGAGAAGAACGACCTCATGTGATTTTCGGACTCTTTTCGAAACTAAAGGGTGATTTCTTGCTCTATTCTAATTATCTAAGTTCCTTAATGACAGTATCCCAAGTCAGCGTATAACACGAATGGCAAACATTTTACTCCAGAACAAACTCATTCTCATCATTAGGGGACTTTAGAAAGAACACAAACTTCTTTTCATCTACTGGACAATCCGCCTCATAAACAAGGTTGACGAGATTGGTCAAAACCTGATCTAGCCTAATAACATTGAAATTGTTTTGCCGTTGGGGATTCTTATTAGTGTTGGGTTTTGAGGGATCATGCGCAGCGAAAACGACGTATAAAAACAAGAAGAAAAAAACCAAGAGCCCCAAATCCGTTCATGATGATTAAATTAAATACAAGATGAATTTAGAATACTAACCGTTGTTATGCGTTTAAAATTTTAGATCTTCAAAACTTTAAAGTCTTCATGCAATACGATTTGATCTTCTCCACGTTCTTCGGGTCACGGTCTCAGGAACACGAACTTGAGATGCTAAAGAAAGCACCCTCTATGTGTATCCACATGCGAACTAATATCTAGAACAATTCTAGATCCAATCATTAGAAAACACACTTTTCTAATCTTCAAAGATTATATGAATTTATTGGTGTTCTTAAGCTTTTGATTCTCAATCTTAACTCAAAAATATGTTTCTCGAACATATAGGGATTCATATGTTTAATGGCTGGTGAAAATATATATTTATAGTCCCTAATCATTAACCCTTAATGACCTAGGAAACCTAACTCCCTTCACCCAATTAAACTGCTGAAAATCCGGCCCAGGCACTCTGGCACGGTCGTTCCAAATGGTGTGAATGTTCTTAACATTCTGGCACGGTCGTGCTAACAAATCGGCACGGCCGTGCTCACAAACTAGCACGGCCGTGCCAAACCATTTTGACAGCTTTTCTGAAAATTCCAATTTCATCCTTTTTATTAATCTGTTCTATTGTGTGTGACCCCATAGGATTATAATAAGTTGGTAATGAGTCCGACCAAAGTCAAACTCATTAATCATGAGCGGACTCTAGCAAGCCATCATTACTACCAATTAATATAACTTAACGAAGTTCGTTAATCATCATAGAATATATCATAATCCCTTTATCACGCGATCGTATTGAACATAAGCCACGGTCTAAGCCAACTAAAGTGTCCAATGCTTCCTCGATCCCGAGTAGATTGATATGAGCAAATGACATTGAAAATATCAATTCGTTGGGGGTATGGCCATACACTATCATCAATCTCACTCTCGAGTGGCCAAGCAGATATCTCTCTTGATATAAGAGGGACAACATCCCATCTTGACTTATCATTATTCCCCTTTAAGAATCTGATGTGCCAATCGTAGCCTTTATAACTACCTGGTTAAGGGTAGCGTTTGAGTACGCTAAACACAATGTTCATCATGTGGAAGACGATGATAATCTAATGTCGAAGGATTCCAATGATATAACTATATGAGATTTAATTATGACATTTGACCATGACATAAATCTCATAACGGGTCATGTCCAGTACCTTGTTCACCAACAAGTACCCATAAGTTTAATTATATCACATACGCATAATTATCACGTGATTATCGCTTAAACTTATAATAGTTCTTCATAAGAACTAGGGACAAATATTATTAAAATAAACATGCAAAACTTATATTAATCCAAGTTGTTATCTCTATAACAAAAGAGACATGACATAACGTAAGCCTTTCTCAAGGGCCTAGGGAAAAATATCCAACAAATAGTATTCAAGACCTTAGGAACAAAATCATTCCTATCCTTAGAGCGGAGACCCCAAAGCATAAAACTTGCGGTCCTTTCCCCACTTGATTCTTGGGTGAGAAGTCACCCAAGAGCATTCTGCCATATGAGCGGAGTACTTGTCGGTACATAGTTTACACGGGCCTTCTAACTGTTTCTTTTCCTTTACCAACCCCAACAAAATCTTTGAATCGCGTACGAGTTGCTTGTGGTATTCTTTTTGAAACCTTGGGCGATTAGTTTATCTTCAAATCGGATGCTGGTGTTAACCATCCCCTCAAGCTTGTGTAGTAACCTTCTTCAATCTCTTGCTAGAGTGTGGCCTTAAACAACTCAGGAAGATCTCCTTTTGTTCCTCTTCATTAAGAGGGTCAATGATTTGAAACATTTTGCAATTCCATCTTTGGGCAAATTCAGTGATTGACTCATTCTCCATTTGCTTGGTACTCAAGAGATCCCTCTTGTTGGTGATATATTGGATATTGGCCTTGTACTTTGTCATAAAGGTCTTAACAATTTGAATACAATCGATTCTCTTTGCTCATCTAGCAGCATCCTGAACCATTGTAGTACGTGGTCCTTCAGATTCATATGGAATGTATTGGATATGTGCTCTAGCGTAGCGCGTCGGATACGCATTGCTAGAGTAAAGTTGTTTAGTAGAGTCTTAGGAAAACTATGATCGTTATACCTGTCAATTTTTGGCATCTTGAATTTTGGCTGTAGTACCGAGACACATTGTTGGTTGAGCATGGCGCTAATGGCGTCGACCTGGTCCAACTTCCCGAGACATTGATTAATGTCTCCAACATCTTTAGAATGAGTTCTTCAGTCGTAAATCTCCCAGAAGGGAGACTAGCTGATTTGACCTTGGCAGTAGTAGCAGGTGCAGTACCGACAAGAAGCCCCAGAATATTGTCCACATGCATAGGGAGGTTAGTGTTGACCTGTCCTTGGTTGTTAGGAGCCCAGTGACTTGATCATAAGCCATAGGCGGAAGTAGTGGCGTCACCACTTTGTAGTCCGAAAATGGCAAAGTGGCACGTGGGAGATATTTTAGCCCTAAATGGCGATATTGTCGCGGATACCTTGTAAGTAAGCTGAGTTGAGAAAATGCGCAACAGGCGGGGCTGCAAGGGTTAAATTGTGTGTCCTCTGGATGTGCTAAGAACCGACCCTAGCATAGGCGTTTTTTATACCCATGAAATCAAATTTGTTTGTCACTAACTTTTGCTGATAAAGCCCAGCCGACTAAGTGAGAGTAGGGTGTGGTATGACTGTTGAGGATGAGACCATGATAGAACCTGGTGCCCTTTGCTGAGAAGTAGAACCTTCATCTTGATAAAGTTGCAAGCTTGATATGTGGTATTTGATAACTGGTGTACGTGCGAACTCTTGACGCACCAACAATAAATAGTTGGTTTTGTTGAAGGAATGATTGGGTGTCTAAGTTCAAGAGGCAATTTTGCTTCAAAATAATGATCGAGTGCCTAAATTCCAAATTTTCAATTGTACAAACGACTCCACAAGTTCGGATATATATACCCTCCGGTCCCACTGAAGACTTATTTTCATTTTGGTCCGTCCCGGACCCCAAAAAAAAAAAACAAAAAAAACAAAAACAAAAAAGTTAAATTTTATAATTTTATATTGAATCTGCGAATCTGCCCCACCACCCATTCTCTCTTCATTTTACACCACTCAATTTATTCAACCAACACTACTATTTACCCCACTCATTCTCTCTTTTCATTTTCTACTAGACATTTTTTTCCTTAGTTATTGTACCCACCTTTTAGGTCTCACGTGAGGTGAGGTGGGACGGAGGGAGTGTGTATATATATATATATATATATTTAAGGAACAAACTAAAAGCTCCATAGTGCCAGGCCCAAATGTTAACAAGCACACTCGAATTAAGACAAATTTCCATTTTGGGTGTCCCATTCGAATTAGGATAACCCAAAAATGGAAATGTTTTATTTAAAGGGACTCGCATTCACACTCACAACAACTTTTCACTCATTATTCTTTACCCCACTTTCTCTCTCTTATTTTACTTTTCATACTCACAACACTTACTCCACTAACACTTTTTCTTTAATCCCCGTGCCCAATCCAAAAATCCCAATTCGGGTGGGACGGAGGGAGTATATACTATATGGTATATAGTTAAGGAACAAACTAAAAGCTCCATAGTGCCAGGCCCAGCCCAAGGGTTTAACTGGGCAAAGCCCAATTAAATGAGTAGCCTTTGGATCCAATATACGTTTTCCACCCACACGTTGTTATAACATTCACATAATTCACATAAATATTTATGATCCCTGTCAATTACAAAATACTCCCTCTGATCCCGCCCGAAATAGGATTTTGGTAATCTTTTTTATACTTTGACCATATAATTTAAATAAGAAATAATTATCCTAATATAAATATAAAAATTGTTATTGAGAGTATTATTAATTGAGATACAAAAACAATTTTTAAATTTTTATTTGCATTATTATATTTCCTTCAAAAGACTTGGTCAAAGTAAAATCAAGTTTACCAAAATCTTATTTCGGGTGGTCGGAGGGAGTATAAAATATAGGGCAAATTGCAATTTAGTTACCTGAGTTTTACACGATGTTTCAATTGGTTCCTGAATCCGTTTTTCAGCAAATTGGTTACTCCAGTTTGTCATTTAATTGCAATGTGGTATAAAAATGGATGGATTGTTAGTTTTTTAATGAAATGGATGGAAAATCTAACAAGTTTCTTTTATAATTGCAAAGTGCACCCTCCAACTCAACTTATTCACATTTTTACCCCATAATAAAAAAATTGTAACATCTAAAGACATTAATTAATAAACCGACAAATTCTAATTGTTTGTTTCAGAAAAACTTGAGCAAAATAATAATAATAATAAAAATAAAAAAAATCTTCTCGCTCTCACTTAAAAAACATTGGGCATTTTCTTAAGTATATTATGCATTGTCCGAAAACAGTAAATTGACAAAAATTGCGCCGACAAGCCACAATTTCTTGTGCAAAAACGTTTCTCCAGCCATCAATTTTTTTTATTAGAAATGACAAAGAGATCATGAAGGCAAGCACTACCAAACCCACTTGGATGGAGCAGAGAGAAAACAGTGGTCGCGAGAAGGGGGAGAAGGAACGTGGGTGGAGAGATCGCCATTTTTGGTGGTTTCCTTTGTTTTTCGACGGGCCAAAACACTGTTCCGCTCTGGATATCATATTTTATAATTTTAGTTAAATAAAATTAGTATTTTTATGAATGATATGTATTTGTCATAAGTTAAATAAAATTATTATTTTTATGATAGATATCATAATTTTTATAATTTTGATGTAATAAATAAAATGAAAATGACTGAAACACTAATCTTTGGACATATGCATGCAAATTATGTTAGTTTTTAAACATTCGTTAGGAGTTAGGGGGTGAAGTGGGAAAATTTAAATTGTAGGGTTAACCATTGCAATTTTGAAAGAAGCTCGTTAGGTTTTTCATCCACTTTTGTTAGTTTTTAAACGATTCATCCATTTTTATACCACATTGCAACTAAATGACAAACTGGAGTAACCAATTTGCTGAAAAACGGATTCAGGAACCAATTGAAACATTGTGTAAAACTCAGATAACTAAATTGCAATTTGCCCTAAAATATAAGAGTGAAAAAAAAGTGAGATTAAAACTAAATGACATTGGTTTTGTGATATGATACTTGGTTCTGACTTCTGACATTGGCACAGGCCAAAGCCCATTTTAAAACCAAATAGTAGGTCCCCTTTGGCTGGTCCAAATGTAAATTTAAATAAATATTTATTTTAAGAGACATTTTAAATAAAATTATATTTGTAAAAATTGTAATGACTAAAATGTACAAATATTCTTGTTATCAACTTTTACTTTTGCAAACTGATAATAAATAGTGAAAAGAATTTGACAAAGATTTATTTAAGACAATTTTGTATGAAAATAAAATTTTATTTCAAGACAAAATTGATAAAACCCAGTTATTTTAAGACATTTAAGAAAAATGACTTATAAATTCGTTTTTTCGTTTTTAGATGAAAAATATCATCTTTAATGTATTATGCATAATAATATAATGCAATATAATGTGTCTCATTCATTCGTCATTTATAAACACAACACTGGCACTTGTTAACGTACTCAAATTTTAATATACAAGTGTTTTTTTAATACTAATGTTGATACTTTTTAACTCATAGTGCTAACACCTAACACCAATTTATGAACACACAACACTGACAATTAACACACTCACAATTTGACTCATTAACACATCCATGACTTTTGAACAGAAACACTGATACTTCCAATTAACATTGTCATTTTTAAACACATACCGACACTTATGAACACTAACACTACTGACTTTTTAACATACACACTAGCACTTCTATATATTAATTCTTTTACTTCTAAACATACACGCTGACACTTATTAACTCTAACACTAACATATTTTAACAAACATACTGAGACTTCTAAATACTAACATCTACACTCAATAACAAGTGTTAAAAAGGTTTTTGAAAATTGGCAATTTTTAACATTTGACAATTTAAATGTTTATAAATAGTATGAATGATGAATAAATGACTAGTAATCCCTCTGTCTCAAAATAATCTTTTCATTTACCATTTTTCATTGTCCCCAAAAATTATTTTTATTTCTACGATTAGGGCTTAAATGTCCATATACACAATATGATTAGTGAAGCAAGTGTTCATATCTTTAAAAAGTTTGAATAGTCAAATGGAAGATCATTTTGGGACGGAGGGAGTAATTTATAACATTGATACTTACTACAAGAGTTCAGGAGTTTTAGAAACTCATTTTTTAAGCGTTGATGCATAAAAAACACTTTTTCTGTATCACATTAAGAGTTTTAGTTTGATTGTGGACGATTATTTAAGAAAAAGAAAAATGGAAAATAGGTAAACATTGCAAGCGGATTGAGGATATAAATGTTGAAAACACTATTTAAGTGGTTCTGTATAGAAATAATAAAAGTTATGGATAGTGTTTTTTTTTGTGCAAGTGAGAAAAAAATAAAAATAAAAATAAAAAATATGATTTTTTTTTATTTAAATTGAGTGTATTTTTTAGTGTCAGTTCTAGTATTTTTGATAGCCAATTATAGTTTTTTTGATAGCCAGAGAGCATATTGAAAGAACCTTTAAAGCTGAAAAGAACCTTTGAGACTGATAGCCAGAACCTTTGAATCGGATAGCCAGAACCTTTGAAAATAATATCTAGATGGGTTTTTTTGATTGGAAATTTGAAGAGAAACAGAAGTCATGGGCTGTGCCCCTGATTCCGTGTTTAAAATCGCCAAAAGATGTCGTTTAGGCCCTTAAATTGTCATTTGAAGTTTTTTCCAGCAATATCGCGCCGTTTTTGTGAAACGTTTTTGCTAATCACTTGGTAAAACGCGTTTTACGGGAGTCCAACCCAAAAATAAGTTTGTATTATGTTTTTTTTTTTGTTTTTTTTAAGCATTAGAAAGATAAAATTGTTCAAAATATTACTCCATCCGTCCCGGACTAAGGTTTTTAATTTAACTTTACACGGAGATTAAGAAAAAGTAAATGTTGTGAGTTTGAAAAAGTAAGTAAGAGAAAGTATGAGAGATAAAGGGAATTGAGAGTTTTTGTTGTGAGAATGACAAGTGAGTCCATTGTCTATTTTAGATTTTTAGGTAATAAAACAACTAAGAACCTTAGTCTGGGACAAACCAAAAAGGAAAGTAAGAACCTTAGTCTGTGAGACTGAAGGAGTACTTCTTTATTCCCATCATTTGTTATTTTAGAAAATTGACCCTTAATCTAAACGTACCAAATTAGAACGCAAAGAGTACTACTTTCTCCGTCCCGGTTTAAGGTTCTTACTTTCCTTTTTGGTACATCTCAGTTTAAAGTTCTTAGTTGCTTTATTCCTTAAATGGCAAATGATGAATAGTGTTTTAGATATTGTCCTCATAAAGTTCATATATTACAAAAAAACCATCACTTACACATTTACTTTTCACCCTGAATGGACAATTATATATCCTTCACAAACTACTTTCTTGACTCAAAATTGTTTTAGTTTCTTAATAAACGTGTAAAGTTAAACTAAGAATCTTAAACCGGAACGGATGAAGTAATATTATTGTTACTGGTTTAATTGATTTGGACTAGTTTTGGGACATTTTAACATAATTCACCCAAAGTGGTTCAAATTCCACACCGGGCCTAAATCATATCATCCAGTCACTTCCTGAATAAGACCTAAATTGATAGTGGTTGACCGTCGAAGACTTGGAATTATTTGGCCCATCAGTCAATGGACATGTGTTGCCGTAAGAGTTACGACTTACGTTATGGTCAGGGGTTCAACTATAACAAAATTAAATTGGCATTTTCTCAAACACCATTCAGCTTAACTTTAATAGTTAAGTATTACTATTAATAGTATTAATTAACTATAATAGTTATTATATAAATTAACTATTATTATTAATGATATTAGTTAACTATAATAGTTATATAAGTTACTTATTACTATTAATAGTATTAGTTAACGTTAATCCATAATAGTTACTCCTATATATAGGTCAACTTTTATTATTGATAATAATAGTTAATTACAATAGTTACTATATATATTAACTTTTGCAGTTAACAGTATTAGTTAATTATAATAGTTATTATATAAGTTAATAATTATTTTTTTTCAAAAAAATAACTATTACTATTCATAATATTAGTAACTATAATAGTTACTCTCTTCATTCCAAATTGAATGTCCTGTTTATACTAAAATGAATAATTTTTTGAAATTTTACATTCAAAAATTTTTGTACCTAAGATTTTTTTCACTCCCTCCGTGCAAATACTAGGTTGGCACGAGGATTAAGGGAAAAAGTGAAAAATGTGATTTGTTGTGAGTGTTGATAGTTGAGTGGGAGAGAGAAAGTGGGGTAGTGGATGTGAGTGTGCAAGTGGGTTAAAACTTGCCATTTTTGGATTTTGCAATTTTAGTTGGGACACCTTTTTTGGCAACTTTTACAATTTGAAATGGGTCGGAGGGAGTATATCATTATATGCATTCATTTAATTGCAACGGTTACTAAAATATAAAGAGTCTCAAAAAAATTTATGATAAAGTGACTTTAACTTCTCCGGTATAAGAAATGAAAAGTCATAATTTGAAATGTAAAGTGACAAAAAGTAAATTTTTGATTTGTTACTTAAAACAAATGAAAAGTCTTCAAACAATTTATTTTGTTTAACTAATAAATTAAAAATTAATGTTGATGCAACTCTAATCCTGCAAACAAAGCAAAAGTCACAAAAAATATTAATCTTGATTTTAAATCCAAAGTTATAAAATGATCTACTCTTTAATTTATCCCCCGAAATAAAAAGCAGATTACAATGTAATTGATTATTTACATGTCTTTTTTTTTAGTTGTATTTTTGAGATACTTAAAAATTATATTTCTTTAATCATAACAAAATATATTCCATTTGACAAACTAAATAAACGATAAATTGTAAACAAATTTTCATGCATAACACAGGGTTTTTTATAGTGTGTTCTAATATGTGGGCCTCACCATTTTCTAAACTCATATTTTACTACCACTGAATCAAAACAAAATCTTAAAATAATTTTAAGTTAGTCGACAACAAATTTAACTATATTTTGAATATTCATTTTAACACGGATAGAGTAAATTATATCCTTTCATATCTCACGAAACTCTTGAACTAGATATCTCTGTCAAATGTGAAAGAACAAGTCAAATAAGGTGTGAAGATATTATGATATGTAGTGTATACAGTGTTCTTGGGTTGGAGGTCCACAAAATTGACCCAACACCCAGCTATATTGTCAGTCTTGTAATTACTTCAGTGAGTGAGACCTCCATGGTAGTGATGATTATGGTGTTGGAAAAGTCGGTCTTCTTGGTGGAGTCTATGAGAAAAATAAAGGTGTTGTAGAGTAGCTAGCGTATAGAAAGGTGTACTCTCTCCGACTCATACTTTTCGTTACTTATTTTCATTGTGTGCTGTCTCATTATTTATTATTACTTACTCCCAAAATATTTACTCCCTTCGGTTCAAAATAACTGTCACTTTTGAGCCAAAATTTTGGTCCAAAATAACTGTCACTTTTGAACTAAATGTCTTTCTTACCCTTGCCTTGAAACTTGTTTTGCTTTATTAATTGTCTTAGTTGTGAGACATTTGTGTAGTAATTATGCATATTTAATAGGGGTAAATTTGACACTTTTATCACTAAATCATGATATTAATTGCTTTCCTTAAGAATTGTGTAAAATCAAAAAAAGACAGTTATTTTGGACCGGAGGGAGTACTTAATTTTCTCTCTTATTCATTCACAAAAACAATCCACTAATTATTACATCTGTCCTACACACTCACAATACTTACTTTTCTACTCCCTCCGATCCAAAATAACTGTCATTTTTAGCTAAAATTTTGGTCCAAAATAACTGTCATTTTTGAGCTAAATGTCCTTCTTACCCTTGCTTTGAAACTTGTTTTGCTTTATTAATTGTCTTAGTTGTGAGACATTAGTGTAGTAATTATGCATATTTAATATGGGTAAAGTTGACACTTTTATCACTAAATCATGATATTAATTGTTTTCCTTAAGAATTGTGCAAAAGCAAAAAAAATAGTTATTTTGGACCGGAGGGAGTAACATATTTTCTTAATTTCTGTGAACTCTTATTTATAACCATAAGTATGAGAGAGAGGGAGTATGTATATGAAGACAGACTAGACTTAGATATTTTTGCCAGTCTACTATCATTTGGAATGGGAAGGTATTAAAATCTAATTTGTCTTGAGTTGTGATTTGATTTATTCAAGTCATAAATGCGAGAAATTAGTCTTCTTTTGTGGAGTTTATGAGAAAAATAAGTGATTTAAAAAAAGACTTGGTGTAAAGTCTGTCTTTTTGACGGAGTCTATAGAAATAATGTGTACATGCAATAGATGGGCTAGCGTATGGAAAGATGTGTGAAGACATTTTAGATATTTTTTGCGCATCCACCACGGAAGGTATTGATGTTAGATTTCAATTCAATCTGTCATGAGTTGTGACTTCATCTTTCCAAGTTATAAATGTGAGACGTCAGTTTTTTTTGTTTTTTTTTTTGGAATCTACGAGAAAGATAAGCGGTTTAGAAGAGTAAGTAAAGATAAGTGTTCGGAGAAGATTTGGATACTCCCTCCGTCCTTGACTAAGGTTGTGAGTATGAAAAAGTAAAGTAGGAGAAATGATGAGAGAGAAAAGACAAATTCTCATATACAACGGGTGTATGGTGTGCGGCGGGCCAAACCCGCCCGCCCCGCCCGCCAGCCTTTCCTCCATTCCCACCACGAACGTGGCGCACTGTGAGCCACACGTTTGTTCACCAATCGCGCGCTGCCACTTGTCCTCCTTAAAAAAAAACCTCCAACTTTAATATGCTATATCTTGAGATTTATAACTCAGATTTTAAAAAAAAAATACTGTTGTGTTCGTCTCGATGAGACGAATAAAACTACATAGGTCATGATATGGTTTTATTTTTTTTAATTTTTTTTTTTTTTAGATTTCAGTTCAATCTTCCTCGAGTTGTGACTTCATCTTTCCAAGTTATAAATGTGAGAAGTCAAATTTTTGGGTTAATCTCGTTTACTACCCCAATGTTTACATGTTGTATCGGTTAGGGGCCTTTGGTTTTATATTTCTCACTTTAGGGCCTAGACTATCGTTTTTGTATCAATTCAGAGCTCTGGCAAGAGTTTTGTTAGATTTTAAACGGAAAGTTAACATGTGTCATCTAAAATCCATTGTCTCTGGGTTTTTTTGGTCTTTTCAAGTCATTAGTATATTTAAGCTTTCAAACTCTCGACTTATGAAATATTGTTCCAAACAAAAAACTTATAAAGTAATTCCTTCTTATTTATTTATTTTAAAAAATATTTCCCCTACAATTTAATAGACCCAAACAAACTGTTTAGGAGTTAATGTGAAAGTTCCTTTAATTTTGAGTATTCTTTTTTTTTTTTGATTTCTTTTCCTATGCGTATGGCTATAACTTAGAAAGAAAATAGCAACATCAAACATAAACTAGTTATCACACATAAATTGGGAAAACGATTACAAAATAAAAAAAGCAGTATTAATTTTTTTTCCTTGACATAATTATTAAAATTATAAAATTCTAATTTCCACAAAATTTTGAAAGAAAAAAAGTTAATTTAAGAATCACCCAAACATCAAAAGAGTACTATCAGAACACAAGCAGAGTGACTTAAAGAAAACTATGAGTCAATTCATCACTCTTGGCATTAAAATGCGTGATAATTTGAGCAACAATATCACCTAAACTCCCAAATCAAACCAAAGCTAATGAACCTGTGATTGATTTGGGTGTATTGCCAAACTACTATGGTTTAACCATTACTTTTGTGAAAATATCAAATGCCCAAGAGAAAATAGGTGTTAGGATGTGATATACCAACTTTATATTCAAAATATAACGGAATGTTTGTTTAGGCCCTAGATTGATGCGAAAATGGAAGTTCAGGCCCTAAAGTGAGAAAAATAAAACTATAGGCCCCAAAGTGGAACAACATGTAAACCCTGGGGTAGTAAAGTGAGATTAGCCCCATTTTTTTTTCTTGGAATCTATGAGAAAGATAAGCGGTTTAAAAGAGTGCGTAAAGATAAGTGTTCGGAGAAGATTTGGATACTCACTCCGTCCTGGAATAAGGTTTTTTGTTTGACTTTACACGGAGATTAAGAAAAAGTAAATATTGTGAGTATGAAAAAATAAAGTAGGAGAAATGATGAGAGAAAAGACAAATTCTCATATACAACGGGTGTATGGCGTGCGGCGGGCCAAACCCGCCCGCCAGCCTTTCCTCCATTCCCAGCGCGAACGTGGCGCGCTGTGAGCCACACGTTTGTTCAACCAGTCGCGCGCTGCCACTTGTCCTCCTTAAAAAAAAACCTCCAATAACTTTAATATGCTATATCTTGAGATTTATAACTCAAATATAAAAAAAAAATACTGTTGTGTTCGTCTCGACGAGACGAATAAAACTACATAGGTCATGATATGGTTTTATTTTTTTAAAATTTTTTTTTTTTTTAGATTTCAGTTCAATCTGCCACGAGTTGTGACTTCATCTTTCCAAGTTATAAATGTGAGAAGTCAATTTTTTTTTCTTGGAATCTATGAGAAAGATAAGCGGTTTAGAAGAGTGTGTAAAGATAAGTGTTCGGAGAAGATTTGGATACTCCTTTCGTCCAGGAATAAGGTTTTTAGTTTGACTTTACACGAAGATTAAGAAAAAGTAAATATTGTGAGTATGAAAAAATAAAGTAGGAGAAATGATGAGAGCGAAATGGGTAAAAAGTTTTTATTGTGAGAATGACAAGTGGGTTTCATTGTCCATTTTAAATAATAAAGCAACTAAAAATTATAATATGGAAAAACCAAAAATGAAAGTAGGAACATTAATTAGTCAAATGTGACAGAGAGTATTATTTTCTATCCACCAATGAGAATGTATAAGCATCAAACTTCAAATCCAATACAAATCCAATAGGCCATGACTCGTGACTTGATTGAAATATTATTTTTGATAAGTCTTGGATATTTTTGCCCATCCACCAATGGGAATATGAAGAGATAAGGTGGTAACCTTTGAAATGTGAAATGAAGCATAACAAAAAGTCAAACTAAATTCTCTGCTCTCGTTGACGAGTCCAGATCTCTTGTGCTCCTCCATGTGCCCTTCTCTGTGCCCCTTTAATCTGCACCGTTTATGTTGATATTATAAACGGTCCAAATTAAAAAGGCACAGGGAGGGGCACATGAGATCTCCTCTCCTTGTTGACACAGAGAGTGCTCATTTTATTTTATCTTTATCATAAGTAACCATAGATTTATACATCAACAGTTATTTTACAAGGCACAACATTTGTCCATTTTGTTTGGACCTCCTCTCCATAGGCAGTACAATTTGTGACAAAAAGGCATGCCCTTACAATAACTTTACTAATTAACAACAATGTAGAGTTTACCAGTAAAAAAAAAAAAAGAAGAACAAAAGCAAAATTAATAAGCCATGAGTCTTTTACATTATACTCATGTGGGCCCTACCTTTTCATAATCAGTAAGATAAGAGTTCTTGTAGCACCGGTTTGCCCTTCATTTTTGCGTCTTTTGTTTTATCATGATCAACATTAAGAGGCTAACTCTTCCGGCTCAGGCTCAGGCTCAGGTTCGGCCGGCACATCTTGTGGGCAGAGAAATGGTTTTGGTGGCATCTCCAGAAGCTCAACATCTCCTTCAAGCATCTCCAAAACTTTGTTCATAGAAGGCCTTTCACTAGGTTTCATTTGTATACACCATAATGCCACAATGATCATCTTCTTCACCAACACTTTTTCCTCCTCCGTCGCATCTTCCACTACTTCTATATCATTTCCTTCAATCAATTGATCATAAACCCAAGAAGGAAAGTAAATCTGGCTCATATGATCTGCAAACGCGTTCAGATTTCTCCTTCTACCCGCCATTTCCATCAACAACATACCAAAACTGTATACATCGGCCTTGTACGAGACACCTCCAATGTTTTTGTAGAATAACTCTGGAGCCATGTAACCCATTGTTCCTCTAGCTGCAGTCATTGTCACGATGCTATCATCCGTTGCATATAACTTTGCTAGTCCAAAATCTGAAACTTTTGGATTGAATACCTCATCGAGGAGTATATTGTGGGGCTTAATGTCAAAATGTAATATCTGCATGTCACAACCTCTATGCAGATATTCGATTCCCCGTGCCACCTTAATGGAAATGTCGTACATAGTTTGATAACTCAAAGAGACAACCCTTAGTTCTATTTCTTTTTCATTTTCTTTCTCTTCTTCTTCTTCTTCTTCTCCTTTATTTTCTTTTTCTTCTTCCCGGGGGAAAATGTACTTTTCTAGGGATCCATTAGGCATGAACTCATATATTAGAGCACGTTTTGAGCCATCGAAACAAAAGCCAATGAGTTGAACCACATTTACGTGGTGTATCCTTCCAATGGTTGCAACTTCACTGATAAATTCTTGAGCAGTAGCTTTGGAGTTGCCCATTATCTTGACGGCAACGATAATTCCACTTCGAAGCTTTCCTTTGAATACGCTGCCATAGCCTCCTTCCCCCAATTTGTGTTTGAAGCCATTGGTGATCTTCTTGATATCTGAGTATGAATACCTAATGGGCATGAGGTTGTGTTGACTTTGAAGGAAGTCTTCGATGTTGTCGTACATTGATAAATGGCGTCTCCTCATCATATAAACCACCAACGCTGACAAGAAAATAACTCCAACTACAAATCTTGCTGCAAGTGCTTCTCCTGTATTATTCAAAGAAAAAACAGTTTTGAGTACTCGAGTCTCATGAGCATCACATGACTATAGCAGGTTAGACAAAAGGTATCAGTATTTTGGTCAGATCAATTCGATAGAGATTATATACTAACTGAATTCAAAGATATACTACCAATCATCAAATTGTGATTTTTGTGATAAGAATTTGATAATATCAATTAGATCACTCACAACTTGTTACTTCAATCTCTTTAATACTCCAATATTAATGGAACTTGAAGCCAGTGGGCAAATAAACAAATGGCCAAATCAAAGACAATATCAAATTCCCATGGTACAACATGTATACATACACATATAATCAGATAAGTTAACAAATTCAGTATTCAGGGAAAAAGGGAGGGGGGGGGGGGGTCGACTGTTTATCTTACCAATTGGCGGAAGCACTTTTACCTCAATCCCTGACAGAAATCATATCAATCGGACAAAAATGTTAAAAACAGTTTCTGAAGATTTAGTTAAAGCATAATATGTAAAATCTTGAGAAAAAGAGAACGTATGAAACAAGTACTCACACATCCACATGTCGCTTGCACCTACAATAAATAAAGCAATGCCATTGTAAGCAAATAGATGGTGAGTAAGAGCATCTCCAACCAATGGAGAACACCAAATTTGGTGTAAGTTTTACACCAAATGTTACACTAAATAAAAATCTTCTCCAACGTATCACACTATTTTTCACACTAAAAAGGAATATTCTCTATCCACCTCATTTTTCCACTAACACTCATTGTTACACAAACAATACTTGAAGTCTATGATTTTACATATAAACCCCTCTCTTTTAATTGAGATGATATAATATTATGTTTTTATAATTATTTTTATGCATTGTACTTTTATAATTAAGTAAAATATATTATATAATATATTAACATATAAGTTAATTAACATAATTTACAATGTGTGAGTTTTTACAATTTAGAGGGACTAAATGTGACAAGTGAAACTATTACACCAAATTTGGTGTAATGAATAGTGTTACACCAAATTTGGTGCAAAACTATTCATTTACACCAAATTTGGTGTAAAATTTAGTGTCCATTGGAGGGATGAATAGTGGCCAATTTAGTGTTATAGTGTGAGAAATGGTGGATGCCCTAAGAAAAAGAATAAAGTAGTAGAGAATTTAAATGAACATAATCGTAAACATTTAAATTGGGATGTCATACATACAGAGAAATGTTGGGTATGGATAGTCGCTGCAATGAGAGTTGTGACTAGGGACACAACTGAAGCTATAGGCATAGATGTCGCAGAAGTGGCCAGGCAGTCGCTCACAATCGCTGCAAAGGACGGGAAACCAATACAGCTCAATGCCATGGAGCATTGACTTCTGTATCTCTGAACAAGCCGAGTTAGTAAGTTGGTTCTGGTTGAATGTTGAAGGTGAAGGAGACGATGCCCAACTAACCACCTTGTTAATTTTGCACGATGACTCACTTAGCAATTCCGATTCTCCCAACACAAGGTAAGAGTAAGTGTAGTTGGATATAGTACTAGTATTCTCCATTTCACAATGACATCCCATGTCCACGTATCGAGTATAAACCAATGGATCTCTACATTCAATATGTATTACTGGGATACCATGGTAAGATCCGACGTAGCTGTACTTATGATCAAACGTATATGGGAGCAAGCTGGAGAATAGAGACCGTGAAATAGAAGAACAGTAGTGGGGGTTATCCAGGAGTTGTAGGCGTGGATCGACAACCCGAATTGTGTGGTTATCATAATTAATTGCCTCCACATAGTAGTGATATTCTGAATCTGGATCCCTTGGGTATAATAAGGTCCGACTTTTGTTGTTGCATACGAGTTCGTAATCGTGGTGACCACAGTTGGGTGGATCGCCCCTCAGTCGGAAAGGATAGCTTATATTCCTGATATTGCCGCAGGAGGAGGGAGTGCACGTTTCTGGTTGTTGGCAGCAGGTCACCTGAAATAGCAAGGTCATTAGTACTACCACGGAGCCATCTTCAATACACAGCCCCATAGTGCTCCCCTTCCTCCTCTTGTAAATTTGCTTTAAAATATTATCTTCAAAACACAAGTTTTGGTAAAGCCGAGTCAAAGCCCTGTTTCTTTTTCTCTAGAGGGAGTATTATTTAGCTCTGAGTGATTTATCAATAACAATTATTAGAATTTTATTGTGATCATTAAATTGACACTAATGTTTTATCAAAGTTTATTTTTGTTGATCATAAAAAGTCAAAATGACACTATCTTTCTGGGACAGATGGAGTAATAATAATAAAAGGGAAAATTTTGGGGAAAACTAGTTTCTCCGTAAATTATAAAAAATCATGTTTTTATAAGGGTTAAAGTTTACGGTTTAGGGTTTAAAGTTTATGGTTTAGGCCCTTTAGAGTTTAAGGCTTAAGGTTAAAGGGTTAAAAACTGGACTTTTTATAACTTATTATGGAGAACTAGTTTCCCCAAAAACCAACTCATAATAAAAAGATCAGTAGGAACAGGTCCCATCCATCCTCCAATCAAAAAGATTACATGCCAATTGTATTAAAAACTGTTGAGGAGACTTGTCTCGACTTTATCTAGGGTTAATGACAATTTAGACCCTAAAGTGATATACCATTCTCAAACGAACCCTGATGTTTTTTTTTCCGCCACATCAGACTTTGAAGTGAAAAATACTCGTTAGTAAAGGTCTTTTTGACGTAATTCATTAAAAAAACTCAGTTAAATAGCATGTGCGTTACACGTGACTAACGATTTGGTTAGTTTGTAGTTAATATCCCTTTCCAGGAGTTAATTTAAAATTCCTAATAGTAAAAGGTCCAAAAGGGTTAACAATTAAATTTATTTTTGAAACATTCATTTATTTATTGAAGAAACAAGATTTTATTAAAAATAAATATTTCATTATATTATTATTATTATTATATATTTTCATAATTTTAGTTACTTTCTATTTTTTATTAATATTTATATTAACTTAAAAATATGTTATGCACATGATAATATTTTTAAGTTAATACAAATATTAACTTAAAATTATTTGCATGTACTCCCTCCGTCTCTAGTTAGAATAATATTTTAGATTTTTTTTAATAAATAATAACTCAACAAAAAAAAGAGAAAAAAAGAAATGTGTTAAACTAAACAAAAAGAAAAGAAAATGCAATCTTTTCTTCTCCAAATCCTCCCCACCCCTTCCCCTCTCATTCTCATTCTTCTTCACCAACACACCATGGTTCAAACACATCATAACCACTACCAAGCCACCACAACAATCACACAATCACCATTATAAACAAAATCAATGCTTTTAATTCAAAAATCACCCAACAACTTCAACCATTTTTACAAATTACAGACCTAGATTTTGAATCTGGGCAAGGAGGGGTGGGGAAGGGGACGGTGGGTGTGGGTGTGGTGGGTAGAAAATGATAAGAAGGAGACAGGGGTTTAGATCTGGACTTACGATTCCAGAATCAAATAACCAAGCTAAAAAAAAGAAGCAAAAAATACAAAAGTTCTTCAAAATTTCAAATCTGGGTTTTTAAAAAACTGAGAAAGGGGAATTTTTTGGATATGAGATCGAAAGAGAACGAGTGAAGAGAGTAGTGAGTAGTGAGAGGGAATAAGCAGGGAATTTGTAATGTAATGTCAGATCTAAAAACCATTGTTTGTCGAGCTTTGGCCGCCATTGTTGTTCACGGTGGCGATGATGGCAGTAAGGGGAGCAAGGGAAGTGGGAGGGATGGAGGTGAGGCCGTGAGGGAGAGGAACAGAGATAAGAGGGAGTGAAGCAATGGATGGGATGGGGAAAGGGGCTGTTGGAATCGGAGGTCGGAGGGCGGAGGCCAGAACGGGATGGGTGGGGATCTGGGTATGGAATACTTTTTTTCTTAGTTTTTTTTTTTTTTCCTTCTTCTTACCTTTCATTCCTTTTTTCCCTTTAATGTTCTTCTTTATTCTCCTTTTCTTTTTTATTCTTCTTTTCCTTTCGCTGGTGTTAATTTTATTTTCTAAAAAATTGGTATTAGTTAATTTGTTCTACTTCATACTCCCTCCGTCCCATTTGAAGCTTCACCAATTACCCAAATGGGTGTCCCGTTAAAAGCTTCACCATTTTTTAAAATGGTAAAAAATGTAGGCCCCACTTGTCATAACTACTCACTTCTTCCTCTCACATACTTAAATTATGGGACCCTCTTGTCATACTCACTAACTTTCTCCTCTCACACATTTAAATTGGAGGCCCCACATGTCATACTCACTAACTTATTCCCTCTCACAATCCTTTTTACACTCATGACTTGCCATAATTTGCGTGCCATCACCAAAATGGTGAAGCTTCAAATGGGACGGAGGGGGTATTTAGTTCTTTTTTTTTAAAAAATTTAACTACATTAAAAGAGTGCGAAATTAGAATAGATGGAAATTAAAAGTTATAATCGGAATGACCAAAATACCCATCATGTGCCAAGCACATCACCATTTTCGTTAAATTCTTAACGCCCGTTAGGATCTGGGGGGCAAAGTGGGATTATTCAAACATTGGGTATGACATTGGGACAAAATTCGCGCAGGGTGCAAAGTGAGATTTGGTGTATACATTGGGGATAAACGTAGTTTGGCCTATTTTTAAACCTCCCCCACCTCACACCTACCCCACCACCTCCCCCCTCCCCAACACCACCCATCCCACCTCCCTTCAAATTTTTTCTCATAATAGTTTTTTTTTCTCATATTAAATTATTTTTTGCTTATATGAAAATATTTTCTAGAAAACATTTTACTTAAATTTATCAAACAAACAAAAACATGTTTATGTCATTTGCCGGAAAATGTTTTTCCGAAGTTATGAAAGTGACCTCAGTTGACTTGTTTACACAATTGAGCAGAAGTCTCCTTGGTGGAATAACAAAAGAAAAATGAGTTCCTGTTTAGCCTATCAGATACTGGATTCGAGGCCTGCATAGGACTAGAACTGCTAGGCAATCCTGTCGCACCCGCCCCATATCTCCCTCCACAAATGATTGCCCCGTTTCATTTTTTATTAATCCCAGAAAGATTGCTCATTTATCCAAAAAAAATCCAACAATTACAATAATACACCACATACATAGAGAGAGTGGAAATGATAATCAATTATGAAAAAATGGCCAAATTTCTCTTGCTGATACTAGTGTTTGTAGGATCAGTTGGAGCTGAATGGGAGGAATGCCGGGAGGCCTTTTGCTGGAATTACAACTATTCGGAATACTTTAGTAGGCCAACAAGTATCAAGTTCCCATTCCGGTTAAAGAATGGTCAGCCAGATCACTGTGGCCACCCTTCTTCTGCGTTTGATATTTCTTGCAATAATGGAACCAATCCCCTTCCCATCATTGACCTCCAAATCCCCTTGACAACAAAACTCTCTTTTTTTACCAAGGCACTGATACAAGACATCAATTACGAATCTCAGTTGATGATTGTAACCACAATGAAAGACCTGGAATATAACAACTCCAACTCATCATCCTCCTCTCCTTTCAAACTTGCTGACAACCTCCAAAATCACCTCTTTACCTTATTCAGTTGCCCCTATGCATTTCCATGTCTACCGGGTTATGTTGAATATTATGAATCCCAATGTCAGGGTTACATTCCCCCATCTGAAAACATCTTTGCCTATTCTTCTCAACCCCAAGCTCCTGGCTTCCAATACCGTAAATGGATCTATGATTACTGTACCCAGTTGTACAGCACTTCATTTGAAATTTACCCATCACAGTTACGATATATTTTTCAACTCACATGGTCTAAACCAAATTGTTCAAATTGTGAAGCCCAAGGGAAATACTGCAGATTCAAAAGTCACTACAATGGTCTCAATACCACAACGGCTACTGCTAACCACGATGAAATTACTGAATGTTTTGAGATCCCAGATCCTCCGCCTCCGCCTCCGCCTCCGCCTCCGCCTCCGCCTCTTTCAACAGGTATATCATTCCTCTTCTTCACTTTCTTTTTTTTTTTTTTTTTCCTTCTTCGATGTGGTTCAAAACGTGTCCGACAACAAACTACCAGAATCTGACTGACCATCTGGAAACCTTCAAAATTTGTCCTACGTTTTTCTTTTTTCCGATTTGGAAAGTGTTTGCACCAAAATCATAGGATTTAAGAAGTCTTGCTGATGAATCACTCTCAATTAATGGTTAATATTTGCAATTAGTTCAATCTAGTATTTCATGACTAGCTGGCTAACACACACTTATCCAAATACAAACCGTTTTGTTTACTTGACTTACTAGTTAACCCGTGTGTGATTATTTCTGAATAAAAATCAAGGGTAAACTCCGTTTTAGTCCATTGTACTCTATGGCGTGTTTCACTTTTACCATCAAACTATAATTTTTTTTTCATTTTTACCATCGTAAAGAAAAAATTGTGTCATTTTAAACCCACAATTTAACGTCGTTATCTTTATTGACCAGAAAACCCGTTACACATTTAAAAAATAAAATAACGAAAATCGGTCAAAAATATAAGAACTTAGTTAAATTCGTCTTTCACCCAAGCACCAGTCAACCACCACCTCACTGCCACCACCACCACCACCACTACATCATCCAACAAGTTGCCCCATCAACATCATCACCAAAACTAGGGCTCAATTCAGGTCTATCCCGTATCCTTCTATCCCGTATCCTTTTGCTTGTCCGCACCGGCCTTGACTCTATCTCATCGTCCTCTCGGTTTGAATGCATTTGCGATAAAAAAAAAATGCCGCGAGTTCACAAAGCTTTTCCCGAAGCCAAAACTAGGGCCCAATTTAGAAATTAACGAATGAGAAATTGAGGATTTAATTGAATAAATTGAGCTTCAACAGAAGAATATATGATACTTCCTCTATCCCGCTTTAAGGTTCTTACTTTCCTTTTTAGTCTGTCCCAATTTAAAGTTCTTACATTACTTTATTACCTAAAATGGAAAGTGGGTCCCAATTGTCATTCTCACAACAAAAACTTCCTCTTTCCTACTTTACTTTTCATACTTACAACATTTACTTTTTCTTAATCTTCGTGTAAAATCAAAGTAAGAACATTAATTTGGGACGGAGGGAGTACTCCATTAGTGCACGATGAACAGAGTGTTTGATTGAAGGACATGAAAGGTTGATTGATTGAGGGTTTTGATTAAGGGTAAAGCGTGAAATCTCGAAGAAGATTTTTATTTGGGGGACAATTGGGTGATAGGCGGATAGGATGGAAAGGTGGGGGCGGTGGCAAAGGTTGAGGTCGGAGAAGATGGTCAACTTCGCCAAAAAATTGACCGGAAGGTTGACTGGGAGGTGGATGGCGTGGGGGGAAGGGGAGGGGTGAGGTGAGGTGAGGTGAGAGATTCTAATTTCCAGATCTAGGTCCCTTTATATTTTGAAAAAAAAAACTTAGTATTTAATTTAACATTTTGCACTTTACCCTTTAAATGTCAACATCAACAATACTTTTAATTTATGGTACCGAATTCCGTTATTTTATTTGTTAAATGTGTAATGGGGGTCAGTTTTTATAGTATTTCCGTCAATAAAGATAACGACGTTAAATTTTGGGTTTAAATTGCCACCATTTTTTCTAGTACGATGGTAAAAAAGAAAAAAGAAAAGTTTGATGGTAAAAGTGAACCAAGCCTCAAAGTACAATGGACTAAAACGGAGTTTTCCCAAAAATCAATCAAACAGTTCATAGATATTAAAACCATCTGACCCTATGAGGACGATGATCAATTTGTGACCTCAATGTGCCATTCATGCTTTTGAATGTAAGATTACTTATATAGTACTCCCTCCGTCTCAGTTTAAGATTCTTACTTTCCTTTTTGGTTTGTCTTAGTTTAAGGTTCTTAGTTGCTTTATTTCATAAATGACAAAATATGAATAGTGCTTTGGATAATCTTGCCCTCAAAAGGTTCATTTAATTACAAAAAAAAAACATTACTTACCCAACTTACTTTTCTCTCATTTGCTTTATGAATAGTGTTTGAACAATTATATCCTCACCTCCATACTTTTGTTGACCCATTTTTCTTTGTTTTACACTTGGTTTTTTAATAAGCGTGTAAAGTCAAACTAAGAACCTTAAACCGGGACGGAGGGAGTATCTGCTAAGGCTAAGAGTTCTTCCTATTTATTTACAGGTACACCAAATCGTGAATCGCATGACGTAGTTATCAAAGGTGAAGTCACTCAAGTGCTATGTTTCCCTTTATCTAAGGAATTCCCACTTTCTAACTTGGAATGCTATAACATCTATGCAGTCATAATTGGAGGTCTGTTTCTATATGTGCTCTTTATTGTTTCTGTCTATGGTGTCACGACCGCAAGGAAAATGAAGAAAGAAGATCAAGTAAAAATTGAAAAGTTTCTGGAGGACTACAGAAATCTCAAGCCGACAAGATACTCTTACTCAGACATCAAGAAAATTGCGACTCAATTTCAAGAAAGATTAGGCCAAGGAGGCTTTGGAACGGTTTTTAAAGGAAAGCTCTCGGATGATATCATTAACGAAGTCCGTACAATAGGCCTAATTCACCATGTCAATGTGGTCCGCTTAGTTGGTTACTGTGCTGATGGTTCTCATCGAGCTCTTGTTTACGAGTTTCAACCTAACGGTTCCCTAGAAAAGTATGTTCTTTCGGGGAAAAACCACCTTAAGAACCGTTTCCTTGGGTGGAACAAGATGAAGGATATTGCTGTGGGCATAGCAAAAGGTATCGAGTACCTTCACCAAGGGTGTGCCCAAAGAATCCTTCATTTTGACATCAAGCCCAATAACATATTATTGGATCACAATTTCAACCCAAAGATTGCTGATTTTGGGTTAGCAAAGTTGTGTTCCAAGGAGAAAAGTGTTGTTACTATGACTGCAGGAAGGGGAACGATAGGCTACGTTGCACCTGAAGTATTTTCTAGGAACTTTGGGAAAGCGTCGTCTAAATCAGATGTTTATAGCTTCGGGATGTTGTTGCTTGAAATGGTTGGTGGAAAGAACCAGCAAAATTGGGGGGAAGATGAGAAAGCAAGTGAAGTGTATTTCCCGGAGTGGATTTACACAAGGTTGGAACAAGGGGGAGAGATTGGGATCCAAATTGAAGAAGACGGGGATCCAGACATAGCCAAGAGACTGACTGTTGTAGGACTTTGGTGTATACGGTGGCACCCGATCGACAGGCCTTCAATGAAAGTTGTGATTCAGATGTTAGAGGGGGATGTGATTCCGGCCATGCCACCAAATCCTTTTGCCACCACCACAGAGATGAACACTGGCATGACCTCACGTACAAGAGGATTTAGTGAACTCGATGTCATTTCTGAGTCAGATGACGAATCGGTTTTATTGCATTAACAATGTGTCATTACTATGTTTGAGTTTGTTTTGATGTATTGTAAGCATTAAAAGTTTTGTGGCACCTGTTCCCCCCTACCCTCTTGGAGTTTATTTTGTTTGTATAAATAAATAGATAAAGATCGTACTATCTCATTAATATGGGGATTGAATCCAGACTTCTTTTTATGAAGCTTAAAGCTGATTCAGCTAGAGCTATTTGGCTCAGTTAATGAAAGAATAAGTGAGTGTAAATGACTTTTAATTTGTCAGAATACACAAAAGAATGGGACAATGCTCATTATCAAAACATGGCAGAAATAATAAAGAAGTCACTGAATTTTTGGTTGATTTCAAAATGTCCTTGCTGAACATTTTTTTTTTTTTTTCTGCTTTTCACCACTGTAGTACCTAATGTGTATTACTCTGTCAACACAATCATTAAAATGTAACGAAAGTTTCTTATGTGACCTCACGTGACTAACACCAGCAATTAATATTTAACCAGTTCAATAGTAATTAGATTGTTCTTATTCACACGTGCAAAAATCTTTAGTATATGCTTAAAATTTTAAATAGTGCGACACTGTGATGGACACTTACTGGTATACTAACTAATTTTATGGGTGTGAACATCAACTCTCTAGTAATTAACTAGAAAGAAATAGGAAAACAATGAGGCCATCCTTAACTATACCAAAGATATAGCGAAACATTACATTATACTCATCGAAACGGCTCAAACACTCAGCAGTAACATCAAAACACATAAATTCCGCAAAGCATTTCATCCATTGTAAAAATTAAAACAATCAAATTCATCCAAACAACAGAAAAAATCATGCTACGTACCTGGACAATGAATCTCAATTTTGGGAGTCTCAATCGTAATTGTGCACGAGCTGAAGCAATTAATTAGCTGCATGAGACGCAATCGACTGGGAAATGGTCAACTGGGAGGAATGGAGAGGGAAGTGATAAAAATGGCGAGAGAGAGAGAGAAGAGACGGAGGACGAGCGGAGGGGCGAGATGGATGAGAGAATAGAGGAGAGGGAAGAGAAGGTGACTAGCATTTTTGAGGCGGAGATGTATGGTTGGTGGAGGTTAGGGTTTTGAAGAGGGGGTTGAGGTCAATGGGGAGGACTATCCGTCGTAATTTATAGAAGTCGGTCGGCTGCTCCGCCATGGAAATGCACTACAAGGAAAATCATGATTAGAGACGGAAAAATCTGTTGCCAAAATGAGTATTCTATCTCTATATTAAAATCAGAGACAGATTGCATTTGTAGCTAATCCGTGGGCGGACGTAGGTCGCTAAATTATCTGTAGCCCTTCTGTTGCAGGTTTAGAAACAGAATAGTGTGGGTCGCCAACTTATTACAACTAAAATGTAACGAACGTGTTACTTATATGTAACAGTGATTATACATAATTGTAACACATATGTATAGAAAAGTAATAGTATATCTATATGTTTTTAAATAACAAGTTACAATGGGTTCAATTTATCATGATACATGTAAAAGTATTACATTATCTATAAAAATCTGTTACAATTTCATCTACTAAAGTGTTACATTTACTTGTACAAATAATTACATTTATGTATATAAGTTGTTATTTTTCAAATGTTACTTTCTTTTAAAAAATAAAATCAAAATACACAATATTTTATATTTTTGCAAAAGCACTATTACATTTCAGTATAAATGATAATTACATTTAGATATTGTTTGGGTTACATGTAATTATAGTTAGTATTACATTTGAAAAAATGGGTAAAACGAGATTTTGTTTTTGTAAAACAGGTGTTACGTTTACTTATGAACAATGTTACTTTATATTTATATGTATACAGTCATTACATTAAGTTATGGTAACTATTACTTTTAGTAAACGACGGAAAAGCCGGAAAAAAAAAAATTGTCCAGGTAACTATTACTTTTGGTCACAGTAACTATTACTTTTGACTGCCACGTGGCAAGACCGGGTCATGGGTCAAAAATGACCCGTCTCTACCATGAGACGGAACCCCACATGAGACTTGCTCATCATTCAAATATAGGCATAACTCTGCGGTTTATTTTATAAAAAATAAAAACAAATATTTACTTTGAAACGTGAAACTACTCCACTAAATAGCATAATCTTTCATTAGTTACAAGTATTCAATCACCTGCAAATAAATATAAAATCATTCAAATCTTGCGCCTAAACTGAACGATATTCCTGGTATAGCAAAACGAAAATCATTCCATCAATATAATAGGAAAGGATAATTTGATCTATTCATAATAAATATAGTGGCATTTGTACCTCCAATATACTACATATATTGATGATCAAATAATAGTAAATAAAGCAGTTAATATAGAACGGACGACCATTGCCATAGATAAACCAAACCTTCCATTTTCAAGACTTGCGGTTTCTGCATATATTCCTATGCCCACCATGGCCTCTCCCAAAGCAAGAAACACAGAAGAGTTAAGTTTTCATGGATCCCATAAGCAAACCACTATCTAGAGCTAAGCAAGAAATTTTGTTAAGAGAAACTTCACCATTTATCTTTGTTCAACCCCAGCTAACCTCGGTTCGATCAAGAAAAAACTTGGGGAGAAGTACTCTCTCTCGATACGACTTGTTGAACTCCATCTTAAGTGTCTCCCTGGGCTCCCCCCTCCTTTGCACACGACTAATGGCCTACCGTCTCACCTCATGCCATCTCATGCCAACTCTTAAGAAAGCTTTGGACATGGCGGCTCCTAGTTTTACCAAAATACTCAAAACCATTAAGCCCGATTTGCTTGTGTATGACCTTCTTCAACCGTGGGCCCCGGTGGCGGCGGGGGCTCTTAATATCCCTGCTGTGGTGTTTATAGCTACTAGTGCAACAATGGCTTCCTCCATGTTTCATCTTTACTTGAAGCATCCGCAGGAGTATCCGTTTTCTGAGATATTTTATCGGGGTTACGAGAGCGATCACGTGGTCCAAGTGCTTGAAGGCAAGTATGCTGGTTATCTATCTAGTTTGACAAAAAAGAAGATAGTGGCAGCTGGCGCGTTGGTTGAAGACCCGGTTGTCGAAAACGAGGATTCGAGTAGTTATATAATTGAATGGCTAGATGGTAAGTCGCAGGGATCGACCGTGTGTGTTTCATTTGGCAGTGAGTATTTTCATTCTGACTCAGATTTAGAAGAAATAGGTTATGGGTTAGAGATGAGTTGTGTTAACTTCATATGGGTAGTGAGATTTCCCAAGGGAGGGAAAAAGATTAGGGTTGAAGACAAACTCCCTAAAGAGTTTGTCGAGAGGGTAGGAGGGAGGGGAATGATTGTGGAGGGATGGGCACCGCAGGCGAGGATTTTAGGGCATTCAAGCATTGGTGGATTTGTGAGTCATTGCGGATGGAGTTCTGTTATGGAGAGCATCAATTTTGGAGTTGCGATTATAGCCATGCCGATGCATTTGGACCAACTGATAAATGCTAGGCTTGTGGGTGACGTCGGTGTAGGGGTGGAGGTTGTGAGGGATATCAACGGGAGACTCCACCGCGAGACGGTGGCGGGGACGGTCAAGCATGTGGTGGTGGATCAAGTAGGGAAAGTTGTGAGAGAGAAAGCGAGGAAAATGAGTGAGAGCATGAGATTAATGGATGGAGGGCAAGAAATTGATGAGGTGGTCAAGGAATTGGTCAAACTGTATGCCAATTCTAAGTCACTAGGTTAATTAGTGATTATTACTAATTTAATTATTACTATGCTGTTTTTGATTTTTAAGACATAACAGCATGCATTTAGGGAAGAAAAATGAAACTCAAGCTAGCTACTACTCCCTCCGTCCCAAAATGATCTTCTCATTTGCCATTTCTCATTGTCCCATCAAGTTTTTCACATTTCTACATTTTAGGCTTAAACAAAGCACGGCTAGTGAAGCAAGTGTTCTTATCCTTAAAAAGTATGAAGAGTCAAACGCGCGAAGATCATTTTGGGACGAAGGGAGTATATTAGTGGTAAGATATTTTTTTTGCACGTTGGTAGGTATGGTTCTATCTCATGTTTTTTTTTACTGAGAAAGACTACCTTCTACTGCCTATGTTAATGTCATCAGTTATTTATGAAATATTATTATTAACTTTTAGTATTTCTTTAATGTTGTGAGTTATGTTTCGTTAATATTATGGTTCTTTAACAATGTGAGGCTGGTACTATAGTTGGGACGATAGAAAAGGTTAATTGTTAAAAAGTTGAAATACCAACTTGACAAAATGAAAGAGGCTATGAGAAATGGATTAAGGGTTCGTTAATATTACCAATTGCAGAAGAATCACCTGGAGTAGATAGGTCTAAACCGGGATAGCCACGTGATTTTGGTAGGTGATTTTGTAGGCGGAACGGGAAATGGATTAAGGGTTCGTTCCGGAGACAAGGAGAGTTACAGCAAGTTTGTTCTGCCCTTGACAAAATGAAAGAGACTATGAGAAAAGAAGAAGGGGAGGAAAGAGAAAGAAAAGAGTTTGTGAATATTCATTTTGGTGGGTAGTTGGGTTCCTGAGTATGAAAATCCGTATGTTCATAGTACAGTAAGATGAGAAATGCAAGATGTGTGGGTTCAACCAGTGGCTGTATAAAAAGAAAAGGTCAATATCTCTTTTTCAAGTCAACGGATTAAACCAATGTTTAATACACGGCTCACTATCAAACAGAGGATGCTTCAAGAAAAAAAAAAAAAAAAGGCTCATCTTTCATCATAATTTCAGAAAGAATAATTCTCATACTAGTAAATGTAGAAGATACAGAAATGCTTTTTTTTCTCAACACCACAACGCACACACCAACCACCACAAAATCCCCGAGCCAACCCCCGAAAAAAATCCAAAAATAATACTATCTCTGTTGAGTGTCCAAATTTCATTTTAAGGGACACTGAAAATCTCAACTTCTTGTACAATTTGGTAGCAAAGATTCATATATAATCTTGTAATCTCCTTTCCAAACATTTAGTTTTGCACGTATAAAGAAACCAGTGAAAAAAATTTCGAAAAAAAAACATTTATGGACAAAGTTATGTTAAAAAAAGACACTCATTTTGGGACAAATATTTCTTGAAAATGGACACTCATTTAGGGACAGAGGGAGTAATAATAATATGGTAACGACATGGGAACATACATTATTGAACTTGATACTCTTGGTGTATGTGTATCTAATGTTGAAAAAATATAATTATAAAGGACTTCAGCTTGAATGATGAAGAGCAAGAGTGCCCTTCCACAACTTTTATGTAAGCAAAAGAGATTTCACATATTCAATACGGCCTTCCAGCAACTTCTAAGTACTTTCCCAATCACATTCATACATATCAAACTGAGGGCCAAGGCCAAAGGATACCGAAGCAGGATTAACCACAAACCATGAGGGGAAAACAAAAACTATCCTCATAATCAGGATACAAAGTCCAAACAATACACCTATGACCTATCTAGCTTAAATCAACAAACCCACTGTACATGCAGTAAAACTTGACGGGCAAGAAGTGCCTAACAAACTTAAAACAATCTTCAACCTTATCTAAACCCATGGCTACCGTCCAAAACTCGAGTCAAAATTTCCCTATAAGACCTTTCTATGCATTACTCATCCTGCGAACGGACACAAGCACTTCCAGAATCTTTCAGTGTCAATTCCATCACAACACCCTACTTGGCTTACAAATGCATTGTTCTTCCCATAAAAAAGAATTATGTGTTAAGTAACCAACTCCTCTAAAACCTTAAGGTATTAGAGAGGGCACCTACGATGTATATCAAGCTTTAACGTTCTGAAATGATCTTCAAAGTCGAATTAATCATTTTAATGTAGATCAAACATACCTGTCTATGGTTTTTGCAATATAGACTTACTAAGAACAGAATACCTTAAAGCGCAAAATGCATTCATTTCCATGTTATAGAGCATAAGTTTATTTAAACCAAAATTCAAATGCATAGATATTGTTTCAACAAATTTATTATATAACTAAAAAGAAAAAGGAATTACATTCCAAAGAAAACATTTTATTACAATTACCCGAATGAAACCCTAACCTCAGAGCGACAAGACGATTCAAAAATCGCAGCAGCGGCCCCCCTTTTCCCAATCGCCATATCGAGTTGGCTCGGGACCTCTGGGCCCACCGACTTCGCCGGTCTCTTTATTGACGAATTCATACCCTTGTTCTTCATCATCATCCTCATCGTGATCATCCTTTTCGGGCTCCGATGCTTCGGTTTGAGAGACAGATCCTGATCCTGATCCTTCTTGGTTGTCAGGCAATTGCTGATGATTTTGACGCTTCTCGATTGTGTAAGAAATTAGTCGCTTGGCGGTGATGATAGGGTCGGATCTGGGTTCAGGTAGGGATAGCTTGGGCTTGGAGATTTCCACCGCCGTTGAGAGAAAACGGGCCAAAGTTTTCGCCATTGTTAACATTCCGCTTCAACTGATGGTCGTTTGTTCAAAAAGAGCAAATTAGAGGGGAGGGGGCGTTTACGTGGGTGAGGGGTGCGCCACGTGTGGCGGTGGAATACTTGGTTCGGTGGTGGTTCAATTGCGTTACGTTTACCGAAACGCTGCCATGGACTGTTTGATCTATGTGGCTTGACATCGTCAAAAGAAAATTGTTTGGAGGTTAACCCAAAAATGTACTTCTTCTTCTTCTTTTGTCCCAAAATAATCTTCACATTTGACTATTCAAATTTTTTAAAGATATAAACACTTGTTTCACTAGTCATGTTGTGTTTATGCACATTTAAGCCCAAATAGGAGAAACAGGAAGAACTTTTTGGGAGAACTAAAAATGACAACTGAGAAGATCATTTCGGGACGGATGGAGTATTTGGTGGGAATGTTGCACGTTTCGACTAGCTACACCTAGTAGAGTTGGTTCGGTTTTGATGTAAATCTGATACCATCTTCTCCTTCACATATTAATCATGTACCGGACATGTATAATACGTTGAAAAGAATGTACGTGTTCAATACGAAATAAGAATCGTCCAAGCCTCTTTGACCGAGTGGCATAGAGCTTGGGATCTCCTTCGGGAGGTCTCAGGTTCGAGGCAATTGCCTTGAAATGAATGATATAGTTACAACTTCAAAAAAAAAAACACGAAATAAGAATCATCAGCTTTTCCATTTTCCATACTCAGTTCAATATTGGATGGGTTGGTTTAGCAGCATGGATGAGTGTGTAAAGGGTTTCCTTTTAATAGAGGTCCGTGGTTTGATAGTGGAGATTCTAAGTTCGATTCCTCTTTTAAAGACTGGAAAGAAAACCCTGATTCCCTTTGGAGAGAGTGGAGAACTCTACTTGGTAAATTTGTGTCTTCCATAAGTGAAATTATCAGCGAAATTATCAGCAGTTGATCAATACAACATGATGAAAATGTCCTAGTTAGTTAGGTACCAAATGTTTTAAGAACTACTAGTTATCAAGTTGTCAAATTTACACACACACCAAAAAAAAACACACACACACACACACCTTCACCTTTACAAAACAATGTGACACATATTCTTTTCATTTTCATGAATTGCCAAAAATATTTCAAATTTGATTTTGATCAAGAGTAAAACCAGGAAGTACATAAAAAATGACACATTTTTACTGTGGTAAATTCTGCAACATAGAATAATGAGAGAGAAAGAAGCAACAACTGGACTTGAACTGACACGCCCCCAGGTCCCGGGATCCCCTAATAGAACCTCGAACCTGGATGGAGTGCCTAACGAGGAACAAGAAACTTAACAAGAAACTTAATGACATTTGTTTAACAAATTGACATGATATATATATATTCTAGAGTAAGGAGCTATACTAGCTCACAACACTAGTTCTAGACAAGAAAATTTAAAACAAACTTAATACATACACAGCGGAAACATGCCTAGCACATAAGCTGGCATTAAGAGTACTATACAAGATGTCTAGTGACAACAAGAACTGTCTACCCCAAAATAAGGAGTTACAAAACCCATAATACTTCGTCCTCACCAAGTATAAAAGGACACAAGCCCCAAAACAATCACGACCTGCGAAGCAAGCTCCCAACTATGTCGAGCCTCACTGCGCACTATCCTTCCTTTCCTGAGGGGGGGAAACAAATAAAGGGTGAGATAAATCTCAGTAAGCTATTAGATGCAACTACATGACATGCTATCATGCAATTCAGGTAGATACTCAAGTAATCATATATCAAGTATCATCCAGTAACAAGTATATGAGAGGATAATCCACTCATCAAGTAGCACATAAGCTAAACAAGCAAGTTATAAGGATATTGCTTCCTTCCTTATCCCTCCCAAGAATACCATTGTTGTCGAAGCTTGTATTACTTGGACAATCACGATCAATAACAGGAACTGATTATTCAGTGTATATCAGAAGACCCGGTAACCAGTGTCATTCTCAACATCAGTACTCATGATTATTCACGAGGTGTTCGGGACGGGAGTTTAGCATTCACTTAAGTCAGGCTTATTGCTCCAACTAAGGAAGCTATGCCCTTACTATGGCCGGTAGTAAGGGGTCGGGCGGAAATACATAGGGACCCGATTGTCACTTAAACCCCAGCTCTCGCGACAAGCGTGAACCTATACATTTTCGAACAAGCAAGGAGAACCAGCTGGACTCACACAAGAAAGTACAAGTAGATATTTACTTGAACTACGGGAGAAGAACTAATCCAAATGTAGTGGACTAGCTCAACAAGGAACATGCTTCAAGTAATCAAGAAGTCACCTTGTTATCAAGCAACTATATGCAATGTTTGCACATACACAACAAGAACATGTCTCATACACGTTAGTGCTTATTCATAACACTTTCAAGTTCACTACCATACATATGTATTGGTGTCAAGCCAAGTACAAGATTTTATTATCTTATATTCAAGTCTTAATCCATTTCTATGGATGTTCAAGTCACGTACAAGCTTTTAATGTCTTATATTTCAAGTTATAATTCCAATCTTTGGACATTCAAGCAAGTATAAGAGTTATACATTTACTCTTACCAAATCCCAATCCTATTCTTAGGATGTTCAAGTCTAATACCTTATGATAATATCTCTAAGGCACTCAATCATTGAATTCACAACAAGTATAACACATTAGTGCTTGTTCATAGCACTTTCAAGACATAAAGAAGAGATACCACTCTTATACTTAAGTTCTCATTTTAATTCAATGAGTATACATGTTTAAGACCAAGTCTGATGCCCCTAAGGTGTCACAACACTTGCTAGGACATCTTATACTAAGGTCATATACCTTAACTAGGGTTACTTTCAACTTATACAAACTTTAAACAAAATCTTTGTTTTTCAGGTAATTGTGCGGTCGCCCAAAAGGGACTGTGCGGCCGCACACAACCATATCAATTTCTTTGAAAAACCCTTCAGAAAGATGTGCGGTCGCACAGTATACTAAAATGCGAAATTCTCATTTCTTTCCCAGTTTAAGAATTGTCCGTCCCAAAACGTAGGAGTAACATTTACTAACAATTCCAACATACCCAGAAAAGACATAACATTATTCAAACTCATCTTTCAAAATCCCTTTATCATTTTACACAGGGAAAATTTACTCCCTTTGTCCCAAATTTACAAATACCAAAAAATCATCACAAACACAAAATTAACATTCACAAGTATCGAGAATAACATTTATGCATGTTATTACAAGTAAGGGGGAGCTAATAACTTACCTAGTCAAAATTCAAGTTGACCCAAACTTATTTCTGTTCGGCCTGGAACGCTCTATTCAACGCCACGAATATTAATCCGGGATCGGAATCAAGAACGGAGGGATAATTAAACTCGAGGAGTCGGGAATAGGGAAAACTTTTAACCCTAGCTTATGAAACAGAAGAGAGTGTACGTATTTGATTTGGGTAAAATGACCCAGAGAAGAAAGCTAACAAGTTGATATACTTCAACTTTCAAAGAATGACACTTAGGCCCCTCAAGTTTCACTTTTAACAAAAATACCCCTAAAGTCAAATTTTCACAAATGACCCAAAAGTCAAAACTAGACATTTAACCACCTTAACTATTTAAAACAGTTAAAAATTTAACCCAAGTAAAACTAACACATAATATGCAAGTTCAAGAATTTAACAAGTATGTCAAATATTTAACGATAATAAGGATGAGCGTTACATCCTCCCCACCTTAAAGAGAATTCGCCCACGAATTTTACTTACCAAGATTTTCAAATAGGCTCGGGTATTTATCTCGCATCTCTTTCTCGGTTTCCCAAGTAGCCTCTTCAATTTCATGATTCCTCCAAAGGACCTTCACAATAGGAATCCTTTTGGTACGCAATACTTGCTCTTTCCAGTCAAGAATTCAACAGGTTGTTCCTCATAAGACAAATCAGGCTGAAATGGAATAGCCTCATACTCAAGAACATGTGATTCATCTGCCATATACTTGCGAAGCATAGATACATGGAATACATCATGAATACCAGATAAAGAAGGAGGTAAAGCCACTCTATAAGCCAACTTCCCAACTCTTTCAAGAATCTCAAATGGACCGATATAACGAGGAGATGACTTTCCTTTCTTCCCAAATCTCTTTATACCTCTACGAGGAGAGACCTTCAAGAATACAAAGTCACCTACCTGGAATTCAAGATCCCTTCTACGATGATCTGCATAACTCTTTTGTCTACTCTGAGCTGTGCGCAATCCATCTCGAATGAGTTTCACACTTTCAACTGACTGTTGAACCATTTCAGGACCCAAGAGTCTAGCTTCTCCCACTTCATCCCAACATATAGGAGATCGACATTTTCTGCCATAAAGAGCCTCATATGGAGCCATTTCAATGCTAGACTGAAAACTATTATTATAAGCAAACTCAGCCAAAGGAAGATGAGTATCCCAACTGCCTTTGAAATCAATAACACAAGCACGTAACATATCCTCGAGAATCTGTATAAGTCTCTCAGATTGCCCATCAGATTGAGGATGAAAAGCAGTGCTGAAATTCAATTTAGTACCCATGGCACCCTGAAGAGCCTGCCAAAATCGAGAAGTAAAACGAGGATCTCTGTCAGATACAATACTCACAGGAACCCCATGCAATCGGACAATCTCCTGAACATATAAAGATTCCAATTGAGACAATGAATATCCCATGGAAACAGACAAGAAGTGAGCTGATTTAGTCAACCTGTCCACTATAACCCAAACAGCATCATGGCCTCGTCTGGTACGTGGCAAACCAGTCACAAAATCCATAGTAATATGCTCCCATTTCCACTCTGGAATTTCTAATGGTTGCAACAAACCTGCTGGACGTTGATGTTCCACTTTTACTTGTTGACAAGTCAAACATTTGGATACATACTCAGCAATCTCTCTTTTCATATTGTTCCACCAGAAATGTTTCTTCAAGTCTTGGTACATTTTGGTACTTCCAGGATGAATAGTATACTTGGCTTTGTGAGCCTCTTCAAGAACTTTCTTCTTTATCTCAGGATCAACTGGAATACAAACTCTGCCTCGAAAGGTAAGAATTCCATCACTATTAAAAGAAAAATCTGGTTGCTTTCCTTCATTCATTCCACTAATGATTTTCTGCAATTCAGAATCAGTTACCTGTGCTTCTTTGATCTGTTGGAGTAAATCTAAAGTAGCTTTTATATTAGCAAAGATAACTCCATGATTTGATTCACAAGGATTCCAGTCACACAAGTCTTCAAACATCTTCCATTCACGAATCATCAAGCAAGAAATATAAGTCTTTCTGCTCAGTGCATCTGCCACAACATTTGCTTTTCCAGGATGATAAAGGATAGTACAATCATGATCCTTCAATTTCTCCATCCATCTACGTTGCCTCATGTTAAGTTCTTTTTGAGAAAACAAGTACTTCAAGCTCTTATGATCGGTAAAGACTTCAAATTTGGTTCCATACAAGTAATGTCTCCATTTATGCAAAGCAAAAATAATCGCAGCCAACTCTAAATCATGAGTAGGATAATTCTTTTCATAAGGAGATAGTTTTCGAGAAGCATAAGCTATTACCTTGCCATCTTGCATCAGAACACAACCCAATCCTTCTTTAGAAGCATCAGTATAAACTATGAAATGCTCAGACCCATTAGGCAAAGCCAAGACTAGAGCTGTAGTCAAACGCCTTTTTAACTCCTGAAAACTTGCTTCACATTTGTCATTCCACTCAAAAGAAATAGCTTTTCGAGTCATATTTGTCAATGGAGTAGCAATCTTGGAGAATCCCTCAATGAACCTCCGATAATAACTAGCCAAGCCCAAGAAACTACGGATTTCTGTCACTGTAGTTGGCCTCTTCCAGTTAACAACTGCTTCAACTTTGGAAGGATCTACTGCAATACCAGTAGCAGACACAACATGCCCCAAGAATGACACCTCTTCTAACCAGAAAGCACATTTGCTGAATTTTGCAAATAATTGTTTCTCACGAAGAACTTGTAATACCACTCTGAGATGTTGTTCATGCTCAGCCCGTGACTTAGAATACACAAGAATGTCATCAATGAATACCACCACAAAACAATCAAGATATGGCTTGAAGATACGGTTCATCAAATCCATAAATACAGCTGGAGCATTTGTCAAACCAAATGGCATAACAATAAACTCATAATGCCCATACCTGGTACGGAAAGCTGTCTTTGGTATATCCTCAGATCTGATTTTCAACTGATGATAACCACTTCTCAAATCAAGCTTAGAATACACTACTGAACCCTGAAGCTGATCAAACAAGTCATCAATATGAGGTAACGGATATTTGTTCTTGATAGTTACCTGATTAAGATCTCTGTAATCAATACACAATCGCAGAGTTCCATCTTTCTTTCTGACAAACAGCACTGGTGCACCCCACGGTGATACACTAGTCCTGATAAAGCCCCTTTTAAGCAATTCCTCAAGCTGTGTTTTCAACTCTCTTAACTCAGCTGGAGCCATTCTATAAGGTGCTTTAGAGATTGGTGCTGTACCTGGTAATAACTCAATACAGAACTCAAGCTCTCGATCAGGTGGCATGCTATACTCAGAAGAGAATACATCTGAAAATTCAGACACAACAGGAATATCCTCCATCTTGGGAACAGATAAACTCTGGTCAAGCACACATGCGAGATACCCGGCACAACCACGAGATAAAAGTTTTCTAGCTTTTAAAGCAGAAATAACATGTATAGCACATAAAGGCCTATCACCTTCAAAGGTAAAATCAGGCAAACCAGGAATAGAAAAAGTTACTACTTTTCTATAACAATCAACAGATGCATGATGCACATATAGCCAATCCATGCCAAGAATCACGTCAAAGTCCCTTATAGGTAACACGACTAGGTCAGCAAGAAGGGTATGATCACCCACAAGAACCTCACAATTCTTGTAAACCTCAGAAGTAAACATGCAATCTCCCATAGGGGAAGATACTTCTAGCACATAAGGCATAGAATCAGGAAGAACATGCAAATGCGACACAAAATGAGATGCCACATAAGAATGAGATGAGCCTGGATCTATCAAGACTCGCGCTCTCGTACTAGAAAGTAATATAATACCTCCTATGACTGCAGAAGACTCAGCTACACCCTGCTGATCTAGAGCAAACACTCGACCCTGAACTTTTGGTCGACCCCCACTATCTCTCTTGGAACCTGAGGCTGGTTGACTTGTACCCCCAACTTGATTTACTTTACTTTTAGAACAATTTCTAGCAAAGTGCCCCGCTTCACCACACACTATACACTTTCCTTGCTTTAGCCAACACTTGTCTTCAGAATGGCCTTCTTTCGAACAATAGCCACATACTCTCCTGGGACCTTGGATTGTTGTCCTCGAACCAGTTGATACACTACCTTTACTTTCAATTGACTGTCGGAATCGACGATCTTGGCGGCCAGATTTACCACCTTTAGAACCAGATCCCTGAGTTTTCTCTGATACACGACCAGTCATGATTGGTCCCAACTTCACCTTGTGTTCTTCAATATCATTTTCAATAGTATAAGCCTTCTCCACTGCTTGCTGATAGCTAGAGAGCTGTAGAGAAAGAAGTTGCTTCCTATACTCAGTCCTCAACCTTTAACAAACCTCTGTGCCTTCTTAGCTTCATTTGGAACTAAGTGATCACAATACCTTGCCAATTCTGTGAACTTGGTTGAGTATTGCCCCACGGTCAGACTTCCCTGCTCCAGATTAAGAAATTCCATTTCCTTTCTATCTTGGACCACTGTTGGAATAAACTGTGACTTAAAAGCTTTCAGAAAATTCTCCCATGTCTGAGGTACACCTTCCAGTTCCCAGCTTTTACTTAACACTTGCCACCAATGTTCAGCGGCTTTCTCAAGTTTAAAGGTTGCAAAGGTTACCTTATCCCCACCTGCACATCTCAAAGCTGTAAAAATCTTCTCAATGCTTTCAATCCACTCCTCTGCCTTTTTGGCATCGAATTCCCCGTCAAAACTCCGAGGTTTCAGCTTCAAGAACCTTGTAAGGCGATTAGGATAATCCCAGTCAACATTATCAACCATTTCTTCTTGAGGAGTTACAGATCTCAGCTGATTACTACCACTTGTACCTTCAGAACTCATTGTACCTGTAGGTAAACACTCAGCGTTATTAATAACACCCCAAGACTCACCCATACCTAGGCCATAGACCCTATCCAGACTTAGAGCAAACCAAGGTAGCTAAACAGGGTAGCTAAACCAGGGTAGCTCTGATACCAACCTGACACGCCCCCAGGTCCCGGGATCCCCTAATAGAACCTCGAACCTGGATGGAGTGCCTAACGAGGAACAAGAAACTTAACAAGAAACTTAATGACATTTGTTTAACAAATTGACATGATATATATATATTCTAGAGTAAGGAGCTATACTAGCTCACAACACTAGTTCTAGACAAGAAAATTTTAAACAAACTTAATACATACACAGCGGAAACATGCCTAGCACATAAGCTGGCATTAAGAGTACTATACAAGATGTCTAGTGACAACAAGAACTGTCTACCCCAAAATAAGGAGTTACAAAACCCATAATACTTCGTCCTCACCAAGTATAAAAGGACACAAGCCCCAAAACAATCACGACCTGCGAAGCAAGCTCCCAACTATGTCGAGCCTCACTGCGCACTATCCTTCCTTTCCTGAGGGGGGAAACAAATAAAGGGTGAGATAAATCTCAGTAAGCTATTAGATGCAACTACATGACATGCTATCATGCAATTCAGGTAGATACTCAAGTAATCATATATCAAGTATCATCCAGTAACAAGTATATGAGAGGATAATCCACTCATCAAGTAGCACATAAGCTAAACAAGCAAGTTATAAGGATATTGCTTCCTTCCTTATCCCTCCCAAGAATACCATTGTTGTCGAAGCTTGTATTACTTGGACAATCACGATCAATAACAGGAACTGATTATTCAGTGTATATCAGAAGACCCGGTAACCAGTGTCATTCTCAACATCAGTACTCATGATTATTCACGAGGTGTTCGGGACGGGAGTTTAGCATTCACTTAAGTCAGGCTTATTGCTCCAACTAAGGAAGCTATGCCCTTACTATGGCCGGTAGTAAGGGGTCGGGCGGAAATACATAGGGACCCGATTGTCACTTAAACCCCAGCTCTCGCGACAAGCGTGAACCTATACATTTTCGAACAAGCAAGGAGAACCAGCTGGACTCACACAAGAAAGTACAAGTAGATATTTACTTGAACTACGGGAGAAGAACTAATCCAAATGTAGTGGACTAGCTCAACAAGGAACATGCTTCAAGTAATCAAGAAGTCACCTTGTTATCAAGCAACTATATGCAATGTTTGCACATACACAACAAGAACATGTCTCATACACGTTAGTGCTTATTCATAACACTTTCAAGTTCACTACCATACATATGTATTGGTGTCAAGCCAAGTACAAGATTTTATTATCTTATATTTAATCCATTTCTATGGATGTTCAAGTCACGTACAAGCTTTTAATGTCTTATACTTCAAGTTATAATTCCAATCTTTGGACATTCAAGCAAGTATAAGAGTTATACATTTACTCTTACCAAATCTCAATCCTATTCTTAGGATGTTCAAGTCTAATACCTTATGATAATATCTCTAAGGCACTCAATCATTGAATTCACAACAAGTATAACACATTAGTGCTTGTTCATAGCACTTTCAAGACATAAAGAAGAGATACCACTCTTATACTTAAGTTCTCATTTTAATTCAATGAGTATACATGTTTAAGACCAAGTCTGATGCCCCTAAGGTGTCACAACACTTGCTAGGACATCTTATACTAAGGTCATATACCTTAACTAGGGTTACTTTCAACTTATACAAACTTTAAACAAAATCTTTGTTTTTCAGGTAATTGTGCGGTCGCCCAAAAGGGACTGTGCGGCCGCACACAACCATATCAATTTCTTTGAAAAACCCTTCAGAAAGATGTGCGGTCGCACACTCAATTTTGTGCGGTCGCACAGTATACTAAAATGCGAAATTCTCATTTCTTTCCCAGTTTAAGAATTGTCCGTCCCAAAACGTAGGAGTAACATTTACTAACAATTCCAACATACCCAGAAAAGACATAACATTATTCAAACTCATCTTTCAAAATCCCTTTATCATTTTACACAGGGAAAATTTACTCCCTTTGTCCCAAATTTACAAATACCAAAAAATCATCCCAAACACAAAATTAACATTCACAAGTATCGAGAATAACATTTATGCATGTTATTACAAGTAAGGGGGAGCTAATAACTTACCTAGTCAAAATTCAAGTTGACCCAAACTTATTTATGTTCGGCCTGGAACGCTCTATTCAACGCCACGAATATTAATCCGGGATCGGAATCAAGAACGGAGGGATAATTAAACTCGAGAAGTCGGGAATAGGGAAAACTTTTAACCCTAGCTTATGAAACAGAGAGAGTGTACGTATTTGATTTGGGTAAAATGACCCAGAGAAGAAAGCTAACAAGTTGATATACTTCAACTTTCAAAGAATGACACTTAGGCCCCTCAAGTTTCACTTTTAACAAAAATACCCCTAAAGTCAAATTTTCACAAATGACCCAAAAGTCAAAACTAGACATTTAACCACCTTAACTATTTAAAGCAGTTAAAAATTTAACCCAAGTAAAACTAACACATAATATGCAAGTTCAAGAATTTAACAAGTATGTCAAATATTTAACGATAATAAGGATGGGCGTTACATGAACAAAAGAACCCAACCCAACATACAAAGCCTTAGTGGTAATGGCCAACCTAGTCACAAGATCAAAGAATGCTCACAACACACCTCAATGCTTCAGAAGTAAGAAATTTCTCAACACAACCATAAGAAAAAAAAATCTTTCAAGATTGCGAGACTAAATTTCAGTGTCGAAAAGACGTATCATCAAGTCTGAGACAATTCTTCGAGCAAAAGGTATGTAACTCAAACTGTACCTGAAAAATGAATAGCCATTGCAAACCCTTAACCGAGCTGATGGAGCAAGGAAAAACATAGAATTGAACATGAAAGGATTCAACGGATGCATTTATTTAACCCCGTGATGCGTGAAAATGAATTGAAGTTCTAATGATACGCATACATGTGCTTACTATTATCCACATGGATAACCTATAAACCTAATCTATAGATACAAGTTTTCAAACCCAAGTCAAGTCTTTGCTTTGAATTGATACTAAAAGTCCTTAAGTCAACTTCCTTCATTTCCTTGAAAAAAGAAAAGTCAATTTGAGACGGACAGAGTATTATAGTCATAATATCAAAGTTGATCCAGTGAGCTTTGACATTGATATGAACCAATAGTAGATCTCATGGTTCGGCCTTTTCAAGGTAGATTTGTGCAAAGTGCTCAACTTGGTGTCGGTCAATATATTTGACCATCAATCTTGTGCAAAGGGAACTCAAGCAGTCTTGGCTTTGATTTCACAGATGGCTATATACAAACTCAGAGAAGAGTACTTATATTTAGTCCAAACATCATGCTGGTGAGATAAAATGATAATCGATAAGGCTTTATGGAAAGCTAGGGATTGTGTGAAGGGATGGTGAGTGGGGCGAGAGTGTAACGCCAGAGAAAGTAGTAGAAAGTTAAGGCGAAGAGAACATTATATAAAATTTTCACTTAGGCTCCGTTTGTTTCGCGTAAAATAACTTCCGGAAAATGTTTTCCCCATTTTCCGGTGTTTGTTACGCACCGGAAAATGAGGAAAATATTTTCCGGAAAATGGTTTTCCCTCTTTTCTAAGTAAAATGACTTACGGATTTTTACTAAGTAAATCATTTTCCGGAAAATGTTAACTCTCTCACTCACACCCAACTCTCCATAAACCCCACCCTACCCACTACACCTCTAACACCACCCTCTTCATCCATCCTATCCACCACCCCAGCACCCACCCCCACCCTACCCCACCACCCCACCCACCCAAATAAAAAAAAAAAACTTTTCACTCATATTAAAAAAAAAATGAATATCTCCACCACCCCCACTACCCCACCCCCACCCTACCACCACCACCCCACCCAAAAAAAAAAAAAAAAACTTCTTTTCACTCATATTAAAAAAAAAAATTGAACATCTCCACCACCCCCAACTACCCCAGCACCCACCCCACCCCACCAAAAAAAATAAATAATCTTTTCACTCATATTAAAAAAAAATGAACATCTCCACCATCCCCAACTACCCCACCACCCACCCCACCCCCACCCTACCCACCACCCCGCCCCACCAAAAAAAAAAAAACTTCTTTTCACTCATATTAAAAAAAAAAATGAACATCTCCATTCTCCACCAGCCCCAACTACCCAGCCACCCCACCCCACCCACCCCAAAAAAAAAAAAAAACTTCTTTTCATTCATTAAAAAAAGGAACACCTCCACCCCCCCCCCAACTACCCTACTACCCTCACCACCCCACCCACCCACCCCCCCTAAAAAAATAACTCATATTAAAATTATTTTTGAACACCTCCCCCACCCCCACCTACCCCACCCCCCCACCCCTACCCCCCCCCCACCCACCCCCCCCCCACAACCACCCATCCCACTCCAACCCAAAATCTCCACCCACATTCAATTTTTTCTCATAATTATTCTTTTCCTCATATTAAATTATTATTATTTTCATATTTTCGGAAAACATTTTCCTTAGATTACCAACAACCAAAAACATATTTATGTCATTTTCCGGAAAACATTTTCATTTTCCGGAAAACATTTTACGGGAAATCATTTTCCGGAAATTGTTTACGCGAAACAAACGGAGCCTTACTTTTGACTCACTGCGTGACTATTTTCAGAAATTTATGCAGCATAATCTATATCACCAATCTTATCTCCACATAAACAATTTTCATCCACTTCTTGGCTGCTTTTTAATGACTTGACTATTACAATTTCTTGATTATACAGACAGAGTAACTGATTACATGATTAAAGATGCAGGAAAGGTTAGTCATCACTCATCACAAAGGGCATTTGTCATTCTTCTTTATTATTATTATTATTATAATTATTAAAATAATAATAATAATAATAACAATAATAATAATGGAGTGAGTGGACATCTTTATATATTAGACAATACTTCTTTCAATTGTCGATGTGGGCCTTGGGTTGACACCCCAACATTTTTGTCTTGATGCCATAATCAAGGTCTCCCACAACTCAAACGACAATGGTTGTAATAAGGGTCTTATGTACCAAGCAGTGTTTTTGTTTTTTCATAGTTCGAGGCCTTACTGTCAGGCCAAAAATAAATAACCTTCCCTTTGCTTGATTCGAGTTGATCGAGGATGTCTGATTTACAAGCATGGTTAATTCCTAATTTTATCACTTATCATGCATAAAATTTAAATAAGGTGTCCGGCAAATATGCAATAAAACATATAGTGATAACATATAAACTCACCAGATAAGGGCACACATCTCGCATATTATTGCGATGAGAGTTAACACCTTACTATGAATCTGCATAAGAAGAGAGAGAAAGGTAAGAAAACAGAGAAAAATATATAAATAGAGGTCATCACAAAAGAAAGAACTACGTAGTACATTCTTGAGGGAGTAAGTAACTCTAAAATTCTAACTAGTTGAGTTGAGGCTTACCAAGAGAGCACAGATAAGAGCTAAAACAACAAACCCGCCATATATAGCTGTAGCATAAACACGTACAGGATCAAGCATCATTCTTAGTTGTTGTCCAAATCCAATAAGGAACACTGTGCTGCCAAACAAACATACAGGTTTAGAAACAATTTGTATGTACTAAATTTCATTTAGATTGCCTTGCAATAATCAAAGGGAAGAATAACATTGGAAAAGAAAATAAAAAATGATCCCAGTACTGCCTATTTGTCTTAGGGTTACACTTAAGACAAACTTATGTGAGACGGGTCTCATTGAGAGAGTAAATGGTTTGCCCCCCTATGGGCGGGACGGGGCAAGCCCATTTCCTCTCTCATCGAGACCCGTCTCATGTGTGAGATCGTCTCACACAAGACTTCTTCTACACTTAAATATGCACTATAATGGATGCAACAGCAGCCTTCTCAATGGTTAAACAAGTAAACCACAAATCACTTTGCACAACTGAAAGATGGATTTACTTGTCTTTCCCCCATCATTCTCAGAGATGCTTAATTGTAATGTAATCATCATTGTCACTCCACAAAAAATGTATAACGCACCTTCCAATAGCCAACATATTGCCAAAGGTAAATAACAGAGCAAACTTGATGGGTATGACTAAGACAATCAACGACTGCAAAGAAGAAAGAAGGGGAAGAAGTTAAGAATGATTCAACTACGCAAGGATGCAACTCGAACGATGGTTTCCCAAAGTGAATTAGATGTCACATCAATAAATCATCTCTCAAAGTTTCCAAGAAAGAGTAAATACTTTGGAAGTCAAACTGTTTAATAAAAAATAATTTGATTATACATAAACCTTTTAAATTGCATTTAAACTGCATAGTTGCAAATGACATTCAGTACTGCTTGTAATAGTTTCATACAACATTTGAACAAAGTAAAGTAACATAGAACAAAGGGAATTCATAGCTTAAGTTTAGATGTCTCACTCACACTTGCACAGCCTAAACTAAAATGGAAAGTAGGAGTTAGGACCATTTCTATAGGACGGAGGTAGTAGTTAAAACCATTTATTATATTCCAAATCTGTCTAAACAGCAAAGTATAAGCCATCAATATAAGAGATACTGGCAGAGAGCATTAAATTATCAGTTTGCTCTTAAAGAAAATATTCAAATATAGTATTAGCTTTAAGAGAGGTATGCATGAGAATCATATCTATAACAAAACCAGAAATGTAGGTAGCGTTCTTTCTTTTTAAGAAGTAATTTTAGAAAATTGTGAAAGTTGTACCAGTAAGTTTGATACAATGACTTGGATTGGCACATCCCGAAACGAGCATGGTGAATCTCAAAGTATACTACTACAAGGATTCCAATCAAAGTACATTTTCATAAAAAAAAAAATATCAATTGGTCTTTAAAGACAATATAAGTAATCTGTATAGTCCCGTAAACATCTCAAATGCTCTTACATATGTGATGGTTGTCACGAAACTCAAAACCCAGTTATATATGAACAATGTGAGCACAATATGAAGTTACTCCATAAGATACATATGAGTCAAATGTATTCAGCTCATAACAATTACTACCTCTGTCCGAAAATGAATGTCAGGAATTGCTCTTGATCATGTCCAAAATTGTTCTAGATATCGAGAGCAATTTCGGACATTCATTATGGGACGGAGGGAGTAGGAAACATTGAGTAATACATTACAGTAACCAACGAGTTTAGTAGAAAACTACCTGAAAATGGTTATAAAAAATCCCAATTGTGTAGCACGGAATCATATATAAGAAACTAGTAATAGTAAGTTTTAATGAGAGCATTCATTCCATTTCATGTCAACCATTTTAGATTTCCTATACATCAACTAACATAAAACAGAGTGAAACACAATTGTTGCAAACCAAATTCACCAGTCCAGATTTGGGAAATTAACCAAACGGTCAAACAAGACAACAATTATAGCATTACATGTATAAATTATCACACTTACCAGGTACATACAAACCACACCAGCTAACAAGCACGCAGCAAAACCATACACTCTCTGCAAACAATGAGAAAAAAAAAATCAATAAGCAAACAAAATCGGAGACCTAGTAAAAGTATAAATGAAGAAGATTGAGAAATTTGGGGGAATGGGGCAAGGTAACCCCACCTGAGTAGGAGAGAGAGCGCAGAGGTCCTGGGATTCGTCCATCAGCCAGCCTTGAGATGATGACTGCTCATCTTCCTCATCGCCTTCGCCGCCGACGAGTGACTTCCACATTTGTTCAAACGATTTCCCCTTCTTTTTTTTTTTCTTCAATGGATGTTCTTAGCTTTTGAATTTGATTCAATTGCAGTTTTGGGTGATTCCTGAAATAAATAAATCGCGAAATGCCGATCAAGAAATCGATGTTTGTGACTCACGAATTGGGAGCTTCAGGATGGATTCCGTCAATATTATCCGCCGTGGCGTTGGTGAAATCATAGTAGTAGCTTTATATCCAATGATGAGCCTTTTGACTTGTAAAACTCACAGTCTGTTTAAATATTGTACTCCCTCGATTTAAATTTCAATTTATTTATAGTAATAACAAAAAAATGAAATGAAAAAAGTCATCTTACTAGTACTATTTGTTATTCATATATTATGGGATGGTATATGTTTACCTTTTCATTTACATAAAGATTAAAAAATTGTGGAAGTGACGTAAGTGTTATGAGTATAAAAGTAAAGTAGGAAAGATAATGAGTGGAAGAGAATAGTAAATTGATTGGTGTTGTGAGTATAAAAGTAAAGTGAGAGAGAGAATGAGTGTGAGGAATAGTAAAGATTATTTGCCATTTATGGAAATGGACATACACTCTGAGACAGACTAAAAAAGAAGAGGTGGTCTCCCATGAGAATAAGGGGATCCGTCTCATGTGTGTGACGGGTCGCCCCATGACCCATGGGGCATGACCCGCCACGTGGCAGCCTCCCATAGGTAAAAAAAATTGGTTTTTTGAGTTTTTATATTATTTTTTCGGCTTTTCCGTCGTTTACCAAAAGTAATAATTACCATAACTTAATGTAATGACTGTATACATATAAAGTAACATTGTTCATAAATAAACGTAACACCTGTTTTACAAAAACAAACGCTCGTTTTAACCATTTTTTCAAATGTAATACTAACTATAATTACATAACTCAAACAATATCTAAATGTAATTATCATTTATACTAAAATGTAATTACGCTTTTGCAAAAATATAAAATATTGTGTATTTTGATTTAATTTTTTGAAAGAAAGTAACATTTGAAAAGTAACAACTCATATATATGAATGTAATTGTTTATACAAGTAAATGTAACACTTTAATAAAAGAAATTATAACATATTTCTATAGATAATGTAATACTTTTACATGTAACACTAATCAAGTGTTTTTAGCTCTACAAATGTAAATGGTTGAATTATTACTTTTTCTATACATATGTGTTACAATTATGTATAAACATTATCTATATTATAAAACACATTGGATTTAACTGCTTTCTAAAAATACATAATGAAGGGCTGAGATTGCTCTGTAACTTGGCTAAGATTAAACGTTTTATTTTACTTTTAATTTTAATCATTGGATTTTTAACTACAGTTCTTGATCGGACGGCTCTGAACAAGCGGTTTCCACATTCGCCCTTCATCTCTTTTTGATGGTTTCCGTCTATCTGCTCTCTCCTACTCCTCAAACGACACATCCTTCACGTCTCTCCCTCCATGTCCGGCTTCTCGCTGCCTTGCTTCGCCGTCCCTCGCAGCCACCTCTACGCCGTCTCCGCAAGCAATCACCGCCTTGCTGCAGGTCCGGTCTTGCATATGCCTCCAGTATTGTTTTGTCATAGGTGAAGAGGGCTCTGTATCGTATTTTAATTTGGTTCTACGCTATTTAATTCCACACGGATCCTTTGTATCATTACCTTCTGGAGCTCTTAATTGATCTAACTTACGACGTATTCTTGATTTGTCCAATTTTTGTAACAAAATTGTTTTGACCATTGCCTTTCTTTTGTTCAGCCTATTTTCAAACTTTCAGGCGATCTAACTTACGACGTATTCTTGATTTGTCCAAATTTTGTAACAAAATTGTTTTGATCATTGCCTTTCTTTTGTTCAGCCTATTTTCAAACTTTCAGGCGATGGGTACCTGAACTATGCTAATCTTTAATTACAATGCTGTTCTCATTTGTTCTCATTTCAGCCTTTTAAATTGGACTTGATTATGTTGAAGTTGGTCAAGACCATTGGAATGTACTATTTCTCGGTGTAGCAAAAATTAACCCATACATCTTGCATTTGCCTTTTCCTTTTATAAGAGTGAATTTTGTGTCTGTGAATGAAATTGTACCTGTTTATTTGGTTAGCAGCATAATTGTGTGTGTGTGTGTGTGATTGATCTTATAACTGGCAGCGTGTTTGAGTTCATGAGCTTGAGGTGGAGATACTTTAATGGGGGAGCTTTGGATTTGTTGAGTTCAAAATGCATATGATTTTTTATCTTTTAACTGTAGGGTTTTATCATCTCATACACTATTTTATTGTTTCCTTACTTCTCATTGACAAATTTATTCAAATTCAGGGTAATATTTGTTCATGAATACGTCCAGGGGAATCATAGTTAGATGACTCAGATAAACAGACAAATGATGACGGGTCATTTTAGTTGTTGGGTGATTTTGGGAGATATATACGAAGAGTCGGTGACTGAGAGCAGCAAGAAGCAGTACGTATTGGAGTTGGAGAAGATGCGATGGGATTCCAGAAAGATTTGAAACTGCAAAAGAAGCCATTTCTTTAGAAGGTACATTTGTTTAAGAATTAATCTGAACGACGGCTGATTGCTCTACAATGCGACTGTACCGTCCCAATTCAAATTTTATTGCGGGAACCGAGCGCATGAGAGCTTAGTTTATGTGATTAGTTAGTACAAAGTTAACGGTGTAAATATGCATTACCTGTCAGCGATTTTGAAGTTCAAATTAAAATAAGGTTATATAAGTACTTCGTCCATAAAAGAATGTTAGATGTAAATTTAATTCTTCATATCCACATCCACGTGATGATTTATAAGATGATTTGTAAACTTTAATCTTTGTATTTCCACGTACTTTTTTGGAAATTCAATTTAGTTTCAAAGTTCTGACAAAATGGTATTATATATCATCTTAGTCACTGCATATGTATTTATTTTGGGACGGAAGAAGTAGTATGGAAAACTAATTGTTATCACTTCATAAGGTTAGGGATAATTGTTTTTTATGTTGATACTATAGTTGAGATTTTTTTTGACCAGCTACTAGGCAATGCAAGCAGGCTTAGGCAATTGATGGTTGAGGTCTCACAAGATGTTCCCCGTGGGTCAACAATGGTTTTCTGGTAGTATATAGGAGTGTGTATCCCAAAACTCTCAGGCCCTAGAGAATCAATCTTTTTTAAATCCCAAAACACACAGACCCTAATCTTGATTCGAATAGTTCATCTTTAGTTCGTCGATGTTTTACTGTGTTTTTTTTTTTTTTTTGGATTAGAAGCTCTTATAATTATAATGATGTTGTTCTCTTTTGGTGTGTAGATTTAAGTACTACGTTGATTGTTAAAGTTTTTGTATTGAGTTGATAATATGACCACATTTCAGTAGAACCATCTGATCATTGAAGTTTTTCGTTTTTGTGCAGTGGAGCATTGAGACAGAAAGAAGGGGGCTGTTATTGGAGCACGTCGGCCAAAGGGTTGCTGTAAGAGACACCTGCGTGCGTAGAGAGGTCATGTCGCTACAAATCTAGCCAAATTTGCGATGGAGATTTGGTTTTGGAGAGAGATTAGGAAAGGTGATATGGGGAAGAAGATTTTTTATGTTGATTCAGTGTTGTCAATCTGGCTCTTATAATATAAGAAATACAATTAGAAAGTTATTGAGAGAGTTGATCTTTATTAAGAATGCTCAGAAGCAAATCTAGGTCCAACAAAGAAATTGGTTATACACTCACCTGATAGAGAAGAGCATCCTTCACAGAACTCTCTTAACCATCCGTAAAGACTTCAATTTAGTCTACCAGAAGCCTGAAGCTCCAACTTTTGTACATTCTTTGTATTTGCAAGTAAACGTACTTGAATTTGTCAGTCTCGCAGTCACTGTACATGTACTGTTATCGTGTTTATACTGTAACCGTGCATGTACTGTCACCGTGCCATCGGCACGGGCACGAGTACTAGTTACATATAAGTAACACGTTCGTTACATTTTAGTTGTAATAAGTATTACTTTTGGCAAACGAAGAAAACATAAAAAAAACATTGCTATTTTTCTGTATATATGTATTACTTTTATGTATACAAACTGTTACTTTATATGTATACAGTCATTACATTAAGTTATAGTACCTATTGCTTTTGACAAACCGAAAAAAAAACAATATAAAATTTTAAAAAAAATAAAAAAAAATGGGTCTATGAGAGGCTCTGCCACGTGGCAGGGTCGACCCCTGGGTCCTAGAGCCGGTTCAATGGGCCGGGTCGGTTGGGTCAAAAAATCCCGTCTTATGGATGAGACGGGTATTGCATGGTGCACAGAAGTTTTTGTTAAAAAAGAAAGGTGGACATATACTATGGGACGGAGGAAGTATTATATTGGGCAAACGACCAAGATATGCAACGTAGTTTCCGATTTTTATCAAATAATGCAACCTACTAACTAGTGGCAGATATATGAAACGTACTTTACTATCATATATCAAATAATGCAATGTACAATTTTTTTCTAACGCCATTAAAAATTCTAACAGAAGTATGACTTTCGTTAAAAAACTAACAAAACGTTTCTTTAATAATCCAAAAAATGTAAACTTTCGTTAAAAAACTAACAAAATGTTTCTTTAACAATCCTCATGAATCACACCAGTATTATCAACCCAGACAACAAAAAGGAGGAACTAATCTTAAAAAAAAAAAATAAAAAAAAAATCTAGGTTTCAATATCTTAGATCTGGGTTTCCTCAATTACACTCAATGATAAAGAACGATGATGATAGAAGTCGAATATTGGCTGACGATGATGATAGCAGCCGAACAATGGGGTGTGTTGGGGTGGGGCAGGGTGAGGTGGAGAACAATGGGGGTGGGGAATGTGGCCGGATTGTATGGAGGAATGAGGGAGGGGAAGGGGACGGTGGTGGGTTTAGACTGGCCGGATTGTATGGAGGAATGAGGGAGGGGAAGGGGACGGTGGTGGGTTTAGACTGGCCGGAATGAGGGAGGGGGAAGGGGGAAGGGGACGGTGGTGGGTTTAGACCGGCCGGAATGAGGGAGAGGAAGGGGACGGTGGTGGGTTTAGACTGGCCGGATTGTATGGAGGAATGAGGGAGGGGAAGGGAACGGTGGTGGGTTTCTCATCACTTTCTCATGTTTCCTTTTCATTTTGAGTTAGTTTCGTTAAATATATAGCTGAAATCGTTTAAAAATTTAATGTGTTTTGAGTAGGTTGCATTATTTGATAAATGATAGTAAAGTACGTTTCATATATCTGTCACTAGTGAGTAGGTTGCATTATTTGATAATAGAGGCTCAGTACGTTGCATCAAACACTAATTATTCCGTATTTATATTTGTATCATTCCTTTTTAATGCAATCATCATAAAATAAAACTCGTAAGAAGAAAAGCCACGACTCAAACAAAAAAAAAAAAAGGCCATCGACGTATTTAGGTATGAGAACTTGATGAAGATCAAGTCAGTCCAGAAGAGGGCCGAGAAAAGTGGTCAGTTTGCTAAATGAAGATTCATTAGTCTTTGTACCGCGGAGCTATTTACATAGAGTAGGTTTTGGGGGAAACTAGTTCTCCTTATTAAAAAAAATCATGTTTTTAACCCTTAAACCCTAAACCTTAATCCCTATATAAAAAAAAAAATAATAAGATTTTTTATAACTTATGAAGGAATTAGTTTCCCCCAAAATTTTCTCACTTACATAAATCTTAAATTACAATCGATCCGATGGAATCATTAAAGAAAAAAAATATTTTAAGTTCATTGATGAATCTCAGACTTCTTTTAAACAGGTGACTGGTCAGGGTTTATAACCTTCATTATATACTTCCACACGAGCACTTGGTCTAAAAAATTCTACTAGTATTCATTTTTTAAAATCATTCCTTTAAAACAAACATTTATTATAATGCTACAAAGATACAATAAAATAAATACAGTCCATGAAAATATTGTTTTCATTTTCAACAAGGGAGACAATATCTTTCATTCTTTGCATTAATATTCTCAAAACAAAATTTAACAATTATGAGGGACTTATGTGTAATTATCGTAAATAAGATGAGCAGAAAAGAAACAACCACCGACCTTTATATCGAAACGACAGCGTTAGGCATTTTGCAATAACTCGTTAACTTGCAAGTACTATGAAGTATGCAACGGCTCATCCCCTCAGGCCTCAACCTTCATATACAACCGGACGGTTGTAAAGCCCTTCGAAAGAGAGATTTTAGAACCCTAGACCGACTGACCGATCTTTGTACCGGCCGGACGGCGGGAACGGAGCGGGAAAAGGAGAAGAATGTCGTCGACTCTGCTAGAGCAGACTCGATCGGCTCACGAGGAAGTCGAGCGGCTAGAGCGTCTCATCGTCAAGGATCTTCAGAACGAGCCGACTTCCAACAAGGACCGCCTCTACCAGAGCCATCGAGTTCGCAACATGATCGACCAAATCACATCCACTACGCATAAACTTGTAATTTCCTTCTCGAATTTTGATTTTCAATCGTCAATTGATGATTAATTTGTGGATTCGAACGTTAATGTTTGTATGTTTACTGTAGATTGAGATTTATGAAGATAAAGACAATGCGAGGAAGGATGAAATCGCTATGCTCGGAGGTCAGACTGCGACCGGAACTAACGTTTTTAGTGTTTTCTATGACAGAGTGAAGGAGGTCAGTAGTTAATGTTAACCCTAATTTTGAAAATTCATACTATAAATTTGACGTCTCATCGCAATGTTGGTTTGTATTTTGTAAAATGGAACTCGAAATTGACTAAAAGATTAAGCCAACCAAGACCACAGTCAGTTCAGTAGTTAAACTTGCAATATAACATTGCAGATATTGTCAATGGATAGTCATGTTTTGTCTACATACACTAGACTGGAGTGAAACTTACATTGGGGCCAACCAGGATAATATGTTGGTACTTTCTGTGGTCAAGCTGACTACCATTGACCACCATAGGGATATAGTTTTAAGCCACGGTTGGAAACACTGCCCATAACAGTGGTCCGCAGCATTAACTTCAGATAACAAGTTGAAGAGCGCAATTATATTTGGCACTCATAATTCATGTTTACTATATGCAGATCACCCAGTATCATAGGCGCCATCCATCTGCACGTGGTGTTATTGATGCCACTGATGATTACGAGCAATTACTCAAAGAGGAGCCACAGATTGAGTTTAGTGGGGAGGTGAGTCCCTCTCTCTCTCTCTCACTCTTTCACGTTTTCCTCTCTTTCTCTCTGTATGTGTGTGTGCGTGCACGTATCGAATTTACAGGTGACATATCAAGAATTCTATAGATTTCAGTGTTGCATTACATTAATTAACACAGTTTTAATTGACTTCAGTGTTACTATCAAGATTCTATAGATTTCAGTGTTGCATTACATTAGTTTACACAGTTTTAATTGACTTCAGTGTTACTGAATTTTCCAAGTCTTGTTGTCTAGATGATATTTTTTGAAATTCTGTTGCCAACTTAAATAAATTGGTTTTGTGATTGACACTTCTGTTTCACGAGATTATGTCCGCTGCTCTTATTGAGGCAAGATTTACCTTTTGGCTCTGCTTTCACCAATGCAACACTTTAATTATTCTATGAACTTGTGTGATTGGTTTCGCTTTCTCCTTTATGCTGTGATAGGCTTTTCAGTAACATTTTAACTATTGCTAATATTTGCCTTGCAGTGTTCATGTTTCCTTGTCATTTTTCTCATTAGTTTATGGCCTTTTGCAGGAAGCTTGTGGGCGTTACCTAGATTTGCATGAATTGTATAACGACTACATCAATTCAAAATTTGGAGACAAAACCGATTACTCTTCTTACCTCCAAATATTCTCACTACCACATAAGATACCGCGGAAACTGAAGTCCAATAGGTACTAAGAATTATCTTTTTGCGTCTATCATACTTTAAGATTTGATTATTCTGTTTGTTGTTTCATTTTTCACCTGTGTGGATTTTGTTTCTATGTGTGTACATTCCCTCTGCAGGCAATACAGGGAGTATTTAAACAAATTACTTGAATATCTAATATTTTTTGTTGAGCGATCAGAGCCCTTGCAAGATCTTGAAAGATTATTCTCAAAGGTATACACTTTATTAATCCTTTCACTTGTTGATACCTTGTTAATCAGTGTTACTCAGGTTTTTGTACTCTTATACTGCAGAAGCTTTACCAAATAGTTTTCCTTAATGAATGATGTTTCTGCGAACTCGGAAGATCATTTCAATAGTCTATTTTCAAATATTGGAACTTGGAGTGTATGGACCTTGTAGACTAGCTACTCACTATTGTTTTAGATATAGGACTGGCATTTTCTTTTCCAAATATCCTTTTGTTAGATATCACTATATAAATAATGCCCCCCACTTGAGGTTTTGGTAATATAGCTGCAATGTTTTTTCAACTTATTTCAGTGGCAGATTGAACAGAGATTAAGTAGGTAGTCTGGTGACTATTCTGGGAATCTAATAAAATGTTCGGGTTTTGGCAGGTTACAACTGAATTCGAAGAACAATGGGGAAGTGGCAGTGTTCAAGGATGGGAGAATGATGCCCAGGAAAATGGACTTGTTCCCAATCAACATTCTGCAATTGATCTGGACTATTATAGTACTGTTGAAGAGCTTTTAGAAGTGGGACCTGAGAAGTTGAAGGAGGTAATGATAAAACTATTGACAAACTTGTTCAGATTTTGGGAGTATATTACACACCGAAACTACCTCCTTTCAGATTTTGTTAATTGTAAACTGGAATACTGTAGTTTCAATTCTCTCAGAGAGATTTTTCCTAAAGATAAGCATAACCTCAACACCCCTCACGCAAGGAAAATGATAGGCATCCCAACTTCTCTTCATCCCAATTTCTCAACCAAAGCATTAACCTCAACACCGCTCACGCAAGGAAAATGATAGGTATCCCAACTTCTCTTCATCCCAATTTCTCAACCAATCTACTGATCTAGGTCGCAAGCATTAGGTGTGTTGAAATCTAACCTATTTCATGCTGCCAGCTTGATTGGATGAGAAATCAGGACACAAATTTGGGATCATTTTCACTACTTTCACTTGATACCCTGAATTTTGGATGAGTCGTCAGTAGGGTTCAGCTGGTTTATCTTCTTATTAAAGATTTTCCTTTCCTATGAGTTAATGATCTCTCTCTTGAGAAAAGAACATCTTTTTCTAGATTACGTACTCTTTATGCTTTTATAAAGTTATCATGTGCATTTTTCTTCATGATTGTAAATGATTACCTTTTTTTTATCATTGTAGGCATTGGCCGCACTGGGATTAAAAACTGGAGGAACTGTTCTGCAGCGTGCAGAGAGACTTTTTCTTACAAAGGTATTATATGTCCTCATTGAGTGGTCTACTCCATCAGTTTTATTAATGCATTTCATTTGGTGATTTTATTTTTGTGAAAGGTGTTGGTTGTGTATCTGTTATGATGATACTTGTTACATATCAAATTTTGAATACGCATGGTTTAAATAAGAGTTGATATTATAGAAAGTACAAAGTAAAATAAAGATGAACTCATTCCTAGATGAAATTTCCTTCATGATTGAGATTGGTTGATTTTCGCCTGAGTCATTCCTTCTGCATGCTCAAAGCTTTTATATACCTTTGATTCATGTAGCTGGTCTTTGAGTAGTTTGCACGTAGAGCTTATAGGGTTCAGTTCCTCTCATACTTTAGCCTTCTCAGTTTTATAAGGGCTAGTACATTCTTCTTAGTTGGTATCTTTATTATTTCTTGGGATGCAATTTTGTTCAAAAAATCTGCTAAAATTATTTGGATAGTTACTTACCAATGATCGTATATGATTTGCGAATTCCCTATTGAAGAAGGTGAATGACCTAGGATGATTATTGTGTTTCTGGAGCTGGTAAGAATTAATGTTTGTTTAATAAAGCCTCGTACTTGCACGACGTGCATCTATGAAGCTTGTTTATCGTCTTATGAGATATTAGGTCTATTGTTGCCTATTGAGGAGATTCATTTTCTTAGGCAGAGAATGCTAATGACAGCAGAAACAAAGAGAAATAAGAAAGGAGCGCACACTTAAGTAGGAGTAATAGTAAACACAGTAGGCTCAATTTAATACCCAACTTCTGATAACTAATACTCCCTCCGTCCCTGAGCAAGAGTCCTACCTTGGTTGTGCACACTTATTAAGGAAACAATAGATAATGGGTAAACATTGCAAGTGGGTTGAGGGTATAATTGTCCAAAATACCATTCATAGTGCAAGTGGACAAAAAGTAAGTTGGTAAGTGTTGGTTTTTTTGTAATTATTGAAGCATTAGAAGGACAAAGTTGTCCAAAACACTATTCCTCCTTTCCCATCATTTGCCATTTTGAGAAGGGACTCTTACTTTGGGACATACTAAAATAGAAAGTAGGACTCTTACTCTGGGACAGGGAGTATTTATTTATTAGTGTGACGTCCCCCCAATACGAGTATGACTAGGCTAATAGCACACACTGGATCATTCTTAGTCTAGATGATGTACCCTGCATCAGCTTATAAATTCGTCTAAAAATTGAATTACAAGCTCATTTCTTGAAATTTGAGATTTTTGACTGTTACATTTTGGTATTTTGAAGCTTTAAATCAATGAGCTAGTTGTCTATGAGGAATTTTATGGATGAATCATTTTACTTCTCTTGGCAGCACAACTGTTGAATTATATATGTACACCCTCCGTCCCATAACAATGTGCACACTTTTAGGTGTGCACGGTAATTAAGGAGGGAGTACATATATTTTAAAAAATTAGTAGTAGAGTATGTGTTGTGACTGAGTGTGAGTAGAAAAAGTTAGGTTGAAAACAGAAAGTGGGGTAGGGAAGTGGATTGTTGTTATGAGTATGAGAAGTGGGTCCTATTGAATAAATAAATATTATGAAATATCCATTTTAGAACAGTGGGACTTGTCAATGGGACGCCTAAAAAGGAAGTTTGTGCGCATACTCCCTTCGTTCCAATTGAAACTACGCATATCACCCTTTTGGCCTTTGGGTGTCCCATTACAAACTACACTCTTTCAAAAATGGAAAGTTTATAATCCTTCTTTATTTAATGGGACCCACTTCCCCACTCACTATTCCCTACCCCACTTTCTCTCCCCTATCTCACTTCTCATACTCGCAACACCTACTCCATTAACACTTTTCCTTAATGCCCGTTTCAAAGTTAAAGTGTGTAGTTTCAATTGGAACGGAGGGAGTATATAGTAAAGAATCCAAATATAATCTTATAGACACAGCAGAAGTTTCTTGCGGATGCGTTCTGAAAGTAACTTTGGTAATCTTACCTGGCAGAAGATACACCAAGATTTATAGTTTTTCTATGATTCGTAACCTATTAATAGGCATACCCATTTACACATCTAACCTTATTTTCAGGTGTTGGGGCAGATGGTTTCCCAATGTGAGTTTTTTAGTCGCTTATGCCTTAACTTCCGTCTAGCCTTTTAATGAGGAAGGGGTGAATCTTCATATTCATTTTTGATGAACTAACTTGTTCTATACAGCACACACCTCTTGACAAGTTGGATAAAAAGCATTTTGCCAAAGGATCACGAAGAACTGAACAAAATGGCAATGCTGCAGTTCCACATCAAGTGGATGATTCAAAAGAGATTGCTTTGCTTGAAACCAAGATAGAAAAGCTATGTGAGCTGTTGCAGGAGGTGGGTTTAGCACTATATGATTGTTCATTATTACATTAATGTGTATGCTCGTTAGTTTATGCAGCTGCTATTGCTGATTGGCTTTACTTAAGATGTTTACAACTGAGGTGTACCTTTTAATTGCTTTTGCAGACCATTACAAGAACACGAGAAAATGTCGAGAAGAAACAGGCTCTGACTTACGAGGAAATGGAAGCAGAAAGGGAAGAGGTGATGTTTATTTTTTTCTGCTCAACTGTCTTTCACTGACCCCCCTCCCCGGTGCACACATCCAACCTGGTGACAACAAAGAAAAGAAACATAAACATATAAATTAAATAGTTGCCTCTGTAGTTATTAATTCAGGTGACAGACTTAGAGATGGTCTGCTCGCATCATCAAACCTGTTATATTAGCTTCATATTGTAATTATTGTCTGAATATTTATGTTAGGTAGAATACTTTTTTTTTTTCCCTTTTCTTTTCCCTTAGTGACGCTAAATATTTGTTTATGGTCAATCATTGTGTACAGGAAGAGGTGCAAGCCGACATTGAGAGTGAGGATGAAGAGCAGACAATATATAACCCTTTGAAGTTGCCAATGGGATGGGATGGGAAGCCTATACCTTACTGGTTGTATAAGCTTCACGGTCTTGGTCAGGTATTGTTTGTAATCAAAGTTTACTGCGAGTTACATTTTCTGGTTTCAATTTGTATTACTTTCTCTCTTATTATGATTTGCTGCGATATTCCAAAAATGTTGACTCATTTGTCTCTAATTAGTCAAGGTTTTGCAATTTCTTATCCTTCCAGTTCGTACCTGTTTTTTTCCTCTTTAAAACTTACTTGGGGTGGAATGTGAAGTTTTCAATGTTCATATGGTTGCCTTATGCCTCCAAATCATTTTGGGACAAAGGCTTTGATGTTGATATTGTTACATGAAAGAAATGAAAATTGCAGATTCGTAGGCCTTCTAAATGCTTAATAAACTTAACACAAACGACAAATTGCAGATTCGTAGGCCTTCTAAATGCTTATTGCCTAATTGGTGTGTAAATTGCAGGGAGTCTGTTGAGACACATGATCATCTCTTTCTTCATTGTAGTATAGCCCGATTTTTATGGAATCATTTGTTTGAGGTTGCTGGAGAAGAGTGGGTGAGCCCAGAGTCCATCTCCTCCTTTTTCCAGACTAAGTTCAGAGGCTTTGGTAAAGGGGTAGATGCGAGACAGTTGTGGGATTGTGGAGTGTTTGCCATTTGTTGGTGTCTTTGGATGGAGAGGAATGCACGGATTTTTAAGAACTAGTTGTCGAAGCATCTTTTGTGGGAAATAGTAGTGTATTTAGCTTCTCTATGCAAATGGTGCTTTTAAAGGTTTATCACTCAATGATTTGAAGAGAGACTGGAAGGCTGCTATAGTCTAGAGTAGTTCTTTGTATTGATTGTGTTTTTCTTTCTTTATCGATGGACCTCTTGTCCATCCTTTTTGTATTTGATTCTTATCTCAATATAATCCTCTTTTTCTATCAGAAAAAAAAAGAAGAAGAAGAAGAAGATATTGCTACATGGTTGCCTTACGTGGCCAATGAGGGCTATCGTTAACTAGAGGGAAAAAAAGAAGTGATAGCATTTTCGATGGCTGATGGCCTGTAACTTTGGCAATCTTTGTTATGTGGACTTAGATCAATAATAGATGACGTAGAAAACTATGAGGATGGCTGAACATTAATGACTTCCACTCTTGGTTCTAGAGCCATGCATTTCAATTTCTTTAATGTCTCTTTTTTTTTTTTTTTGTAAACACCCTTCATTTGCCCACAAATAATCATACAGTAGTTCTTATGTGTGTGTTCAATCTTACCAGCAAAGTTTCTCATATAATGTACTGATTTTAAATGGGCCACTGGCTGGATATTTCGTGAGCTGCCTATCTGTTCAATCAAGCCTACGTCTCCAACTTCATTGCACATGGACATGGAAATGTAAGGGTAGTGCTTACAAGAGTTTTTAGGGGTATGATAATACTCCAATGGAAGTGATTTGATAAGCGGTATACTTATTAGTGGTGGTTTGTAAGAAAATAAACATGTAGAGACAATGCGATGTCTGGTCTTTTTGAATCACAACTAGGAAGATGCTGATTGGTTGCATATTGGCAAGTGGTGTCATGTAAGCCCTAGTTCTTTTTGCATTCCTTGGATCACAAAAAGGATACCACCGTAGTGTAGTTTTGAATTGAGTAGGTTCTGTATTTTAGTTTGGGCGAGTGTCATTGGTTCTTGGACGCGATTTAAGCCTTTCTGGTTCATGTTTTCAGGAATTCAAATGCGAGATATGTGGAAACTACAGTTACTGGGGTCGAAGGGCATATGAGCGTCATTTCAAAGAATTTTGTCATCAGCATGGAATGCGTTGTATTGGTATTCCGAACACAAAGAACTTCAACGAAATCACGTCAATTGTGGTATGTGTCATCTAACATTATTATTGTTTTTCATATGTGAACTGATCACCAGCCTAAATAAATAAGTGAATTCTTTTGTATCAGCGTGTTACACGCTTATACCTGTATCAACATAAATATTGTATAAGGCATAATCTTAAATCAGTTAGCATTTACTCTTGCGGCTGTATAGCAGCTTCTGTCTTGACCCCACAATCTGGATCATGATCTTTAGTTGCCCCTCTCATTATTTCTCGTCCATTTTTACTCGATAAATGTGAATTGTTTATAAGACCTAATTTTTCACGTTTATGATCTTAAGATGCCCTTTGTTTCATGGTCATCAATGTTGGAGAAATACTCGAATTATATTATGTTTCATTGGGCCGATTCCATCATACTCCCTCCATCAACTTTCCTGGTTTGTCTGTCCATAAAAATAAAATAAAAAAATAGTTCCATCTAAAAGGCAATAATTATAGTGTAACTTAAGAAGGTACAAGCAAAGCAACTTATCATATGGAACAGTTTTTTGTGGGCATTGGGATATATGGTTTACTTTATGCCAGTTGTGGTATTTCATTGTCAGAAGGTCAAGTTTTGAAGCAGTCTGAAGGGTGGTAATGTTGTTCATATTAAATTTTGCTAAAAGAAAAAAATAAGGAGCAAGTTCTTAGGCTCCGTTTGTTTGGAGGAAAACGTTTTCCCACTTTTTTAAGTAAAATGACTTGCGGATTTCTCCCCCGTAAGTCGGTTTTCGGAAAATGTTACTCCCTCTGGTCCAAAATAATTGTCGCTTTTGGTCAATCAGATGTAACTTTGACCAATAATTTAAATAAAAATCTAAATTTGTCATTGTATTATACTATCCCAAATGTGCACTGTTGATTTTTTGTCAATTTGACTGAACTTTGACCTGAATTTTATGAAAATCTATATATCTATAAAAAATATGATGATACTATTTCTAAAACAATAATAACTTTTAAAATTGTATAATATTTCATATGGTAAATTCGATGAATTGACCACATAATAAAAGTGCACATTTTGATAGTTTAATAATTTTTATTAGGATCATTATTTTTTGTTTAAATTTATTGGTCAAACTTACATCTGTTTGACCAAAATTGACAGTTATATTGGACCAAAGGGAGTAACACCCAACTCCCCTTACAACCCAAACTACCCACTTCACCCTCTCCATCCATCCATCTCATCCCATCCCCCCCCCCCCCCCACCACCCACCATCTCCCCCCCCCCCCCCTACTTCCCCCATCCTGTCAAACTTTTTTTTTCATCATATTAAAATTATTTTTAACAACTTTCCTACCCCACACCCACCTATCTCAACCCACCCACCCACCTACCCCACCCCACCTTTACCCTACCCCATCTCCACCCCCACCACACGTTGACCTTACCCCCTCCCATCCCAGTCATTTTTTTTTCTCATATGCAAATATTTTCTTGAAAACATTTTCCTTACATTTACCAAACAACCGAAAACATGTTTGTCATTTTCCGAAAGTTTTTAAACCGCGAAACAAACGGAGCCTTAATTTACTCGAGTCTATAGTAGGTTCCATCACCTCCTAGAAAGGTCTAATGACTACGCAATTCTGGGAGTTCCCCTAAATTAGAATCTTGAAAAAAAAATAGTGAACTGAATGCTATGATATGTGGTGGCTAGAGTAGAATACATAGATGTGGTTGATATGATCTTATTCTTTTTAAAGTATTGAAGAAGAATCGATGGTGATACTCTCAAAGAGTTGGAGGTGGTCAGTGTATTTGATGCGTGGCAATATCAGTAGCGGAGTGGTCAGTGTTGTTGGGACTAGTATCTACGCGGGATTTAAACTTGGGAAATTGTCTTGAAGTATGCCACTTGTGTTCTCTATCTAGCACTTTTCTGTCCTGGAAAGTTAGTCCCACTTTTTTTTGGTTAACTTAAATCAATTTTGAGCAATAGTCTAGTTTAGTTTTAACTATCCTAATGAAAATCTACAACTTGTTGATAATACACCTTTGTCAATACTCAATAACAAGCTTTAGATTTTCATTAGGACAATTAAGACTAACCTATATTATTACAATATTACTCAAAGTTGACTCAAGCTAACAACCAAAAAGTGGGACTAACTTTCCGGGATGGATGGAGTATCTATAATCTATTACATCTTAGGTTGTTATGCTTTGTTAAAGGAATCCCTTAGTTTGCTAAGCCATTTTAGATTGAACGTGCCTAATTTATAAGTTTTATTTTGTTTACGTAAATGTAATTTTTTATATGATTGTGACAACACAGGAAGCCCAGCAATTGTGGGAGAGAATAAAAGAAAAGCAAGGAGTGAACAAGTGGAGACCAGAGCTTGAAGAAGAATATGAAGACAAAGAGGGTAACATTTACAACAAGAAAACCTACACTGATCTTCAGCGCCAGGGTCTCATCTAGAGGCTTATTTATTTTGTCTTTTCATGTAAGTTTACCATCCATCCAGTATTTACATTTTTATAGAGCTATATTCTTGGTATTGACCGTGCTTTCTGTGGATTTGGAACCGCTCATGAATATTTGCTCCTTCCCTCATCCCAGCCTTAAGATTGTGCCACGCACACCCTCTTCTAAAACTAATGTTTGATACTCCCTCCGTCCCAAAATGATCTTCTCATTTGCCATTTCTCATTGTCCCAAAAAGTTCTTCCAATTTCTACAATTTAGGCTTAAAAGTGCATAAACACAACATGGCTAGTGAAGCAAGTGTTCATATCATTAAAAAGTTTGAATAGTCAAATGTGAAGATCATTTTGAGACGGAAGGAGTATTAATCTGATTTTGGTGGGTTCCACTTATATGAAATTTATCTTGGCCGTCCACCCACCAATACGGGGCACAAGGCCAGTTATACCGCACACATGATGGAAAGAGCAAATGTTTGGCGTGAAAAAGTATAGCTTAAACGCTTCACCTAATATTTGTCATTTATCCTTTGTAGGTGCTTCTTGTGGAAATTCAAATTCATTAGTCCTGAGCTGAGGTTTAAGGTACCCAGTACACAAACCAAGAAAGCCTTTTGTATTTTCCTTGCTCAATGAGGAGCAAAACATCTGTTGTAGTTCTGACAACACTGATCTATAGCTGCAGATTTATTTTTTCATTTTCACTTCTCTTTTATGAACTGAAGCTCTAGATTTTTATTAAGATAATTAAAACAAAACTTCAGGAGGACCGTCTCATGTATGAGACGGGTTTCGATGAGAGAGGAAATGGGCTTGCTCCGCCCCGCCCATAGGTGCAAACCATTTCCTCTCTCATCGAGACCCGTCTCATACATTAGACGGTCTCACACAAGTTTTTGTCAAGCTTCAGTCAAATTTGAAACTAAGGTAGTATTTTCGAATATAGCATTCAACATTGGTATAAAATCTCACTTTGATTAACAGTGGACAGCCGAAATTTCACGAAAATATAGTCTCCTGCCAGACTCAGCAAGGTGTGAAAAACAAGTGCATAATTATATCAATTCAAGTAAATTAAGTATACAATGTGCAAAAATATCTATACATCCTCAGATTCTGAAGTCAAAATTGGGTCAACTTTTTATCAAGAACAGTATCCATCTTTGTACAAGATGCCTAAAGAGCAGGAGGATTGGCTTCTATCTATTACATCCTTATTCTAAAATTTATAGTAAAAATGAAAACATATAAATAGAAAACAAAAATAAAAGTGCAAATTAGTGAGAAGTCAGATCCCGCATGAATGCGACGGAGATGGGTTACGAACTTGATATGTGAAGCCATCTTGCGCCATAGCTCCTTGATGGAGAAACAATCGACTCTATTCTATTATACTCTTTCGTTATATATGAACCAACCTAATTCATGAACATCCTGCAGTTTGGAGCTTTACACAAACATGGAACTTTGAATTCATCGCTCTCGTTAGTGTCAAACAAATAGTCATACCTGCCATGGAAACAATTAAAACAAGATTCAAATTAGAAACTCGACTTTGTAATGGTGGTGGGGACGGGGGAGAGAGAGAGAGAGAGAGAGAGAGAGGTACGTTAATTCATCCCCAGCGGTAACATTAGTCTTTGCGATAAGTACAATCCGGCTCTCGTCATCACCTACACTCATTATTCTTGCATAACAGTTTGGCATACACTGTCAGACAAGTAGACGAAGAAAGCCTTAGTTAGATAGGCACAACATAAGCATTTGAAAGCCAGTATATGTTCTACAAGTTTAACATTTAACTCCTCCCTTTTGTTCAAAAGAGTTCTACATCATTTTAATATGACTACCAAATTCGTCCCAAAAATATGAAATATAGAACTATGAAAAATTATTTCCCTACAACTACAGGTTTCATGGAAATTATTTGTAATCCGTAAATATTTGAGTTCTAAATGTGAACACTTGACACAAAACAGGAAGTAAATCAATTTGAGGGGAATAAATAAAAATTATTGGACAAATGTTCTCCTCTGGGTAAGAACATCATGTGTTTGACAAAAATGAGATCACCAACTGACGCTACTGAGCCTCTAAACCAGTATACTCCCCCGTCCCACTCAACATAGGATTCTTGGTCAGCTTAATTACGCTTTGACCAATAATTTAATAAAACATAATTATCCTAATGAAAATCTTAAAATAATTATTGAGTTTATTAATTATTCAAAATGGTATAACAATTTCAAATTTTGAGTTTATTGCAAAAATGACATGCGAACTTTCATTTATTTTCAATTTGACTCGCAAACTTTGGAAACGTCAAATGTGGTTTGCGTACTTTCATTTTCAAAATTTTGAGACGACTTTTTAACAGCCGTTAAAAAACATAACGGGACACTCTATATAGGGGGTAAAAGTGTAAAGAATTAAACTTAAAGCCCTAAATCATGTTGTTGAAACGCAAGTGGAAGAAGAAATGAGCTGCAAACCCTTGGTCGCCGGAATCCATGGAGGGTAGAGGAAGAAGGTAACCGGAACACAGGAGAACGAGTCCCCCTCTCCAGATCTACCTCTCAAGTAACGATTTTGGTGTCACCCGATTATCGTTGAATTTCAACTCAATCCCAATAGACAGAGAACAATTCAAATCGTTGCTCCAATGCCTCTGGGTTAGTGGTGGCGTAAAGCACAAAGAGGAGTGAGATTAGTCTGTCGAGTGCTGCTTGGACGGAATCAAAGAGTGACCGGCCTGAGTTTCTTGATGCCCGGAGATTTTGAGAAGAGTGCCGGAGAAGAACGGAGACGGCTCTAAGAAGTTGTGAGAGGACCGTGATAGGAATTTGGAGTGGGGACCAGCCAGCTGTGAACGACGGACGACGGCAAGGGAGCTGGTGTGGCTCGGTGAGGCAGTTGATGGTGGAGGCGGGGTCAACGATGATGGATAGAAGATGGAAGCCAGCTGGGTTTGTGGTCTGGATGGAGTTTCTGTAGTGGAATGGAGAGAAGAAAACGCAGAACGAGTCTGCAAATCCAGAAATCGGAAGAGTCGGGCGAGGTTGAGGCGGCCGGAATTTCTGAAATCGCTAACGGAGATTTTTCGCCGGAGAAGATGGTGGAATGTGGGAGTGGCCGGCGTATGTAATGTCACAGAGAGAGAGAGAGAGAGGGCTAGGTTTCAATTTGGGGGAAATTGTGAGTGACCAACACCTAGGGGTGGCAAATTGGGTGTTTTGGGTTTACCCATTAAAGTTAAAAATTCATTGGATATCCGGATATTTTAATTTTAATGGGTACACCCAAAACACCCATTTTGCCACCCCTACCAACACCCCCTTTCCTTCTATTGCGTTTTTTTCCCCAACACTTTTATGCACTCAACCAGGCATTTTTATTCTTTACACTTTTACCCCCTATATATAGAGTGTCCCGTTAAGTTTTTTAATGGGTGTTAAAAAAGTCGTCTCAAAATTTTGAAAATAATAGTACGCAAACCACATTTGATGGTTCCAAAGTTCGCGAGTCAAATTGAAAATAAATGAAAGTACGCATGTCAGTTTTGCAATAAACTCTTCAAATTTTTTACTAGCATCATTATTTTTTCGACAAATTATTGGTCAAACTATAATTAAGTTGACCAAAAATCTTATTTCAAGTGGGACAAAGGGAGTATATGTTTCTTTCAACATTTCCCTTTTCGTTTTTATCTTTTTTTTCTTTATGTAATTGTTATCTCATCAAAGAAACAGGTAGTTACAAGTATACAGAAAAGAAGTATTGGAGCACAGTAAGTACCGAATGGTTGATTAGCCGAGCAATGTTTCCTTTATCCGTGGCATCGACCACAACTTCTTCACTAATCTTGAACAGCTGCAAATCAAAATTTTACCAATCTCAGTACTCAGTACCACATACATAGCCTTCTGAAAAGAAGAAAGAATTTCAAAAGTTGAATCAACTCACATAGCAGTCTTTGCCTTCTCTACGATAGCGTGCTTCCCTTAAATCTGCAACCCTTCCCCTGACCTGTTCCCCACGGTATTCAAGAACCTGCGCACAAGCACATGCATGTTACTCCAAGTAAACTTTTCATTTTGAACATGAATATATTCCCTCTGTCCCAAAACGCTCTCCCTACTATTTTTGCCATTGTTACGAAGGAACTTTGAGCAATAATTTTAGGTTGATTCAATTATATTAGTGAAAATCTAAAACTTGTTATTGATAGTATTGTTGAAAGTGTATCACTATCAAGTTTTAGATTTTGATTGGTATAACTGAATCAACCTTAAATTGTTGCTCTAAGCTCATTCGTAGTAACACCAAAAAAAGTAGGAAGATCATTTTGGGACGGAGGGAGTAAAACACAAAATTCTGCTCAGAAGGGGTTCATCGAGGAAGAGACAAGACTGTGAAACATTGTTTTGTACCATGTCTCCTTCTGTTATGTTTTTCCGTGCAAAGAGGCCCCATCCATGTATTCCAGATCTACCAAAGCAAGCTCTATCATTTTCAGTTCTCTGGAGGCATAAAGGAAAACCCAAAGAATGTGAGAACATGAATTCAGAAAATGGTTAGTGATGGAGTAGGATCAAAATGTTACCTGTAAATGACGTAATCTTTCCCTGAATGTAGAAAAGCTTTTAGGCTCCTCACTCACCTGTAAAATAAAGACATCAAGTTTGTCATCAATATATTCTGAATTGATTGCAAACTCAAACCAAGGAATTTACAACTGTCTAGCAGTGAAATGACAAGAATCATACTCTCATCCGATTCAAGCTTTGGATCATGAGTAAAGAATGACGACATGGTCCACCCACACGATGGGTAGCAGGCCCTTCTGGTTTCTGATAAACAAAAAAAAAAATAAAAAAAAAAAAAGAAGATGAGGAATCACATACTTGATGCTAACATGGTTATGAAAATTTTTATTGTAAATTCCAGCATGATAATGACTTATTATGATCACTTTCTAATCAATTCAATCTTCCACTTACCCGTTCTTTACTTAAACGAAGGTAATATTCAAGTAAGAGTACCTCAATAATTCAGAAAAAGAAAAAGCAGACATCGAAGGAAAGGAGATAATGAAAAAAAAACAAAACAAATGACTTGTGGCTTCACACTTGATCCAAATCATGCTCAACCAATCCAAGGTGAAAAATGAACACATATGTAACACACGTCTTATGTCCAGGTTACCTTATCGACTGCTCGTTGAAATACCCTGCACTTTGCTGCAGAAAACGGTTCATCTTCAGTGATCTCGGCTATTTGAGCTTCTCGAGGTTTCAACCTGTGTGAGGAAATTAACCTTGAACCATTCTTATTTTTAGTTTGGACTAGACTTCTAGCCGAAATGACCCCTTTAGGAGTTTGGATAATTAGAACTGTATCAGGATTTGGGGCCCTGCATAAAAGAGCAAAGAACTGAAGTTTAATAACCGGAATTAAAAATAGATGACATGAAAATATTATACATATGAGAGATGCAAGAAATAAAAATACCCTCCGTCCCATAATAAATGTCACCTTTGACTTGTCAACATGAATATGCTCTACTTGTTTGTACATTGTTTGTACCATGGTAAAAATTGCACTACGACGATTTTCTTAGTTAGAAATGCGACATTTATTTTGGGACGGACCAAAAAGGAAAGAGAAACATTTATTATTTATTACGAGATGGAGGGAGTATTACATATGTAGGCGAACACAATGACAGCTTATAATGTGAACAAATTCCACCCTTGCAAACTGAAGTTGTTTTCACTTTGTTTTTTATTTTATTCTCTCTCTCTCTCTCTCTCTCTCTCTGTAATAGGCAGGTAAACATACCTGTGATAAGCACAATAAGATACCATCTTCGTTATCGGTTTCCCATTCTTCTCCAGGCTATGCAACTGAAAGTTTTAGAATAACACGCAGTGAGCAGTTACATTTCAGAAGCATTAATTATAAACCAAGAGAACGAAGATGGCATTCAATGAAACAAAATTATTAGCAACATCAATAATGAAGCACTCTCCAGGACAGTATACTATAGAAGCAATTCCTTCAGCAAGAAAGTTAAACACAATTACCCATTTCATTTCCAATCTACTAAAAATCAAATGCGTTGTTGAATATATAACGTAGAAGTTTAAGATAACAATCCAATACAAAATAAAATACAATCTGCCTCACCTCCATGCGGTATCCAGCCCTTGATGCACACATCGCATGATAATAAGTGGAACACTTGCAGCACTGTGTACAGGAACCATGTATTTGCTTACAAACAACACAGATCTGAAATATGTCGAGACATCATATTGATTAGATTCCAAAATATTTACGTAAAACAGAACATGCAAAAATGTGAATTCTTTGCCCCCCCCCCCCCCCTCTTCTCTTTCTCTACCATAATGATTCATAAAATTGCATCTCAACAATAGAAGTGAGAATACAAGCTGCCCCGAGTGAAGCACAAAGAAGCCATCTGGCGAGTTCTCTGGGGAACTGGGAATAGTGACAGAAAGAAGATGGTCAACATCTCTGTTACCCGGACTCTTCAAATATGTTGAAGAACCCATGTCCGACACGACACCCGGACACCTGCTTTTTCATTCGGATACGACAAGAAAAATTTGAAAGAAAAAAAGGAGGACTTCATTTATAAAGATTTCACAAGTTTTAATGTTGTTTTACTTCATTATACAATATATCTTAGTAAAAAAAGAGTGAGTTGACTTCATTTATAAGTAAAGTATAAATAGTCTATTTATACTATTTTGATTTGTCCTGAAATAACGCTCGTATCCCGTACCCGTGTCCAAATTTAGGACGGTGTCCTGGTGTCCAAAATTATTAAGAAAATTGTATCCGACACTAGGATCCGTATCCGTGTCGGATCCCGGATACCTTGTCCAGGTAACATAGGTCAACATCCGAATCTGATGAGACGATGTCTAAGGATGCTATGGATTGGGGATAAGACATTTACTGGTTATAGGGTATCATAAACTCATTAGAAGAAGGGACTATACGATCGATGTTATCACTGATGGCATAAACAAGAAGTCTATCATCTCTTTTTAGGAACACCATCCTCTTTGAACCAGTTATAGATACACTGAAAACAAATATCACCTTTACAAAAGAGTTTGATGGAATTCCTAGAATTCCAAGAGCAGGTTCCATCCTCTCATCGCTCGCAAAAGAAACTTGAGGTTGAAACCAAGCACAAGTAACATGGACCCACAGTGGTTCAACGTCGGTTGGCTTTAGAGCACCTCCTGGAGACAAACACAATCACAATAATTTATTTGATGTTCAAGTTATAAAGCTCAGAGTCCCAATACAAACACAAGTTCACACGCAATGCATGCAATTATTCCTCTACTTGGTAGTTATGAATGCACAAGGGCAAAATTGAAAATTCTCATCAACAACAGAAATCAGGTACAGTAATTGTACTGGTGAAAAACATACTTGGGATAACAAATACTCCCTCCGTCCCAAAATGATCTTCTCATTTGCCATTTCTCATTGTCCCAAAAAGTTTTTCCCATTTCTACAATTTGGGCTTAAAAGTGCACAAGTAAAACATTGCTAGTGAAACAAGTGTTCATAGTCTTAAAAAGTTTGAATAGTCAAATGAGAAGATCATTTTGGGACGGAGGAGTAGTTTATAATCTTCAATTTGGCCATTATATGAATAGTACAATTGCTGCAGCTTCGGACACTACAAAAAACTTTGTAAAGAAAAATATGGCAGCAATTAGGAAAGTTTATAAATACTTCAGAAAACACTCAATTGATTGCATGATAGCCAGCTCTATTCTTGTTTTCCTTAATCAGACTGTCTTGTAATCATGTTCCTTTGCCTTCCCTGAAGCCTGATATTTTTTTTTGGAAATTGAGGCATACTATCTGGGAAACAAAAGGGTGTCTTTTGATAAAGAGAAACAAAACACTAACATTAACAAAGATAAAAGTGTCCTAATGAATCTAATCCGAACCTCTTCTGTAAAACATTAGTTATCCATGTGTGTTGTTCCTAATGTAGACAAACATGTTGACAGAAGACATGACAGAGCAGTATAATGATACTAGTAAGAATCCAGTCAGAGAAAGATTCATGCCTTTTACAGGACAGAGGCAACATTCCCGCTCAATATCTGGTGTCTCACAAAATCGGCAAACCCATGACGTGAAATCCCTAACATTTCGAGCCCCATAACATTCTTGGTGAACGGCTATTTGGCATCTGACAGTAACAATTAAAAACAAGTCACATTCCCGTATAATCATCATTATACATGTCATACATCTCGGCGGATTAGCATATAAAATATGAGTGCAAGCAAAATAAGGACAAACATGAGGAACATGCTTACTATAGTAAAGAAACAACCTAAAGTATCTGATTAGTTCTGAAGTTGAATTAAACAATTGTTAAAAAAGAGCAAAGAAATATTTCAAGGTGGAGATATTAGAAGTTCCTAACCAATATTTTCAAATTCAGTCCCCATAAAATCAAGATAGGTCATCCATTGTCTTCTTTTGAAACTGTCTATATCCGCGCAGGGCATAAAGATACTATCATGTTCTATACCGTTTTACAGACCTGATGCATATGATGATTTTGTTGTAGTCCCAATCTTCAACCCACCGGCATACAGCACAACGTTCTGTAGTCCATTTTGCATATACAGGGTTGTACTTTTCTGTCAAATGTACAAAATACTGGGATGTCAGTTCCTGCACTTATACTGCTGCATCGCCAGCAACGTTGAATGTGTCAATGAGGAACAATATATTGTCATGCAAATGTGCGCACCTTTCAAGAAACTAAGCAATTTCTGTTTTCGTACTTTTACAGAAGGCCGTTTCAGAGAATTAACAGGAACAGCGGTGCGTGCATGATTTTCAGCTATCTGCAGCATCTGTAAAATCAAAGTCTGTTAGATATGCCAGTTTCACCAAGTTTTATGGGGCTTGTCATATGCACAAGCATGGTATCAACCCTAAGCAAATAAAAACCGGCAATTAAATTTATAAATAGAAAATTTCATTAATCTTTCAAATCATTGGTAAAAATTTTGTTACCAGCAATTAAATTTATAAAGAGAGAATTTTCATTAAGTCCTTACGTACTAAGCCAATTTTAGTTTGGATGACTCGGCTATCCACAGTACAGTAACTATATTACAGAAAACTGGTGTTATTCATATTAAACTGAAGAAGGTGCATGTTATGGGATCGTTAAATGCACACCTACAGCAACAGACATTTATTACAGACTTTGAACAAATGATCTCTCGGAACAGATATTCATTTATAATAAAAATAAAAACATAGACAAAAATTAGAGATTGTAAAACGAAACATCAATTTCAGGTACAAACCCATTGTTCAAGCGGTAATTGAGAATCTTTCACTCGAATGTTGGTCTTCCAATTTTTTGTTTTAGAGCCTGTATGTTGCTCCCATTCACTAAGTGCTTGCTTTTCTGTCCCACAATACCCACACTTGCATACAACTCTGCAGGAAAAGGGGAACCAAAAATAACATGACGTACATATATATCCATATGTGTATATTGTGTATATATATTCACATGCCAAAAGCGGAAGCAAGTATAGCAGCTTGAGTTATATGCGCTTACAAATGAAGGCTGGGAAAATATACGCCTTCAATTCCTGCACATACAACAGTAACCTTGCCGGGCGACGCCTTTTCCTCTCTCTTTCTGCTATTTACAGATCACATAGTTTAGCATTGTTTAGTAATACATACTCGTATTTGACTAAAATCCACAGTAGCTATTTGTGAAAAATACTCCCTCCGTCCCAAAATGATGGTCCCTTTCCCCTTTTTGTTTGTCCCAGAAAGTTAGTCTCATTTCCAAAATTAAGGTGTCAAAATCACTAAATTTTCAAAACTTACAATGCAACCTTAAAATGTTTGAAAAGTCAAAGGGGACTAGGGAGTGCTGTTATATAGCTAGGATTTACCTGGGTTTAGGCTGACAATCTGAATCTGATAATTCAAAATTGAACTTCGCTTTGCATTCAGGGCAGTAATAATCAGTTGCTCCGAGTTTCTATAAAAACAATAGTAAATAGAATCATATATTTCATATCCCCATACATCCATGAATATAAAGTAAATGGTTAATGCATGGGGGCACGCGACCCGGGGGGAGAGAATGTCGACTATCTAGTATGAAAAGAGTGAAGACGAAACCTTAAAATGATTGCTAGAAATTCTGTCGCACTCTGCATGCACCCAAACTTTACAACCGTCGCAACGCACCTATTTTTGTGAGAACCATCCAAAAATTATAAAACATGGAATATGTTAATGAGAAAAGTAACCAAGTACATCCAGAAAGAAAGACCAAAAAAACACTAATATCCGCAGCCTCACCCAGCTACCGCTGTCAGAATGATTCCGAATCTTCTTGCAAATGCCGCATAAGTGTTTTAGTTTTTTTAACTGCAACAGAAAAGTGAGCAACCATCAATAATAGAAAAATACATAATAATGAAATTAAAATTCAGTGGCTGTATAGCCAAGTAAAGCATGGGAAGGAAATAGTCTCTCGAATAAGGATTTCATACGGACCCTAGCACATGAACTACAAAGAAGACAGCCATTGGAAGCGGAGTCATTTGTTTTCCTAGAGTTTTTATGAGAGAGACTCGAGCCACAGCCTTCACAGGACAGCATATCCCGTTTTTTAAATAATATCTGCACAGAAGAATGCATAATTGTATCAGCTACATAACGAAACCAACCAGCCTCTCTTTAAACCACCCAATCCACCTCCACCCAGGCAGTGGCGGGACTAGGCCTTGCTATAAGGGTGCAAGTGCAACCTCTTAATTAAATAATTTGTGTACTTTGGTGGGTAAAGTGCTGGACTTTTAACATTGTGGTTGTCAGTTCGAGTCCCACAACAAGCCTTTTTTCACAAAGTACATTTTAAATTATAGTGTACTTTCTGCACCCACTTAAAAAAAAGCCTTGGTCCGCCACTGACGCTAGGGCTAGTTTTGGGTCGTTCATGCATAAGGTCAGAAGCCAAGTTGGAGATGGTCATGTTGTCACTTAACAACAAAAACAAGCAAGAATGATGCAGATATAGACTTGCCTGATTTCTGTAGATACATAACTGTTCTTGATTCAAGTCAGTAGTCCCTTGGATCCCTCTAATAGACTCGAGATAATCCAAATTTCCTGCTGCTGCATTAATTTCAACCATTAGCATCTCCGTGAACCCACTCTCCGCCAAAAATGCCTCCTCAATCGCAGAGCGGAGATCACTAGGCTTGCTATCAATTAGGTCAGTCTGTCCCTGAAACCTGAAATTTGCAATTTCTTGCTCTAATCATTTTTTGAATTATAAAGTCAAATTTAAGAGAGCAAAGAAAAAGAATTACACTTACACACCTGTCTACATATTCCAGAAATGGAAAAATCATCCCTCTTTTAATCCATCCATAATCCTGCTCACCAAAATTACAGTTCCTTAAATTCCTACTAATGCATTGATTAACATTAAATTACTATCATAATTATCTGCAGACCAATACAAAAAAAAAAAAAAAAAAAGTATAAACAAAATTTTCTTACAAATACAGTTGGCAAACAATGGTGTTAAACAAATGGTGAGTCCTACAAACACAACATCTGGTCATTTTTCGACAACACTGTTTGTAACCAAAATTTTGTAAACCTTTTTGTAACTTTAGTTTTTACTCTTATCTGCACCCAAGAGATAGATACGGTAAAAAGCTTAATACTTTACCACTAAACTAGACACATCATTTTAATAAGCTTAAAATATGAAGAGTGATATACTATATATACGTGTATATCTTACCCTCTGTGTACCATTTCCTGAATACCCAAAGAACATCACACAAACTGCACCAGCAACCCTAAAGCTGAGAACTTGCTGGGGAGCATGCATTTCCGGATCAAGAACAATGGCTGGCCAAGCAGGATAATGCCTTCCCGACATAGCCCAGACAATATCACCAGCTTTAAACTCATTCCATCCATCAATTATACCCGGTCTCTTCTCCATGACCCGCTCCTTCGATAATCCACCATTGCCATAATGCCCAACTCGACACTTGTCTTCATCATCACTGTATTGCTCATGGAGTTTATTTTGTGTATTATATGAACGAGGATATTTCCTGCTATCCGCCATTGACGATGAAGATTTACTATAATTATAATTTATTCTATCATCCTTTTGCTTTTTATTTGCAGTTTGGACCCGCACTTTTTGGGGTTTATAGCTCAATTTATCTTTCACGGGAATGGATTCAGGGTCCAACCCGGATTCATGTGCACCAGTTTTACTCTTCTCTTTCTTCCAATTATCAAGAACTGAATCATTAAACCTAGAAGGAAGTACCTGAACACGCCCCCGAGAAGTTCTGACCAGAGGCGGCCGTGGAGCAGGCTGCACCGGTTCATTCTCCACATTTACACATCTATCAACATTAGAATTTGACTCAACCTCATCATCGGGAAAGCTGGGAATCACACCAGCTCCGACGGCGGCGGCGAAGCATCCAAAGTCAGTAAACGGAAATATGCCGGCGGCGACCTCACCGAGAAGATGTAGAGGATAATGCCCGGTGCTAACCTTTCGCTTCTTCCGAATCCCGGAGCAGTCCTCGTCGTCAACACCCGAGTCACTGAGTCGACACCGTTTCAAACTCGGCATTACCGATTTCAAGTTGCGCTTGATGATCATCTCTGACACCAATGCAACCAAACTCCAATTCGATCACTGAATTAGGAAATAATCCCCCAAATTGACTCCGACGGAAACCCTAATTCGACGACCAGTCCACCAACCCCAATAAACAGATAAACACACGCAAGAAAGAAAAAAAAAAACGCAGAGACAGAAAAGAGGGGAAGGGGATAACAAAATAAAATAAAAAATCCCGAGAAAAGACGGGAATGGGAGAATCAAGAAAGAGAGAAAAATAAAGGAAATTAACTGGTAATTGGGCGGGAAAATTGAGTCGGAAGAAACAGTGAAGAAAATAGGGGATCTCTGTTCGACGAAACAAAGACAAGAAAGAAAGAAACAAGCTCTCGACTTTCTCTCTCCTTAATCTACTTCTGCTAAAATAAGCCAACTAATTAAAATAGAATTATTATATTATTGCACTCTGTTTTTCTTAATTTTAATCATGTGAAATTTCAGAAGTAGAATTAAAGTGAGGAAAGATGATGTATAGATACAATGTGTGTATGTATGCATAGTGAAGGGTGGGGGGAGAGGAAAGAGGATGACTGGACATGGGTCGGACTTGTTCGGAATTATCGTTGGTTAGAAAAAGCAATTTGAGCTAGTTCCAAGAAACTTGGATGAAACAATTGTGATTATTTTGGGTTTTGAATAAAATGGTATTTGTTGTTGTTTTTGGTAAATTTTATGTTTGTGTTTTTTAAGGTTTTGCTAATCATTTTGGGAGGGAAGGCGTTGGAGGTGATTTGGATTGGGTTTGACTGTGTGTCTTAAAAAAAGAGGGAAACCACCATGGGAGAGTTTCAATTTTTGATGAATTTATTTGGGATATAGTATGGGAAGAATTATTTTAATTTGATAAGGTTTTCATAAAATAATGTAATAAAGGAGGAGGGAGTCTTGGATCTCGATGAAATAAAAATGTGCTTGCCCCGCGCTGTTCATATGGGGCAAACCATTTACTCTCTCAACAAGACCTGTCTCAACCGTCTTGTACAATTTTTTGTCGTGATGATGAAGCTATGGAACATTGGATGAAATTTCGTTGAAGGTTGACGAAGAATTATAAACGTGACAAGGATAAAATAATGGCATGTGAAGTTTGATGCTTTTTATTAGGTGTGGCCGGAGATTGGTTTGAGAAGGAAGGAAACAAAAAAATTCCGGCAATTCACCGGAATAATAATGTTAGGACGGACGGGGTTTGGAGTAGAGACCATTTTCACCTGTCTTAGTTTGTAACCATGGAGCCCAAATACGAAGACGGAGGGGAAATAGTTTGACAAATGATTGTTTTTTCCTTGAAAAAAGAAACAAAAAAACCCATTTTCATTGTTACGTTGGCTGACCTATATTTGGGACAAATCAAAAGGAATTTTATTGACACCGGACAAAAAGGAAAAATAAAAGTACGATATATGTTATGAAACTAAGTGAGTAATTCTTTTGGGTGGAGTTTGGTTGAGGAAAAAGTGAGAAGTCAATTGGGAAAGAAGCAATAATAGGTCCGAGATATCTGTGCGGCTAAGATGATTTCAATTTTTTGTGGGTCCTACCGAACTCGGACACATCTCATCCGTCGAACACAAAATCCAATGAGGTGGCTCTAATCGGAGCCATTGGGTGGAGCGGGTTGAAATCCGAATGTAGCAAGGTGAAGAGGCTGCCGGAAAGTTTCTTCTTTTCTGAGTCCATGGAGCAAGGCGGTACTCGGCTGCAGAGTGGGTCCCAATTTTCCCATGTCTCCCATCTCGTAAGCCAAGAATAATTGCGCCTCCCAAGTATTTAAACAATCGCGCAACTAAAACAATCTCACACATCATCAAGTGTGTAGATCCACTAGTTGGGGTTGTTCTATCTTAACCAGATGTCTCGTGTTCGAGTCCTTAGAATACGCTTGAGCAATTCCAGGTCCGACAATTGGGTAGCAAGGAACCCTCAAGGTTCACAGTTTAATAAGCCACCATAAAAGAGAAAGACGAGTAAGAAAGTTCATTAGGAACTAGTTACGAGTACAACTTATGGATTTCTTATTCATTCATTCAACAAATACTAATTAATATATACAAACTACAATCTTTTTTTTTAACACTTTCCATCTACACAAAATAAGCTTTATTACATCCTAATTCACAGATCCATAAGGTTTTGCTTAGCTGGGATACAGTTTATTCAGCATAACCTACTATACGTTACCATTCACGCCTCTCCTTCTATTGCTTCATTAGATCAAGCTATGAGCTATTACGTCATTCCCTATCTTTGTTGATGTTGGGCATATAGTGCTACCTCCGTCCCCAAATGGATATCCGGGAAAATTTCAAATTTGCTCTTGATCAATAGTAAATTTGAATTTTTTTTGGGACAGAGGTAGTAAGAGTTAAACCACTATTGCTTTCTCGATATCTCAGTTTCTTCTGTCTTGGCAAACCTTCCCCTGATCCTTGGCTGACTGTCAGCTAATGCCTTTCTGCATGCATACTGAAACAAAACATGGCAGATCGTTAAGAAAGCTGATAAAAAAAATGTTCAATGCTTGAAAAGAATCCTTATCACCATGTCCTCGACGCACATAAAAGGCTATCTAATGTGTATAATAAAGTTTGATCCGTCTCCTGGAGGTGAATAGCTACTCACCACCTGAGTAAGCTGCTCGTGGGGCCTACAGAACACACAGAGCTAGTTGGTCTCAGTGTGTTCACAACTTAACAGGGTACCAACTCATTCGAATGCTCAACTTGGTGCAAAGAGGCCAACAATATTTAACCTCAGTAACAGAACTTGCCAAAATAATGTCTAAAACTGCTACGCTCAACAAAACTTCATAGTGAATCTTTCTTGCTTATACACTCATGTAATACGATGAAATCATTAAGGGTTTTTATGTACTTATGCAACTAAAGATGCTTAAATTTCAAATCTTCTCAAACCCTTAAAATGAATATTGGAAATTCATTTAGGGACGGAGGGAGTAGCAACAACTGAGAAAAGATCGATAAATTACACTGGGCCACCCCATAGGGGAAATGTTCAATCAAAATTATATTCAGTCAACATGTACTATTATTAAGTACTGACCACAAGATCCTAAGTCACCACAGTACAGCACACAGCACAAATCAATGCTAAGACAAGACAAAACGTTGGAGATACATCTTCCTTTACTGCTGGTCTGAAACATTATGCATGGTGGTGGTGCAATCAAGAGTAACAACTATCAAGAAATGAGATAAATAGAATAAATTACCTTGATTTTCCTGCCAAAGTTCCTCCTTGTTTTCTTGTTCCTGTATCTGGAAAGCTTTTCCATGCGTTCTTCATTGGTGCAGTTGCTGAATATTGGTTGTTGCTGCTGCCCGAGTGGAGACTGGACGAGGCTCACGTTCCCATTAGCAAGTGTCTGTCATAAAAACTCAGTATCAATCACCCTGCCCTATCCTTTTAAAATTGAGCAGAAACAAATCTAAACATTTCTCAGTTTTAAGGACTTCATTATGGAACCTATGATGTGCTAGGAGGGTTTCTATCACCATTATTTATTCACGCAACTGGTTCACGCCAGAGACAAGCAAACGAATCATAGAGATAATTAAGAAAGAAACACTGAATGCAAAAAAACAATGACGCTAGCAAGCAACACGAAATAAGATATTGATCTTTCATTTTTTGGGATTACAGTTTCATATTAAGGCAGCAAAAAAAAAAAGAACAACTTCAAAGTGGACCTGAACTTGGATATATCATGTTGTTTAAAGATTTTCACCTGTTAAGTTGTTTCATGCTTCCATTTATATTTCCCTCCGTTCCTCTCAAGTCAATGTCTACAGAGGATGACACTGATTTGCCATAAATACCTTTATTTTCAGAGCTAAAGTATTTCTTAATACTAAGTAGGTACTAAAAACTAACAAGGCCGCAATTCTGAACTCGAAAACAAATTATTTAAGCTCACTTGTCAAAGTGAAATTTATCTGACATGGAATGTAATACTCTTCTATCAGAGACTAGAAATAGTGGAAGTGATATGTATTTTCATCATCAATTTCTTATACCAAAACTTAACAAGCCCATCCTCTAAGTAAATCAGAATCAGATAAAACAAAGGTAAAAAAAATCAACAATATATGCAAATACAAGGCAAGAGAGTAACCAAACAAGACCTTAATATCTCCTTCACTGAATGCCCTTCGCATCCCATAATCAGAACTGAAATCTATTCCAGGAATGTTCAGAAAATCCGGCCCAATTTGAGGCCCATTTACCCAATCCATTGAGCTTAGACACTCATAGCTCACACTTTTAGGAAATGATCCCTGGCAGATCATCTTTTCCTCCCCCAAAAGATTCTCATCTGTTGCAACAACAGGAATCTTAATATCCATGATCTCAGAAAGTGGCGTTTCCGTCCCGTCCTTCGCCAACATATCCTTCTTGCAATCATAGTAGAAAACCTCGCTCAAGAATTGCTCGTTCTCAATTGATTCGATATCGACAGCCTTGAGTGGTTGAGAGGAAATTGCATCTTGTCCACAGGTGATCATCGAAATAGAAGCAGTCATGAGATTAATATCAACTAATGGTTGTTCGATGATCGGCTCAGGCGCTTTGAAAAGGTCCCCTTCGCCACCAAGGTCGTATTCCAGTATAGTAGAGGTCTGAACCAGGCTACCCTGTAGAAAAAACAATCAATTTTAATGACGGATGAGATTTATAAACTAAATTCAACCATCAACAAACTCATGAGTGGTATCACAATTTTTTTGTTTAAAATTTATCGTTTTTAAAAACTAAGCAATTTTTTTTGTAAAATCACAGGGCTGCCGTTATCTTCAGAAGTGAGAATAATTTTTTTGTTACAAAGAGCTACTGTAGTGTAACATGAGAACAAGTGCCCTTAACGTGAAGGTATAATAAAAGTAAATCATGGATGACTAACAAGGGATGTGAGACTTTGATTCGCATTTAAAGTAGGTGAATCCAGCTAAACTATCAGAGGGGTTATAAGTTTGTCTTACTACACAAATAGCCTCTTCTCATCAAACGTAAGCTTGCAATACATTCTGAAGAAAGTGGGTGGAGTGAGTGCTTTGTAAGATACCACACTAGAGTTTGTCCTGAAACTAGCCTAAGATGTAGAGAATATTTGACGAAATAAAAAGGTCGTACTCCCACTGCTCAAAATATGCCAAATGACTGTCAAACTTTTTGTAAGTAGTTACACTTTATAAGTCTCTTTGACATCAAGTTGAGATGAGTATATACCTTATGAACAACCAGCAACATCACGTTCTATATATATATCCTATATTGTTCAATAGGAATATAGTTTTGGGGGGTGAACTAAAATGAAAAAAAAAAGTATGACTGTCAATATAAGGGAGAGGGTCATATTGTGTAGGTAAGTGTGCAGCTTGATCTCAATGGAGACAGACTAGTGCAAATACTAAACCTAAAAATGTCATACCTCAGCACTAGGCAATATATGCATATTCAAGCACATGTTCACATTTGATAAGTCAAATATTATTAAGGATTAGCATTAGTTGTTTGTATGTTCTTGAAATTGCATTTAACTTCTAGCCTTACCTATAATTTGGGATTATTTTGTTGGGGGCAAACAAGGAAAATCAGACTTTTTTTTTTCAATAATGGAAAGAGTATATCCCAAGATTTTGTTGGATATCCTCCAAGAACTTCCCAACCACAAAGCAAAGACTACACAATAACAGCCTAAATACCCACCATTTCAAGCACTCAAGAATGCACAACTAAATTAAAATAGCATACATCAACAAGAGAGAAATCAAATGCAACTTTCAAGGTCAATCACTTTAACCTAAAATAAGAATTCCCCAAAAAACAAAAAACTATCGAATAAAAACAAATAAAAGAGGTAGCTTTGCAATTGCAATTTGCTTTTACCCTAACTTTTTCTTCTTTGGTCTCTGTAAGTGGGGTGCTTAACACAAGTTGACATCATAGATTGACAAATATAAGAAAAAGGAAGGTAATGGGAAATCAAGAGCGGCTGCCTTTGTCTTTCCTATCGAAGGACAAATGGGAAAGAAAATGGAGAGCACTAAACCTTGTGAGGGAACTTGTTTCCATTATTTTCAACCATCATTTTTAGATCCAACACAGCGAAAAGAAAATAATATTTATGCTTTCCATTTATGTTTCTGTTTATTTCAGAAGAAATTAAACCTAAACGCAAACATCTCAATTCAGAGTTAATCCAATCACTTGCAGTCAGTTAAATGAATATCGTGTCGCCATTCCATTTGATTGCAAGGTTATATCACATAAGCAACACTAATCAAGTCTATTGATTTATTGGGTCTATCATACTATAAATTGGAAGTCTTTTTCAGTCGAGATCTCCTCTACCACTTTTGTGTGCCACTCCATGTACCACTTCTAATCCAACCGTTCACAAATTTACATAATATTATGATAATACCATTCTCAATAACTGTGACTGTGAGCCATTAGATTACTTGTGGCACATGAAGTGGCACACAAAATGGCACGGAAGATTGACTCGCAAGAATCTTGGTTAATAACTTTAAAATTGGGCATTAATGAAATTGTTTAATTATCCCTCAATTTCTGAGTGTCCAACCAGAAAATAAAGTGAAACCCAACTCAAAAAGAAGTTTTAACAGAAGACTAGAAACAAATCTACTTTGAAGATCCATAGATCTTTTGAACTACCCAAATCCCCAATTAATTCATACCTAAAAGTCAAAATGTCAAACAAGTAAAACAGGGATGGAAAAACCCTAATTGTGGAACTGAAAAAAGTCAAACTATGCATGAAACTAAAATGCTGAAGAACGAAATTCAGGTTTTTTCTTTGTTTTAGTAAAGACATAGAGGGTAGAGGCGAGAGAGAGAGAGGGGGGGAGAGGGTAAATTTACCATGGAAGAACCCGGAGAGTGGGAGCGGCAAAAATCATCTAGATTTTGAGCTGGTTGTTGAGAGAAATTCTGGAAAAAGGGGAACATTAGGCCAGTTTCTGCATACATTTTTTTAGGGTTTTGATTTTATGAGCGAAATTAAATGAGTATGGAGGAGCTTGAAAAAGGGTTCTGCAATGGCGGAGTGTGGGTTTTTGTGAGTGTGTGTTGTAGAGATGAGTAGGAGACAGAAACAGAGTAGAGTAGAGATGTAGCAGACTGACTAAACCAACCCCCAAGAGAGAGAAAAAAAGAGAGGAAAAATTGGGTTTGGCTGCAGCTTCATACGTACTACTGTCTTTATTTATACGGCTGCGGTGCGGGTCATGGACCCCGGGAACCCCATAGACTGCACCATTTCCGTTTGTCTATTTTTAAATATATACTCTCTCCGTTCCGCTTGAATTATGACAAATATCATTTTTTTTGGTGTCCCATTCGAATTAGGATAACCCAAAAATGGAAAAGTTTTATTAAATGGGACTTACATTCACACTCACAACAACTTACTACTCATTATTCTCTACCCCACTTTATCTCTCTTACTTCACTTTTCATACTCACAACACCTACTCCACTAACACTTTTTCCTTAATCCCCGTGCCTAACCCAAAAATCCTAATTTGGGTGGGACGGAGGGAGTACTCCTTAAGTGAGACAACTCACTTTACACTTATTTTCAATTGGGTCTGTCCCAGCTCACTTGACACTTCTCAAAATAACATACTTTTTATAATTTTATATTCACTCTTCCCACTACTCATTCCCTTATTCATTTTCTACGATTCAGTTTATTCAATCAACACTACTATTTACTCCACTCATTCTCTCTCTTCATTTTTTACCACACATTTTCCTTATTTTATTGATTCTCCTTATCAAGTGAGGTGAGACGGGGAGAGTATTTTTTTTGGCAATCTGAAAAAAATAATATGATAATCAAATATTTACATAGTTTTATTAAATCAAATCAAAAAATGAATGATACTGTACATGGTTGCTATCTCATGGTTTGTTTATTTTTGAAAGAGCTATCTCATGGTTTGTTACACTTACACATAACAATTATTAGAGCAATAAAGAAAAGTGTTGTGAGCAGTCCTTCACCCTAGACTTATTGTCGTAAAAGAATTGGATATTTTTAAAATTTTAGAAAAGCCTTTCAACATGTCAAGGACGAGAATACCCTACAAGTTAAATGGCTCTCTCTCTCTCTCTCTCTCTCTTCTCTCTTCTCTCTTTTTCTCATTTTGGTTCCAATCTGCTCTTATAGTTTAGGTATAAGAAAAGATCGCCTCTTATGGTTGAGCTATATGAGATCATTCATCACATTTTTCCATATATTAAAAAAAATGCTACTCTCTCTGTCTCGGGCTAAGAGTCCTACCCCTCATGTGCACGCTTATTAATAAATATTAGAAGTGATGTAAATGTTGTGAGTGTAAAAGTAAAGTAGTAGAGAGAATGAGTGGGAGAGAATAGTGAATTAATTGGTGTTGTGAGTATAAAAGTAAAATAGGAGAGAAAATTGAGTGGGGTGAATAGTAAAAGATTCTTTGCCATTTTAGGAATAGGACTCTTAGTTAGTCTGGGACGTACCAAAATGGAAAGTAGGACTCTTAGTTTGGGACGGAGGAAGTACATTATTAAGATTCACTCCATATTTGAACCATCAGACACAATTTAATCTGATAGTTTAACTATAAGAGTAGTTCTACACATATATTTTTTTACATTTTTCTAGAAAGAACGATTTTTTTTATATATATATTTCATTAAGATTGACTCTCATAATTTTAACTATTTGACTAATTTTAGTTCTAATAGCTCAACTATAAGCCCCATTGTAACCACCATTAACATCTATAACTACAAACTGTACAATTTTATATTTTGTAGCACTGTAACAGAAAACTAAACAACTATAACAAAAAATTGATATGCTTCAAGCAAAGTTATCAAAAAAAATCTACAAAGTCAAACATTTGTAATAACAGTACAATTTGTAACGGATCTACAAATATATGATGGTCTCGAGCAAAACGTTTCGAGTCAGAGTAAAGAGAGACAGAGACAGATAGCGTCGGATAAGAAGTGCCCGACCGGATCAACATAAATCTTAAAGTCATCGATCGCAGAAGAGAGAGAGAATGATAAGCATGGGATAAGAGAGAGGAACCTGTCAAGGATTACAGATGGAGAAAGTCAGAGCCAATCATACATGAAGAGAGATAATTAATATGAGAGACTCAAATATTATTGATACTAGTGATACATATTTATAGGGGTACAAAGAGTATTCTAGAGTCTTAATCTAATTAGGAAAACTAATACAAAAAGGAAACTATTATTCTAGAATAATCTAGCTTGGTTTACAAAATACAATCTCTATGTTTGGTACGCTACTGCGGGTACATCCGAAGAAATGATTAAAAGGGTTGTATTTGCCAGAGCCTTTCTTCGTTCATGGGTCGATATTCTGGTGTCCTAGGCTCAGATTCAGGGTGGGATTTGCGGAACACCAATTGGCAGAAATACTTGATATTTACAATATATGCTAGGAATATACAATAATCCTTAATATGCCCCTGCAAGATGGACGGTCGATAGGAAAGTCCAATCTTGAAAGTAATGAGATGAACCGGGTTGATGAAGCGAGTAGGTTGATGTGATCCCGGTCGTGAATGGCGTTGCCATGATCGTTACCTTTGTACAAGTAGGGTTTGCACTCCTCATATGGGAGATGAAGTTTACGTTGTAATGACGGGCGTTCGGCTTTTACGTCGCGAGACGGGCTTTGGGCTTTTATGTCGCAAGACGGGGGGTGAGGCTTTTACGTCGCGAGACGGGGTCTAGGCTTTTACGTCGCGAGACAGGATTGGGATTTTACGTCGCGAGACCGGATTGGGCATTTACGTCGCGAGACGGGTTCGGGCTTTTACGTCGCAAGACGGGTTCGGTCGGGTGTAGGGGTAGGTTTGGTCGGGTATTAAAAAAAAAGTTTGGGTCTTGGTGTTTGTGGACGTAGCTTGGGGTTGGGATTGGTTTAGGTGTTGCTTGCACATGCTGGTATGTCGCGCCCCGTACCCGTGGTCCTATTTGGCCCCACGCTCGGGACACGAGTGGAAGACGTTATAAAACACCTTTGAAAAATTTTCGAAATGTCCTTTTAGAAAGTGGAACAAAAACACACTTGAAGTTCAAAGACTTCACTTAACTTGAAACAAACTTTTACAAAGACTTTCACAACGAAAGTACTTAGCCCGAAGGCTTACAAACTTTTAAACAAATGTACATACATCAACATTTACCAAAATAGATCTGACCATAAGAAGTACGGGTACTCTACCCAAAGGGTTTACATTTATATAATGTAACCTTCACAAAACAAGTCCCAACTCTTACCAAACGAACGTCCTCCCGTGCCAAGTGTCATATCCCCTGGACCCGCCTTTATCTAAAACAGTAAACAAATAAAGGGTGAGAATAAATCTCAGTAAGCTACTAAAATGCAACTACATTACATGCTGATATGATGATCATAAAGAAACAATATCAACAGTAAGCATATAGCATATAGCATATAACATCAACTCATATATCACTTGTATCACATTGCCCACACTCCGGTGGATACCAAGCCAAGGTTTACCAATAACCATAACTGATGAGAATACCATCTGAGAAACCCATCAGAGAAAACCATCTGAGCAGCATAAATAGCTGAAGCCGTCGGGATCCCGAAAACCAACCATAACCAATAGAACCAAGTAACCAGAGAGGGAATATGACACAAAGTCATAACCCAAATACTCACCAAAGGGAGCAATTCATCACATCCAAGGCCAATCTGGACTGGGGAAACTAGAAGGCACAGTGGACACCTTATAGTGAACTTGGCTTATGTGCCACTATAATTCTCCCACCGCCTGACTCACAAGCTCCAATGGAAAACCTTATAGTGGACTTACCTGTACCACTATAATTCTTCCATTGGCTGACTCCACAACAAGACCAGCTGGACTTTTCACAAGAAGCACAGTAATGAATACTTGCTAAACAAAACCCGGGGCATTTAATCCAAGAAGGAATTAAGCCAAAAACATCACAAGATGCACACGAAAGATTTCTCATAAAGAGTCCATAATAAGGACATTTAGTCACAACCCAATCTTTTTCATCAACGACATAAAAGTCATACACATTCACGTTTAAATCATAAACAACCCCAAGGATCACAAAAACACTTGTCCTCTTATACCCCATATCACACAAACTATCAAACCTTGAAAACAGGGGGGGTGCGCACGCCTCACCTCATAGGGTGCGCGCGCTTCCAAGGACCAGAACCTCACTATTTTTGGTTCACTTAAGGGTGCGCGCGCCTCACCCAAAAGGATGCGCACGCCTCCCTTCTCCAGTCAATTTTTGCCTAGGTTGGTAACAATGGGTGCTTGCGCTTCCTTATATAGGGTGCGCGCGCCTCCTCCTATTTTGGGCCAAATCCCAGATTCTTCCTTAGTTCAATTTTTACTCCTTCCGTCCCACAAGCATAACATATATACTACACAATTTAGTACACAACATTAGCAACTCTCATTATAGTTACAACTTGAGTTCATAAACATTCACAATACCTAGCTAAACCAAATTCATATACTCCCTTTGTCCCAAAATTACAAGTATAGCAAATATTACCCAAATCACAAAATTAACAAGTAGGAGTATCATATATAGCATATATGACTATTTTAACATTTAAAGGGAATTAGTAACTTACCTAGTTCCGGAAAAAGTATCGCTGAAATAAGTTTGGTTCGGCTAGAAATGACCTACTCGACGCCCTGATCATTTTTATATAATTAGTTTTTAAAACGGGTAAGTAAATAAAAAGAATTAAATCGAAATGGGTCGAACTTACCTTTTTCTTTCTTAACCTACGAAGGAATGGAGAAAGAAAAATATACAGAGAAAGAAAAAAGAACTTGTTTATAAAGACTTATTTTTACCCATTTTACATTTTGGTCACCCAAAGTTTATTTTTTAACACTTTAGCCCTTAAACTTACATTTTCAACAAGGACCCTAAAGTTTCAACTTAATCATTTAACTCCTTTAACCATTATTTTTACTAACTAAGTAAATAACACAAATAATCAAATATGATATGCAAATCATAAAATATGATGCAACACATAAAAATGCACATATAAGTCAAATAAAAATCCCCAAAAATATAAATAAATAGGGACGGGTTTTGGGGTCGCTACATGGTAAAACCAAAAAAAAAAAAAAAAAGGAAGGAACTCGCAATTCAACATGATGACATTGCTTATTTTGGTGAAATTGGTTAGTGGGTTTGGTTTTGTTTAGGCTATGGTTTGTATGGGCAATAATTGTGTTAGTGAATGGGTTAAGATTTTGGAAAAAAAAAAAAAAAAAGAAGAAGATAAACGTAGGGAAAGTCTGTTTGATTTGGGTAGGGAGAGAAGGAGAGATGAAGGGAGTTGACCGTAAGGAAGGAAAAAAAAGGTGACAGGAAGCAAAAAAAAAAAATTGGTTGAGATTTTGGAGGAAGAGTTAGAGAGGGTGGTCGGGTAGTGAAGAAAAAAAAATAGGAGGAGACTTGTGGCAGCCATTATGTAGGCCACGGGAGTAGAAGGAGTAGGGAATGATTTGATGGCGGCTTTAGGGTGTTGCCGTGGTGGTGTTTGTATGGTAGTTGGCGAAAGCTTTTGTGGTGGAGATAGGGTGGGGCGGCTCATAGGGTTTGGTGGAGAAGTCCCTTCCATGTCAAGGATTACAGACGGAGAAAGTCAGAGCCAATCATACATGAAGAGGGATAATTAATATGAGAGACTCAAATATTATTGATACTACTGATACATATTTATAGGGTTACAAAGAATATTCTAGAGTCTTAATCTAATTAGGAAAACTAATACAAAAAGGAAACTACTATTCTAAAATAATCTAGCTTGGTTTACAAGATACAAAATCTATGTTTGGTAACCAGAGAGAGAGAATCAGCGAGGGAACGAACGGTGGCAATGAGAGGAGGCGGACATAGTACAGCGTCGAAAAGTGTGACTAGATATGGTGTTTGTTGGAGATTTGTAGATCTGGTTACTAGAGGGTGGACAGAGAATAGTGTCAAGGGTCGGGAAGGGAGGGGATTAGAGAAAGAGTGTGTGTGTGTGTTTGTGTGTATCACGCGAATGAGGGGCTGCGAGGGGAGGTTAGGATTATATTTGAGCGGTGGTGGTAGTTTTAGCATTTAGAGAGGTTTCATTAACAAGTTACATGGGGGTGTGGGGTTTTTATGAAATTTCGATTTGGATAAAATCTTTTAAAGCATTGAATAAATTTCGGGTCCATAAGAGACAAAATGGTATGGTAAAGGGGGCTTGGGTGTGAACTCTCTAAGTTACTCCTACATAGCAACAAAATCTAGATATTATATCGGACTCCCCCTCAATGATAGTAGGAAATACATGGTCATATTGAAGATAGTAAATTAAAAGAAGGTTTAATTTGTTTAAGTACTCCCTCCGTCCCACCGAAAATTGCAAAACTTACCAAAATGGGCGTCCCATAGAAATTGCACATTCCATAAATGGAAAGTTTTTAATACTTTTTAATTAGTGGGTCCCACTTCTCATACTCACATCCACTAACCCACTAACTATTCTCTACCCCACTTTCTCTCTCTCACTCAACTACCAACACTCACAACACATCACCTTTTTCACTTTTTCCCTTAATTCTTGTGCCATGATTTTTTTTTGAAATTTCCGGCGGGACGGAGGGAGTATAAAACAAACAAGTGCATCAACGTCATGTGTAATAAATAATTGTGAAATTGTGTCCCCCCATCCATGTCCCTTTAACTATCATGCTTACCATTTCTTTTTTAAGTTTAGGTCAATGAGTGAAGAATTGTGAGGAAGAATTGTAAACAAGTTCTTTGCTGAGGTCAGTATTATTTCTGACTAGCCTCTGGGAAATGGTTGTGGGTGGGGACCATCCATTGAATCTGGACTTTCCATTTTTTTTTCTATTTTCAGTCGGCAATCCTTTCATTTGCGATTTTGCCAAAAAAAACTTGTATGAGAACGAGACAGGTCATTTTTTACTCATAACCCGGGCCTATGACTCACAATTTTTATATTTTTTTTTTCGGTTTGTCAAAAGTAATAGTTATTATAACTATATGTAACAAACGTGTTACTTAGATGTAACAGTTTGTATACATAAAAGTAATACATATATACATAAAAGTAACAGTGTTTTTTTTTTTTTTTTTTTTTTATGTTTTCTTCGTTTCCCAAAAGTAATACTTATTACAACTAAAATGTAACGAACGTGTTACTTATATGTAATAGTGTTTATACATAATTGTAACACATATGTATAGAAAGTAATAATTCAACCATTTACACTTTAGAACTAAAAAAACTTGTGTTAGTAACATTGTAAAAATAAGAAAGTAACAATTTTTATAAACGAATATTACATTTTACTTGTATAATAACATTGTAAAACAGTTACGTTTACTTGTATAATAGTAGGAAATACATGTTTTCAAATAATAAGTTACAATAGGTTCACTTTATCATGATACATGTAAAAGTATTACATTATCTATATAAATCTGTTACAATTTCATCTACTAAAGTGTTACATTTACTTGTACAAATAATTACATTCATGTATATAAGTTGTTATTTTTTAAATGTTACTTTCTCTTAAAATATAAAATCAAAATACTCAAAAATAAAAAATATTATTATGGAAAAACACTATTACATTTCAGTATAACGATAATTACATTTAGTTATTGTTAGTGTTACACGTATTTATAGTTAGTATTACAGTTGAAAAATGAGTAAAATGAGTTTTTTTTTTTGTAAAACTGGTGTTACGTTTACTTATAAACAATGTTACTTTATAAGTAACACAGTTGTTACATTTAGTTATACTAAGTATTACTTTTGGCAAACGAAAAACAGTAAAAAAAACGGGTTTTTTTCTGGGAAATAAAAAATGGGGTCAATGGGTCGCTGCCACGTGACAGATTTTGAGTGGAGCATAGGTTGGGATCATACGCTTCGCGGAGAATGTTGTACGCGAGTTATGGGTCGACCCGTCTCTTCTATGAGACGGATCTAGGTGTTCTTACAAGAGACCACCCCTTCATTTGCCCCCCTCATTTATGTCCTACTATTCTCACTCCTTAGTCTTTATGAACACTAGTGAGTAACCCGTGCTCTGTACGGGAAACTAATTTATCAGTCTTAGTATATTTTATTTCTTTAATATTTTTATTTAATAGTATAAGTTAATTTGAAATAATAATAATAATTATATAATTTTAACTATAATAGGTAGTTATAATAATTAAATATTAATAGTTAAATATAATTTATAAATAAATATTTAATTATTAATAGTTTGGTATAATAGTTAGCTATAATAGTTAACTAATAATAGTAAAATATAACAGTCAACTATATTAGTAACTATTATAGTTAACTATTACTCCTTCCGCCCCAGTTTAAAGTTCTTACTTTCCTTTTTGGTGTGTCCTAATTTAAAGTTCATAATTGTTTTATTCCTAAATTTGCAAAATACGAATAGTGCTTTGAAGAATTTTACCCTCAAAAAGTTCATTTAATTACAAAAAAACCATTACTTACATACCTTACTTTTCACTCATTTTGCTTTATGAATAGTGTTTGGACAATTATATCCTCACCTCCCTAATTTTGTTGACCCATTTTTTCCCTCTGTTTTTCACTTGGTTTCTTAATAAGCGTGCGAAGTCAAAATTAGAACCTTAAACAGGGACGGAGGGAGTACTATTATAAGTATGAGTTAACTATAATAGTATTTTATAGTTAACTATTACTCCCTCTGTCCCTAAATGAGTGTCCAAATTTTATTTTAAGAGACACTGAAAATCTCAACTTTTTGAACAATTTGGTAACAATGATTCATATATAATCTTGTAATCTCCTTTCTAAACCTTTAGTTTTTGCATGTATAAAGAAACCGGTGAAAAAAATTTCGAAAAAAAAACGTCTAGGGAGAAAGTTACGTTAAAAAAAGACACTCATTTAGGGACAACGATTTCTTGAAAATGGACACTCATTTAGGGACAGAGGGAGTATATAATAACTATTACTATTATAAGTAATATTTAACTATTGTAATAATTATTACTATTATAAGTATTATTTATTATAAAAGTTAACTATAATAGTTACCCTATATAATAACTAATATTATTAGCTAATACTATTAGCTAATTAAAAAAAATGAAAAGTCAGTTATTTATTTGGGTAGAATTGATGGGGCATCACCAAATGCTTCTTTCCCCCATAACTTGTCCACATGGCAACACCATGACCCTCTTCACCAACTTTAATATATATATATATATATATATATATATATATACTCCCTCCGTCCCACTCGAATTAGGATTTTGGGGTTGGGTACGAGGATTAAGGAAAAAGTGTTATTGGAGTAGATGTTGTGAGTATGAAAAGTGAAGTAGGAGAGAGAAAGTGGGGGTAGTGAATAATGAGTGAAAAGTTGTTGTGAGTGTGGTTGTAGGTTCCATTAAATAAAACACTTCCATTTTTGGGTTATCTTAATTCGAATGGGACACCCAAAATAGAAATTTGTCATAATTCGAGTGGGATGGGGGTATAGTAATGTTTTACTTATAAATTACTGCACAAAATAATTAAAAAATAATAAAAATTACTCTCTACGGCTCATTGTTTAATACACATTCAATTATAATTATATTACATTATAAATGTCACATTTTATTTTTAATTCTTTGTGAAAATAAATGTTGTGTGTTTCTAAATAAATAATAATTTTAAAGCAGTTTTACTATGATACACGTAAATACAACTAAATAAGACAAAAATCCTTGAAAATGTTGACAAATAAAATGCGATATTTATTTTAGGATAGAGTGAGCACACGTATTATTAATTTTGTTTTTATGTCGATTGAAGTGTTTGTACTTTTTTTTTGGACATTCCAAAATAAATGACGTATATTTCAAAAAAAATAAAAAAAATAAATGACATATATTCAAATCAATTTTGTCTTGATAAAATTTACAAATAGCGAAAGTGCAATTTTTACAAACAATTAAATTAAATTTTTAAGAAATACTGTATGGAATAATACACTGCAATGAGATGGAGTATAGTGTAAACTATAAACTACTAAGGTCATTTCCAACTGTTTTTGTGCAAAAGTTTCACTATTCCTCTTAAATAATTTCATTTTTCAGCAAATATCTTTCACCATCTCTAACAGTTTAATTCAAATCTTAAGAGAGAGAGAGAGAGAGAGAGAGTATTCTTCGAATATTTTGTATTTTTTTAAATTAAAATATCTTCCATTAATCCATATATTATAATTGATAATGTGATTCAAGTTATATTATATCAAATAATATTAAATAATCAAAAGTGTGTTTGTCTTGTTAGTTGTTTTATTTATTTTATCTTCAATATGTCTACATATTTTTAAAATTTTGAAACTTTTATTTAAAAATACAACACAGATAACTTATAACTTAATAGAAAAATATAAATAAAATTCAATAATAAAAATAACTTATATTAAATTAATTATTTTCATTATAAATTGCAAGTTGAAAATATAAATAAAATTCAATAATAAAAATAACTTATATTAAGTTAAATGGTGGAGTTCTAGAGTTATCTGGAAATACCTAAATGCATCAAGTTGTAACCAGGCGCATCCATGTAAACAATAAGGATCTGCGCAGCAGCTGGAAAATGTTCCTTTTAAAAATAAAAATAAAAAAATTAATTTATAACTAATTAATTTTATGAAGGAGGTTAATAAAAGAAAGCTGGAAAACATGTAAAGAGAGAGAGAGATTCCAATTCAATCCTCCAGTTGGATCAAATTATTTAAATTCTTTCTATCATCAGTGTAGTGTGTTGTGGTCTATTCCTCCCCATAGCAATTTGCACAGATGATATATTAAAATAAAAGAATTGAAGAAGACTGTTTCAAAACAAAAGGTATAATTTAAGAAGAAAAAAGTGACTTTTTTGTTTAATGCGCCAGTTCCCATTTATTTATTTTTTTAAGTAGATTCCAGTTCCAATTTATACATAATAGTAAATGTTATGGATTAGTATTACTTTTGTTTCAAAAGGTATATTAAAAAATATTAATTTTGATTAAGTATTAATTTAATTTTTTAATATTTATTTTAAAACAAAAAATTTAATATTTTTTATTTTAAAAAATATCATGCTTTGTGCATATTTATATCGATACAAATAAATAAAGCACATTTATTATAAATTCAGTAAATCAACTACAACTACAAAATAGAGCATTTTTATGAGTGCCAATTAAAATCAGCAGGACAATAGAGAGCTAGAATGGTGCATTAAAATAATAATAATAAAAAAAAGTGTCACCCATTATTATTGAGTACGTACCACTTTAAAGGTTTTCATGAAATTGGTAAAAAGAAAAAGGGTTGAAAGACAATTTTGAAAAACAAAATGTGTCCTTTCGATCAGCTATCTTTTCATTGATTCTCACTTCTCAATGGGTCTTTTTGAAATATTTTTCACTTTTACATTTCTTTGTAAAATGTCGTTGTCTGTTTTAAACAACTTTTACTTATTAAAAAATAATAATAATAACCGCGTATTTTTAAAACGTGTTTTTTTAATCCCATAAAACACGCGGTTTCTTTCTTTCTTTTTTTTTTTTTTTTTAAAGGATTTTCACAACTTTTATTGTGTAAAAACAGAGAGCTAAAATAGGTGCATAAAAATGTAAAGCATTAAGGACAATCACTTTAGAATCTTTCATGAAAATGGAATAAACATATCAAAGCGTTGAAACTTGAAAGTTGAAAGGCAACAATTAAAAGTAGAAAACTTTGACCAAATATTAGTGTCAATTTAATGATCATAATGAAATCTTAAAAAATGTTATTGATAAATCACTTGATAATTTATCAATTGCAAATTTTAGAATTTCAATAGAATGATTAGATTGTCACCAATGGTTGGTTAAGTTCATTATTGTTGATCATAAAAAGTCAAAATGAGACTATCTTTCGGGACAAAGGGAGTATTATTAACTTTTTATTAATATTCAATCATAATGCAATCAAATTGGTAATTTTGATCAAAATTTAACAATTTAAAGTGGAATGGCGGGAGTATGATTTAAGCACTAACACTTGTGTGAATGCCGTAAAAAATACAGTATAAAATTATATTAAACTATGATAATAGCAGCATTTCATATCATATTTCTTTCTATTGGAAGAGTCAAGTATGTTAACTTAGGTCGTGTTTGGATTGATGATTATTCTTTTATCATTTTTCTTTGAGCCCTTTTTTTTTCTGTATAAAATCAAATAACACTAATTCAAATAGGGCCTCAATTAATAATAAATTTCCATCCTTCTTGCAGGAAGAATAACAGGATAAAATACTCCCTCCGTCTCAAAATGATCTTTGCATTTGACTATTCAAACTTTTTAAGAGTATGAACACTTGTTTCACTAGCCATGTTTTGTTTATGCTCTTTTTAAGCTCAAATTGTAGAAATGGAAAGAACTTTTTGGGACAGTGAGAACTGGTAATTAGGAAGATCATTTTGGGATGGGACGGAGGGAGTAATATTCTATTTACTTACATTCTCTTTGGTAAGTATATAAAACTTGAAGGTCAAATAGTTTTTTTAACTGTGAAATAAAGTTTAAAGGTGGGATATGAATTAAGTAGTAGGGCTATAAAGTGATGTTAAAAAGTTTGGAGGAATTTCAACTGAGCCCCTTTAATATTTAAAGATGGAATATGCCATACTTTTAAGTTTTAAATGATAAATGAAGAGACATTCCAAGCAGAGACTTCATAAACCTTAAAATTCCCTTGTTTAGTAAGGGGTACCCGTGGATTAGAATCTTTTGTACTTCTGAGGAAGAAACTGAGTTTATTGATCATGCGCCTCACTGAAAAATAAATTTTAGATACAACTGAATAAAGATCGACCGTTAGATCAAACACATGTTAAGTTATTTGAGTGTCTGTTGTTTCTGTTCTTTTTTAGTTAAAATTTGCTAATGCTAAATTTATTTGACATCAAAGTTGCGAACTATCTCAGAAATTATAAGTTAAGAGTAAAGGGGAGGAAATCAAGGTAATTGTTTGATTCATTCGACAATATGTTACAAAAGTAAGGGTGGATATAGGCAATAAAATGCAACATGGATATATTATATAGAATAGGGTAACAAAAGCAAGGGTGAATATAGGTAATAAAATGCAACATGTAGCAACGAGGGATCATAACTACTATCCCCAAGATTAGTTTGGCGCAAGCGAGGAACCTGGGTATAAAAAAATAAAATAAAATGCAACATGAATATATTACATGATTTCCCTTATGTCCAAAAAGGGAAAGGGTAACAAAAGCAATGGTGAATATAGACAATAAATTGCAACATGAATATATTACTCCCTCCGTCCCAAAATGATCTTCTCATTTGCCATTTTTCAATGTCCCAAAAAGTTCTTCTCATTTCTACAATTTATGCTTAAATGTTTATAAACACAACATGGCTAGTGAAAGAAGTGTTCATATCCTTAAAAAGTTTGAATAGTCAAATGTGAAGATCATTTTGGGACGGAGGGAGTATATGATTACCCTTATGCCCAAAAAAGGAAAGGTGTTTTGTCCCATTAATGTAATTATTGGCTCAAACAAAAAGGGGCAAACCAAGTGTGAAAGCTCTCCCATTGTCCGCTGCTTGAGTTGGGAAGAAGAAAAGGATAAATTTGGCATAAAACATTGAGTGAAATGAATCTAGGCACAATAATGGTTTCCAATCTTTGCATCTACACTACTTTTTGGAGTGACAATTGAATTTTTGTGTGCATAATAAGTTGTTTAAGCCATCTCTACTTTTGGTTGCTTTGATTCTTCATCTTTATAATGGTACTGCAAAAAGTGGGCTCACGTGATACAAATTCGATCATGATGGGCACATATGCACGTATACGCTAATTTTATTCATGACATTGACAAGTCAACTGCGACACGTAAGTGTAACAATGAAGAAGTAAAAAGCACGACGAATTTGTTGATTGATACAAGAAGAAAAAGAGCATATTTAAGTTGAAGAATTATAAAGTTTACAATGATTGACAAAGTTTTGGCCTTTGAAGAGGTGGGATGGGAAATGGAGGGGGGAATTGACAAATATGAAAATAAGATGCCAAAGTATAGAAAATGATGTAAATGGGAAAATAAAGGGGAAAATAAGGAAAACAGCTCGGTTTGGATTGGAAAAGTATTCCATAGTGCATTCTTGTCTTTCTAGACGAATCCTAATTGGAATTGACATTGAAATTGAAGTTGCTTTGGCTTGTCAATCATTTTGAGCAATGTAATTTATTAGTTTGTATATACTCCACTTTTATAATAAGACTACATGGTTTCATACACCAAAAAAAATTCAACACCCACTTTTAACACTTTATCCTATCCACCTCATCTTTCATACACCCCTTTCATACACCCCCCCTACAATGGTTAGTTGAAAAAAAAATTCATCTCCCTCCCACTCATCATTATATACCCCACTACTTTATATTATTTTATTTTTTTATATATTCTTTATTTTTATGATTAGTAAATAATAATAATTATTATTATTATTTATAATTAAATTAATATTTTACACTAAATTAATTCTTTTTGGCAATTAAATAATTAGATAAATGACGATGAATTTTTGGGAATTTTGAGTGTTGAAAGGATTGTTATTGGGATCCATTTCACTCAAAAGATGATGGATTTTTTTAAATGTAGGCTAAAATGGAGAAGGAAAATTGAGAAAAGATAGTTTTTTTTTGGTGTCCAAATCTAATGAAACTTGCATCATTTTATAGGGAAAAAAAAATGCTGAATTTTGGCGAAAAAAAAAAAAATAAAAAAAATTACTAGGTGATAATTCAGCTCAAATAATTGAGTTAAAAAAATTAAATCCGAAAATCCATGGACCAATCATGTGCTTACACGTGTTTCAACCAGGGAAAAAAAAAAAAAAATCCGCCGGGCCGCGCCCACACGCGCCCTGTCGGGCCGTGTGGCGCACGCGCCTTTTGCGGTCCAATTGGGGCTCGCCACGTGGAATCGACGCAGGCTCTCCCCAAAATTCAACCCGTATGAAATTTTTCATACACACATTTCATACACCAACTTTCATACCACCCCACAATGGTTTCATACCCCTCCCCCCACTTTCATACACCATTTCATACCCCCATTGCTCATAGTCTAATAAAATTGTATTATGTTATTATTTTTCTTTTAAAAATACAATATATATTTTGGAATAAATTAAAATTAAAAATAATATAATTTGTTATTATGAGACGGATGAAGTGCGTTGAAGCAATGGCGGACCTAGGATTTAGTATAAAGGGGGGGGGGAAATTGCATAAGGGGGCTAAAAAAAATGTTAGTGTATTTTTATTTTGCATCTAAGGGGGCAAGGTTTACTAAATTATATTAACACCCCTAACTTTTATAAAAAATTACACTTGTAAAAAAAAATAAAAAATATTCAAACGGGGCCGTGGCCCCAGAGAAAGGGACTACCTAGTTCCGCCCCTGCGTTGAAGTATGTCTTTTGTTCGTCTCCATCTAAGCGTGTGTGTGTGGCTGTGTATTGGGCGTAGAGGTGTCAGTGGTTCGGCTCGAACCGCGGTTCGAGACCGAACCGAACCAAACCGAGCAGTTTGGTTCGGTTTTTACACACCAGCGGTTCAGCTACGGTCTTGAAAATCAATAAACCGTGTGGTTCGGTTCAGCTCACGGTTTCACCACTGAAGTCGAACCAAACCGAACCAAACCGAGCTAAACCGAACCGTTCAAACCGAACCGACGAACCGAACCAATCATGAACCGAACCAATCAGTGTCCTTCAAAATAAATTGATATACAAGAAGTCATAAAGGTTTTCCAATTAGCCAGCCTTATCATCTCCTATGCACGTGTGTTTGTTGACTTATCCCCACAAAGCCATACACGTTTGACTAGTCTTCTATAATAATACAATTACATCGCATTCCAACCCAAACGCCGATCTCAACGCCGACCAAAGAAATCGACGTCGCCTCTTCTATTCCACTTCGATTTCTTCCCATCTGCGAAATTCTCCACCTCTTCAAGCAATTATGATCTTTCAATTCAATGGGTTTGTGGATTTCACTCCGGCGCTTCATCATAGTTCGATTTCGGCCGGCACACATACATCCAGGTTTCTTCTTCCCCTTCTTTGAATAATTTGCAAAACACAAATATCTTGAATCTTTTTCTTCCCCCAAAATTGAAGAGTCCGATCTCAACGCCGACCAAAGAAATCGACGTCGCCTCTTCGATTTCTTCTTTCCCTTCTTGCCGTGCTGTAATATGAGAGGATCTGAGATGCAAAAACCACGGTTTGAGCTGAACCGAACCGAACCATTGCGGTTTGGTTCAGTTTGGTTTGGAGTTGTTGGCAGTTCAGCTCGGTTTGAGATTTTCTCAAACCGATGACTAGCGGTTCGGTCTCTAAAACCGCTCAAACCGAGCTAAACCGAACCGTTTACACCCCTAATTGGGCGTGCATTAAACTGGTTTGACATGCATGCCAAGACGTGGTTGGGACTTTGCTATGCAGACCGAACCCGCAAAAAAAAAGAACAATAGAAAAAGTGCTTCTTGCCGGGAGAGTTGCGTCGGAGACATCTTTATCTGAGTAGGAAGCTTCGGCGTCCGGCTCCTCATAAATGATGTTAGGATCGGCCGGACATTTTAAAGAAGTCGGAAACTGTTCAGAAACTGTTAGAGGCGACGGAGGTTTTTAAGAGAATTTCCTCCAATCTACCCCCTGTGAATTTTTTTCAATGAAGTCAATAAACGAAAGAGCTTTACAAGCGGCATTGCCCTTCTTCACTCACGCGATATTGCTGGATCGGGCTTTCGCCCATTGTCCAAGATTCCCCACTGCTGCCCCCCGCGGGAGTCCGGGCCGTGTCTCAGTCCCAGTGTGGCTGATCATCCGGTATTTCTTCATATTTTCTTTCAATTATTCTTTTTCCTCTTCGTAGTCTATTAATAACAAAACGGGTTTCCAATGGACAAAGTCAAAATTCCAACGGCTTTGGCTACTATAACCTTCCCGACCACGATTTTTTCTTTTTTCTAGTCATTTCACCTCGAAATATTGTTTTTAGTTTTCTATCAATTAAGATTTTAAAATTTTCATTTTTTAAATCTTTTATTTATTTATTTAAAAAAAAAAAAACATTTTAGGGACCTCACAAGGATCAAAATTTACAAGACAAGGCCAAGTTGACTAAATTTTCATAACAAAGGTGAACAGATTGAGAAATGTTTTTGAAAGATCATCTAGATTCAACATGATAACTAGAGAAAAATATTTTAGATTCAACATGATAACTAAAGCAAAGTAGTAGTGAAGTGAGTATTACGCATATAAAGTTAGATCGGAAAGAGAAAGTGTGGCAGACAATTGTTGTGAGTGTGAAATTGCGCCTCATTGGATAAAGTAGTACTTAGCATTTTTCCATTTTTAAGAAGTGTGTGATTTGTAACGAAACACTCACAATAAAAATATGTATAATATCAATTGAGACAAAAATAATATAAAATACTCCCTTTATTCTAGAATAATTGTCTTAATTTTCTATACTTTATTACGAAGGAATTTTAAACAATAATTTTAGGACAATTTAATTATCATAATAATTAAAATTATGAGCAAAAATTGCAGTGTGCAGTGTAATTAGTGTGCAGTGTAATTGATAACAATACATACTTGTACTACACTACACCCAGTGATACATCATTACATGTTGTACTACACAAATGGACAATAAAATGTTGTCGGTTCTAATAAGAGGCCAAATGGACATAGACATTGACACCTCATCGGTTATTTAAGAAGTGGCATTGCCACATCAGATGAAGAATCTGAGTTGGCATATTGGGTAATCATATTGGAGTACCACCAAAGTGCACAAGCAAGTTGGTGAACATACACCCTAAAGGGAAAGTAAAGTAGCTACGTGGTCCTTGCTCAAATATTATTCCAAAATACTCCCTCCGTCCCACTCACTTGAACACTTAAGAAGTGGGCACGATAACTAAAGAATAAAAATAAAATAAAGAAAATGTGTTGGTTGAATAAAATGAGTGGTGGAAAATGAAGAGAAAGAAAAAGAGTGGTGGGGTATAGTGAATACTCCATCCGTCCCACCTCACTTGAGACTTAAGAGGTGGACACAATTATGAAGGAAAAATAATAAAATAAAGAAAATATGTGGTAGAAAATGAAGAGAGAGAATGAGTGGTGTTAATAGTAGGTTGGTTGAATGAATTGTGTAGTGGAAAATAAAGAGAGAGAATGAGTGGGTGGGGTAGATTGAATATAAAATTATAAAAATATTACTATTTTGGGGAGTCTCAAATGAAGTGAGACGGAAAAAAATTGTAATAAGTCTCAAGTGAAGTGGGACGGAGGGAGTATAAAACTATAAAAAAAAATAGGCTATTTTGAAATTGTCAAGTGAGCTAGGGCGAGCTAAAATGAAAATAAGTGTCAAGTGAGCTGGGACGGAGGGAGTATACTCTTTCTGTGTCTCATAAGTACAATAAATATTTTATAAAATTAATATAATTTATTTACTTATATATTATTTGTACTATAATCAAATATTATATTAAAGCTATTTTCTAACTTAAAATAAAATTTAAAAGCAATACTACTAGATAACACTAGTACGAGACAAAAAGAATATTATTAGATGCTATGGTATTTGTATTATGCAAATTTGAAATCTCTTAGTCTTAAAAGTAAAAGTATTGTATTTGATATGTTAATATTTTTTGAAATAATTTTTATTTGGTTATACCTTACTCCATCCGTCCCATTTTAAGAGTTAAATTTTTTCTAAAAGGGCGTCCCATTTTAAGAGTCAAAATCCTAAAATGGAAAGTGGGTTCTACATGTCATACTCACAACAATTTTCTACTAACTCTTCTCTACCCCACTTTCTCTCTCATACCAGCCTATCAACACTCACAACTATCACATTTTCCTTAATTATTGAGCTCATCTATTTTTTTATTCTTAAAATGAGACGGAGGGAATATTAATATTAGATACCTGTGCTATAATAAAAATAAGATATATTTTAAAACCAAGTGGGAAAATGTATGATAATTTTCTTGATGGAGGAAGTATAATTTTGATAACAAAATTCCAGTTAATTACTGGGATGGGGTGTCACCTTGGCATATTATATACGTACTATGTTTAGCTAAATATCATTTTTTTTTTCATACTTATTATTTCAATACAAAATAATGAATACTGATATTTATCACAATCTCAATAGGCATTAAATTAAACTCGATATTTAATAGGAGTAGTACTTTTATATTGTTACTCTCTCCGTCTCATTTTAAATTGTAAAACTAAAGTTATGCACAAAATTTAAGAAAAATGTAATGTGTTGTGATTGTAAATAGTTGGATAAGAAAGAAGAATTGGGGTAGGAAATAGTGAGTTAATTTATATGAGTATGACTCCATATTATAAATTTTTTATTTTAAACTTTAATTTAAATTAAACACTCGAAATAACAAATTTTATAATTTGAAATGAGACTTATTAAGAAGTACCCCCTCCGTCCCATTTTAAACTTCAAAAATTTTCGTTTTGGGTGTCCTATTTTAAACTTCAAAACTTTAAAAGGAAAGTTTTTTATATATTCTCTGTCCCAAAATGATAGTCCCCCTATTTTCATGTGTTTTACGAAAGAACTTTGGGTAATAATAAAGCTACTTTTAATTATTCTAATGAAAATTTTGAAATTGATCTTGATACACCATTATAAATACTATTAATATCAATTTTTAGATTCACATTAACATAATTATAAGTAGCATTTATAATTGCTCAAAGTTCCCTCGTAGTAACAACGAAAAAATGTGGACTATCTTTTTTGGACGGAGGGAGTATTTCTTTATTTGTGGGCCTTATATGTCAAACTCATAACAATTAGTACTTAATAACTATTCCCTACTCCATTTTTTTCTCTCCTAACAAACCATCTACACTCACAATACATGACTTTTTTCTTAATTTTTAAACTTAAATTTTTTTGTGAATTTTAAATTGGGACGGAGGGAGGAGCGTGTTCCAGTGTCACTTCACCTTTCTTTTGGACTCAAATTGCATCAATAATAGATGACATGCATGAGTTTGTCTTTTGGGTATACAGTAAAATGCAAAAGAGGACCACGCCATTATAACTAGTTTTCCATTTGGATTTTTATGACATGTCTTTCTCATGCTTAATTGCTTTACTTGTCTTATTCTCATACTATGTTTGTACTATAACTACTGCTCAAAGTACAACCAAACCAAGTAAATAAATTTTATAGAGCTATGTTCCATTAGCAATGATTTTTTTTTTAACATTTACAACGATTTTGTCCGCCACTAGTATTGCTTTTTTAAGTAGTATAAGGAACAGTCGGACTTAAAAGAATTGAGTTATGTCAGTTTAATGTACTCATTTCGTCTTAAAATAATCTTTATATTTTTTTCGCTGTTATTGCGAAGGAATTTCGAGCAATAATTTTAGGTTGATTTACTTGTCCTAATGAAAATCTAAAATTTGGTATCGATAGTATTGTTGATGGTGTATCAATAACAAATTTTAGATCTAAAATTATTACTTAAAGTTCATTCGCAATAACATCAGAAAAAATATGAAGATCATTTTGGGACTGATGGATGGAGAATGTAAGGTGGTGATATGGAGAAAAACCGAATCTCCATATTTAACTGCAACAGTCTGTTTCTAACCGTTCGAACCTATAATATACTTTCTCTGTCCCAGAATAAATATCCTACTTTCTATTTTCATTTGTCCCAAAATAAATGTCTTCTTACTAAAAATAGGGTATGAATGTTAGAATATTATCACCACTCTTGGGATAATATTCGCTTTATCCCATTCCCATTCCCTTTGTAATTCAAATGCCTTCCAAATCGTCTTTTCACCCGGCTCTTGCCGTAGCCAATATCAAGAATAATATTTCTATTACGCTTAAGTTGGAAAACGTCCAATACGCAACGTGGGCTGAACTTTTCAAGGTTCATGCTCGTTCTCATCAGGTCCAAACGTCTAACAATGAAGTTTTGTGAACTTCATATTCTACCCATTCTAATAGGCACAAGTTTTGCATTAATCACAGGAGGTGTTACTCTACTCATATAAATAGATTGAGGCAATGAAGGAAACATAACTAAAAGCTTAAAAAACATTGACTTATCAACTATGACATTTATTCCGGGACAATATAGTAATATGTAACAACATCATAACAATCCTAAGTTTGCATTAAAACTCCCATTATTAGTTATTAGGTGAACAAGTTAAAAGAATTAATTTTGAGAAACTATGTGGCCATTTTTAAGTCCATGGGAACCTAACTGAGCACTCATGCTCTAACATCTTCCCCATCCCCAGTTGTGACCTATCTTGGATTTGGTTTTGAGCAGCCTATAATGCATTTCCAATGAGGACAATACTGGTGGCCTCCCTCCCTACCACCAAGGGGATGTTACTGTTTCCTTTTTGAGGACAAGGACGTGTGAAAATGACACACGTGGAACTTCATTCCACGTGTTAGCATTTAAGTTGCAGCTGAAAATGATTTGAGGTAAGTGTATTTTCAAGGCAGGATTCCTAACGAGGGGACACTATACACGGCGACAAAACCTCATACATTTGGACGGAACCTGCTACCGTGTGATAGTATTTTCCTGTTACCTTGCAAATATACTTAACGCCGTTATCTTGGATGTTTTATTAGAAAATATTACTACCTCCTCCGTACCGGAGGAGTAAGAGTCATACTTCTCATTTGCACGGAAATTAAAAAATGGTAGAAGTAAGTGTTGTGAGTGTAAAAGTAAAGTAGGAGAGAGAATGAGTGGGAGGGAATAGTAAGTTGATTGGTGTTGTGAGTATAAAAATAAAGTATGAGAGACAATGAGTGAGATAAATAGTAAAGAATTGTTTGCCATTTTAGGAAAGAGACTCTTACTTTGGGACGTACCAAAATAGAAAGTAGGACTCTTACTCTGGGACGGAGGGAGTACTATTTAAAAAAAACTTACTCCCTCCGTCCCACCTCACTTGAGACCTAAGAGGTGGGCACAATAATTAAGGAAAAAGAATTAAATAAAGAAAATGTGTTCTAGAAAATAAAGAAAGAGAATGAGTGAGATTAATAAAAAGTTAGTTGAATGAATTGTGTGGTGGAAAATGAAGAGAGAGAATGAGTGGGTGGGGTAGATTGAGATTTTTTTTTTTTCCAAAGAATTCTCTTTCAAATCAATATCTACCCAAATGACACAAGGGAAATTTTATGTACCAAAATGACCATTTTCTATGAAATCGGCATTAGCAATACCGACTTTGGGATGAAGTCGGCATTGACAATGCCGACTTTAGTTAACGCAAAAACTGTCCATCCAAGGTAATTAGGGATAATTAGGGGTTAAGGAGGAGGGAGGAATATTATGATAAAAAGACAAAGTCTGGCAGGTGGAAAAGAAGAAAACGGTATTGGCAATACCGATTTCTGCAGAAATCGGCATTATCAATGCCGTTTTCTTCTCAAAATTCCCGACAGCAACAAATTCCCAACTGTGCATGCGTGACCCCCCTCCCCCCAACTCCCTTCCCTTCCCTTCCCCTTCCAGTGAAACCCTACTTCATCCCCATTTTTCTCTCTATCATCTCACCAAAAAAATCCAAGATTTTGTTGGAAAAGAGGAAAAATTCTAAAAACGTTACTCGTAGTTACGTTTTTAAAATCATAAGGTTAGTATGTAGTGATTTTCCTTTCTATAATTTGTGTTTTAATGATCTTTCTTTGCTATGAATTTATGTATATTTATGTGTTTGTTACAATTAGATGAAACTAGAATAATATTTGTTGAGTTTCTTTTAATAATACATGTTAATTTTTTGTGATTTTGTATTCATTTAACAATACGTTATTTATTAATATCCGAATTTCGTCAGAAAATTAACAAAAATGCCCAGTTTCTGTCAAAAACTTAACTAAAATGTCAGAAATTTAACGGGTTTTGTGTTGTTTTGTTAAATATTTAACGAACAACCCCTCTTTTTACTGAGTTATAGTTTAATAATTAACAGTTGTGTCTTTTTGTCAAAAAATGCCATTTTCTGTCAAAAATTAACTAAACCGTCAAAAAAAAATTCCCTTTTTCATTTAAATATTTAACGAACCAGCCTTTTTTTTCCTCCGTATTTTAGTTTAATAGTTTTGTTGTTTGTTTCAGATGGACCAATATCATGATAACCAAGCATTTGTTGATCCTGGGCCGTTAGACGACTCCGTATTAAAATGGCAAGATAAACACCGGTCACGTTATATTTGGGCTCAACAAGAAGTTGAGAATATTAGATTTAGGCGCGGTCCGGAACCTCCTAAAAACTTGGATGTTAGGATTCAGAGTAAACTTTTAGATGTTGGGTTTTACGGTGTTTATAAACTAGGTTTTTTCAAATATGATTGGCATTTGTTAGAGGCTTTGGTTGAGAGATGACGTCCAGAGACGCATACATTTCATTTGCCAGTTGGGGAGATGACCATCACCCTTCAGGATGTTGGAATTTTACGTGACCTTCCTATAGACGGGGATCCCGTGATTAGTTCCCAAACCCATATGCAAAAATTAGAATGGGTTCAATTATGCCACGAATTACTAGGGATTCAACCACCTGATGGCGTATTGAAGGGTGGTAGATTGTCTATTAAATGGATTATAGGCGAACTGACTCAGTGGGAGGAGCTTCCTGCAAATGCCCCGCCTGAATTGGTTAACCAGTATACATGGGCATATATTTTGATATGCATAGGGTCACATTTAATGCCGGATACGAGTAATGTCTCAGTGAAACTCATGTACCTCCCACTGCTTAGGGACGTTGACACGATCGGGAACTACAGTTGGGGTAGTGCAATGTTAGCCTTTTTATATCGGGACTTGTGTGTAGCGACAAAGCCCGATGCGAAAAGTTGTGCTGGATTCTTAACAATTGTACATGTATGTCAATTATATTTTCTTATATTATTGTAGTGAAGAAAATATGTTTTGTACGTGACACTAAATTTTTTCTTTATATGTTATTTTTTTTAGTTTTGGGCTTGGGAACGGTTGTTGTGTTTACGACCCATAAGGACACGTGGAGATGTCATTCTTCAGGATGCATTATCCCCATATGGTTGCAGGTATTCTAAAATAAATTCAATTTAAGTCCACATAATATTTTATGTACTTAATTTTTATTATTACACACTAATTTGTATGTCAAATTGCACCATATGTAGGTGGAAATGTCCTTTATCATATACGCATCTTACCGTCCACAACTTGCGTGGATACCGAGATCAGCTGGCGTATTTGAATGATGATCAGGTTGAGTGGCAGCCGTACTTAAATGTCCAGGGTCCACCATATTGCTTCCAGGGACAGGCTATATGGAGAGCGAAGGTGCCCCTCATTTGCTTTGATAGGGTTGAGTGGCACCTTCCCGATCGAGTAATGAGGTAGTTCGGGATGTTACAGAATATCCCTGACCCACATGACACGAGTGATTACATGCATGGACTAGATCGACGAGGTCAGTCAGAAGTTAATTGGCCTGAATTCCACATAGTTCCCATCGGAATGTGGAATCAACGGGCTAATTTGGTGGTGGTGGGCAATATGGTACCGAGGATGTAGATTACACACATTCCTATATGTTATGGTACCATAGGATTACACGGTTATTGATCCAGAATCCGAATGCTATAGAGGATGAGGGGTACAGGGCGCATTATGGCAATCATATATCAAACAAACTTCACGACCCCTAATAACATGTCTGCAAACAAGATGTAAGAACCAAAACCAGTTTTCATGGTCCTCTTTTTCAACAAGAGCAAAAGCAAGTGGAAGTAAACTATCATTCGCATCAACACCCATAGCAATAAGTATTACCCCTTTATATCTTCCATGCAAGAATGTGCCATCAACAGAAATGACAGGACGGCAATGAGAGAATGCTTCCAAACAAGGGCCAAATGCCCAGAACACGCGGTCAAAAGAACCTGGAGGACCAGCGTCAGGACGATTAGAAAACTGCACAATGGTTGAAGGGTTCCATTTTTGAATAGCTGCTAACAAACGTGGCAACTTTCTATAAGATTCGTCCCAATCCCCATATGCTTGAGCGATGGCTTTTTGTTTACCACACCATGCCTTCCGATATGAAACATCCTTACCGTACTTTGATTTTATATTTATCATGATAAGCTTAATCTTGTACTCTGGATCAGCCTTGACAAGATTGAAAACTTCTCGTCCTATAAACTTAGCATCTAAATTAGGATGATCGCCGCTAACATCTGAAGCCAAGCAAGAATGTGGACCCTTGTACTTAGTTACTTCCCAGTACCCACCCTTCTTCAGACTCACATTCACATAGAAATTGCAGGGGAACTCTTTCACCAAACACTCAATAGCCCACTTTTGCGGTGTGCTCTTTCTCACCTTGAACCTCAAATTCTTCATAATATGGTACTTCTTTATTTGGTACTGCACATCAATCTTCTCTGCGAAGCGAATTCCTTTGGCGATTCCATCACTCTCCGCATTCCATTCTGCAAACTTGTATTCACTATTATCATAATTCTCTGATCCTTCACCAATATCGCGGTAAAATGGATAGTCTGGTCTCCCATTTAACCATGTGTGCTCTTACATCACCACCTTCCCCATCATCACCCTCATTCTCGCTATCAGTTGGACTCGAACAATCTTCATATCCAGAATCAACATCAGAACTTATTGCAAGGATATGACCTTCATAATCTGAATCATCATCATTTTCACGTTCCTCTACCTCTTCCCCTTCCCCTTCCACTTCTGCTTCCACTTCCGGTTCCACTTCCCCATGTGTTTCAAAACCACCAGTATCTCTCTCAAGGTAGTTAACATTATTATCAAAAACTAAAAAATCCATGATAATATACAACTGCAAGCTACCTATCCCACCTAATTGAGCAGAAACATCAAACAGGACTTTCATACACATATCATTCTCGACTTCAAACGGAATGTAATTTGCAAACCCATTGCCCATCATATGAGGATATCTACAAATAACTTTCAACTTAGCATCCCTTGGATCTATATCAATTTTCTTATATAACTTCCTAATCAATTTTTTGTAACTCCAATGAGTTTTTGCCCTAAGTGGAAATTTCGGCCCCTGTTCAAGATTACTATCTCCAAACGGGTGTTCATCATCTCCTCCCCAATAGCACATGAAAATAAGTGGAAGTCCACTCATTTTTTTGCCTAAACAAATTAATTCAACAGTCATAATATATTAAAAAAATCAACAAATAACATCATTCAAATTCGTTACAACTACACATATTTTTGGTAAATTGTTTCTTGATTTTCAATGTCATTTTTAAAATGTTAGTATAATACATTAAGAAACTGTAAATCAAATATGGATGGAAAAAATCATATGACATAAATTGTTGTATAAAATTTAAGATATACAAAAAAAAAATGGTGTCAAATTCATTTTTAAATGAAGCAGCATGGAAATTGTCAGAAAGTTAACAAAAACCGCAATTTTTTTTTACAAACTTAACTAAATGTCAAAAAATTAACGGGTTTTGCGTTTTATGTTAAATATTTAACGGACAACCATTTTTTTTTTTTTACTGAATTATAGTTTAATAACTCTAGTTTGCATTCACATTATACAAATAAAAACATATAAAAAAGATTAAAATGTACCTTAGATGCTTGAATCAAATTCACCAAATAGAACTTTTGAGCTTTCAACTTGAAAGGGAGAGAATAATAATGAAAGATGAGAATCAGATTGGAGAAGGTTTGAGTTTTGAATATGAAATGAGTATGAAATGAGTGAAAATAAAATGAAACCGGGTGTTTGTTTTATGGTCACCTAAAGTCGGCACTCCCATTGCCGACTTCAGTACAACGCCAGAAATCACACTGCCCCAAAATATTCCCTTCCTAATCCTTCCCTAATTCTTCTTAACCATAAACCGGATTTTTGCTTAACCTAAAGTCGGTATTGGTAGTGCCGACTTCATCCCAAAGTCGGCAATGCCAATGCCGATTTCACAAAAAGTGCTCATTTTGGTATATAAAGTTTCCCAAATGTCATTTAGGTAGATAATGATTTAAAAGGGAATTATTTGAAAAAAAAATCGTAGATTGAATATAAAATTATAAAAAGATTACCATTTTGAGAAGTCTCAAGTGAAGTGGGACGGACCAAAATGGAAATAAGTCTCAAGTGAGGTGGGACGGAGGGAGTATTTATTACATAACAACTATCCACTTATTATCTCATTTTTTTTTTCTTTTTCTTTTATACTCACAATATTTAACAATTTGCCTTAATTACCATTCCAAAAAAATTGGAAACATAGGAGTATATATAAATGGGAGAAGGGAGTACAAGTATATTTCCATTTTTTCCCCCACCAGGCGTATTTAAACTTATTTTATCCGGACTATAAATGTTCATCTATTGCCAAACACTAGGGTCCTATTTGGAAGTACATGCTTTTTTAATTTTATACTACTTCTACAATACTCCCTCCGTTTCATGAGAACTGAGACTTATTTTCTTTTTCATCCGTTTCACCTCAATTGAGACTGCCCAAAATGACAAAATTTTTAATATTTTATATTCACCCAACCCCACCACTCATTCTCTCTCTTCATTCTCCACCACTCATTTTATTCAACCAACATTACTATTTACCCCACTAATTCTCTCTCTTTATTTTCTACCACACATTTTTCTTATTTTATTAGTATTCCTTAGTTCTTGTGTTTTTTTTAGTCTCAGTTCTCATGAAACGTAGGGAGTAATTACTAAAATATTTACAATGAGTTAGCTCAGATTACACTTTAATTTTCTTACCTAGTTAAAATAAATGATTTTACCTATTCTTATTTTTTTTTGGTATAAATGATTTTACCTATATCGACCCACTAGACACAACCAATTAAGAATTGAGACACTAAATTGAAACTTGTTCATGAAAGGCTAAAGTCTAAACTCATAAATTGAATCTTTAACATTTTATGTGTTGTCATTATTATTGTAGAACTATTTAATTGCCTAGATACTTGAAATATTTTGAAATATTTTAAGGGTAATTTGGTCTATTAAATATGCATTGATTACTTTTCTTAATATATTAATATATCTGTAAAAATCCTAAAACTACAAGTATTTGGGGACGGAGGGAGTAGTAAGTACTGACTCAATGGCGAGTCCAGATCTCCTGTGCCCCTCTAATCTGGACCGTTTATGTTGATATTGTAAACGGTCCAAATTAAAGGGGCACAGGGAAGGGCACATGAGATCTCCTCTCATCAATGGCTCAATGCTTGCTCACATAAAGTGTTCTCTATTTTTATCCGCGTGTTTCCCATTTTATTCCCCTTGAAGAATTAATATACTGTAGTATTTTATTTATCCAATATCAATTAGGGATAAAGTTATTTAAGAAAAATAACCGTTCATTTCAATTTATGGACATTTTTTCTAGATCATATACATTCATTTTGACATGCGAGTGTTAGCGGGTCAAACGAGGTACCCGTCTAAACCTGTTTTTTTAGTAGGCTTCGGGGGAAACTAGATTCTCTATAAGTTATAAAAAATCCACTTTTTAATGTAGTTTCACCTTAAAAATAGCGAGTTTATGCTTTAAAACAGTGAGTGTAGGCCTTAAAACACAGAGAAACAAAAGAGCGAGTTTATGCCTTAAAACATTGAGTCGAGTTTAGGCCTTAAAAGAACATGACTTTTCATCAGTTTCCCCCAAAACTTTATGGTTTTTCTTATAGAGTCATGTTGGGACGGGCGGTTTCCTGGGTAATGACTTAAGATTGACAGGGGTAAGCAAAACTCTCTCCTGAATATCCAAATGAGAAAGGGGATGTACTAGGCCCAATGTCTTGGTTCTACATGTAGGCCCAATAATGGCCCATGCACAGCCTTTACTCTCACACTCACTGGTGATATATGAACCTCATATACTTATTTCTTGATTCAGAAACCCAAAAAATCAACTCATACAGAACACAAACTAATGCTTACTGCCTTTGGATTGAATTAGAGCCTCACAAAAAGTACTGACGGGCGACGGCAGTACCACTTTGGCATGATATGAAAGAGACAATTGGTTATTGACCTGAGCTTTTATGGACCAAAGAATGCGAAAAGTACGTCAAACAGAACAAGAACAAATGCTGAATTCGGGAGATTGATGAGTGGCACATAGAGTATAGACAAGTTTCAACAACAAACATCCTGTACATTGTCTCCAAGATAGTTTTGGACTAAAAGGAGATAGATTGTGGCTCACCTCAGGCGAATTTAGCCCTGGAAAAGTCCATCTCTGGATTTTCTGACATGAATTTCTTTAAGAGTTCTTGCTTCTGCATCTCATCACTTGTCGGAAGTCCACTTTCCTTCCGTCCCTGATCAAACTACATAGAAACAAATACAATTATGTAAAACAAAGTCAGTTCAGGGAAAAAAAAAAACACATGTAAGGCATTCGTATAAGAAACATGCAAATTCTGAACTCTTTTGCTCTTCTGGGGGTTGGGGAGGGGGGGGGGGTGACTGGGAGAGATGTGTAAATTACCATCATCTTCTCAACAGTTGATCGAGTTTCCAGGTCTAGGTCAGATAGTCCGCGGCTCTCTGGTTCTACTTTTAGAGTGTTAATCTCCGGACTGCCCTTAACCAAGCATTTCCACCATTCCATCTGATCTTGCTTGGTGAGAATTCGATTTTTGATCCTCTGCAAGACACAGAATCAGCATAGGAGATCCAATAAGATGCCCAAATTGGATGTTGAAATTGGAAGTGTGCTTTCCGACAAAAATAGTCTGACTTGAAGTCCAACTTTTTTTCATATTTCACTTCTACTTCAATATATTTCTTGTGACTACACCAAGGCATATACTTATGCAGTGTTTGAAAAGTATAGAAATGTCTTGTATATTGAAAAATTGTTTTTGAAAAAGCAGTGAAAGTTTCAAGGTTTTTATAGAAGACAATCAATCTCTTAGGTACAAACAAATATAGAGAGCGAGACTTTTATGTCGAAAGATGTAAGTAGTAGATTTCAAAGGATATTCAGGTCTAATATACCTAAGCTCCAGAAGCAATCCTCAACCTTAATAGAGTTAAAAAGCTCCCCCTGCAAGTTCTCACACAGAGACAATTAGAGGCAGTGAATCACACGATTAACAACTCGAACAGCTGAAAGACTTAGAGAGACAAATTGACGCCATAAATGGATGAACAATGGGGTCAAACACTTACATCGATGATCGGAGGCTGACCCTTGAGTCCAACTTTTAGACGGTTCTTCTTGATCTCACATGTAATAGACCTCGAACTTGTTCCAGGAGGGACAGGAACGTTAACAGTAACCTTTTGAAGGGATTGTCCCCAAGAATAATTCTCTAAATCAAGGCCATTACCTTCGTTGGGAACTGCTTATGAGAAAATAAAAGTTAAGAGCACTACCTCAGTAAACCGAATAAACTGCTTTGAACTTATATAGTGTGTGTGTGTGTGTATTTTGAATGAACATCAAGAAAAGAGGAGAAAATTGCAATTTCAGATGTACAATGTCAAGCTGCGATAATCGAGTATGCATCAACTATTCTTATTATTCATGATGAAAACAAAATTTCCTGATTATTCATCATTTCCAGCATAAAAAATTATACTAATCTTAAAAATTCAACTACTGAAGCAGGTCTATCCTCAATTTATTTTAAAGTTATATACTCCGAGATCCATTCTGAAACTTAAACAGTAAAGGCATCGCAGCTTAAACTGGCTCTAATTCAAACCCTTACAATACAATAAGAACAGATGTTCAACAAATGTCACCGAGAAAAACAACATTAACACCAAAGAAATCACTATCAAATACAACTAGAACCTATAACAAAGCTTATCAAATAACAAGCCACAAATGGCTGGCTTCGACTACGAACACTAACCACATGTATCTCCGTCCCAAAATGAATGTTACTGAGAGGTAAAGGTTGATCAAAAGAGCAACTAACAAGTAATAGAGAAATTGAATGCTGGTCCAAATATAGGAGAATAACACTCCCTCATTCCATGTTAATAGTTCCATAAGCTTCCATAAAAACAAAAACTATTGACATGGAACGGGAGTGAAAAGCACATGCAATGCAGACATAACAATTGACATTCGCAACAACAATTAACCTAGGGCAAGTTAAATAACACACTTCATGATACAAAATGTAAATCACACACAAACAGAAATCATAAAACACAACCGCAACAATTCAGTAGAAATTATCAATTTCGAGAGAAGAACAAACCTAAACCAGCAGGTTTCTGCTCGTCATTGTTTGCTTCGATCAGCACTTGATCCTGCTTCTCCGTTTCCGTCACGGTGGACCTCTCCGGCGCCGGCTTCTCAGCATTTCCGTTAAGTTGGAGAGCTTTGCCCTTCTTCTTCCTCTCCTCTGCGTCCACCTTCTCCTTAACCATACGAACCAATGCATTAACCTCCTTAATCGCAGAATCACTCCGAAACAAGTCAGTCTCGCTAGCTACGAATTCCAAAGCCGATTCAACGAACTTCAATGGATTCGATTGATCGAGCACGCCGTTGAACGGCTTGGACGCAGCAGTCGGCGGCGATGGATTCGACAGCTTCGGATTTTCTTCAACGTAATCGGAAATGATCACCATCGTATTTTGTACTAACACGGATAATTTTCCCTCTCGTTTTCACCTTTTTAGCTTTTTGATTTTCGAAGTAGAGCTAGGTGTATTTATAGTGATCATAACAGCATTAACTAGGGTTAATTCAATTTCACACCTTAAGCAAATTTTAATGACTTTCTCAATTTAACATTTGATTGATCATTTATCATTAGCATGAAGAATTTAGAGTTACTCCTGACTCCTGAGCACTTCAAAAATAAAAAACTACTCCCCACCTACGTCATTAAAAAATACTCACTCCCCGTCCCAAATTAATGTTCTTAGTTAATTTTACTTTACACGAAAATTAAGAAAAAAATAAATGTTGTGGAGTCCAGATCTCCTGTGCCCCTCCCTGTGCTTCTCTAATCTGGACCGTTTACATGCTTGGATAATATCAACATAAACGGTTGAGATTAGAGGGTCAGGGAGGGGCACAATAGATCTGGACTCAATCTTGTGAATATAAAAAGTAAAGTAGGAAAGAGAAAGTGGGTAGAAAGTTTTTGTTGTGAGAATGATAAGTGGGTCACATTTTTCATTTTAGGCAATAAAGTAAAGTAAGAACATTAAATTGGGACAAACTAAAAAGGAAAGTAAGAACCTTAAAGTGGGTCAGATGGAGTAACTTTTACTCCATCCGTCCCAGTTTAAGGTTCTTATTTTCTTTTTTGATATGTCCCAATTTAAAGTTTTTTGTTGCTTTATTCCTTAAAGGGAAAAGTATGAACAATGTTTTGAAAAATTTTGTCGTCATAAAATTTATATATTACAAAAAAACCACCATTTACCTATCTACTTTTCACACACTTGCTTTATGAATTGACAATTATATCATTCACACACTACCATGTTTAACCCTGCCTTGGTTAATTAATAACCGTACAAAGTCAAACTAGGAACCTTAAACTGGGACGGAGGGGAGTCAATTTTTTTGTTTATATTAATTCATAATACCCATAATTATTTTCATACTTTTGAATTTTACTTATATTAATTTATAATGTCATGAAACTATAACTTGGCCTATAAATAGATTAATACAAATTTTCCTAACATGATTTGAACTCGTGACCTCCGCTTGGAAAGTTAACACCGGATGCCGTTTGAGCTAGAGGTTTGATAATAACATTAGATTTTTATTAGGATTATTCAATTAACTTAAAATTATTTTCAAAGTTTATTCGTAGTTATGGCGAAAAAAGTTGGTAAATCATTTTGATTTGATGTGGGAGCAAGTAAGAAAACTAAAAATTAAGTATATTTTCTGAAGAATTTCAAACAGGGGGTGTAGCTCATATGGTAGAGCGCTCGCTTCGCATGCGAGAGGCACGGGGTTCGATTCCCCGCACCTCCATTCAAATATTTTCGCTAAACGAGCAAATCACGTACATGGGCCTCCTCCTGGTATTGAACCTTTTCATGCTGTTGTCACGGGCCGGATTAATAGCTTCTGCCCTGGGCCGGCCCGTTGTACTTTGATTATCCCCCTCTCCTAACTAAAAACTTATCGCATTTCATCATTTTTTTTTTTTTTTTTTTTTTTTTGCCAAAATACCTATGATTATGAAGTGTTAAAGTAAAAGTATTTAATTACTTAGGTACTTGAAATATTCTAAGTGTAATTTAGTTTATTTTATATGCATTGATTGATTCTCTAAAATTACGTGTGATAAATCCTAAAACTAGGTATATTTTGGAACAGAGAGAATACTAAATAAATGTATTGTAGCACTTTCTAAAACTGTTTTCCCACCAACTTCCTTCTAAAAATGGAATATTAATTACTCACTCCGTCTCAAAATGATATTCATATTTTTTCGTTGTTATTATTGTGAAGGAATTTTGAGCAATAATTTGAAGTTGATTAGATTGTCCTAATGGAAATCTGAAACTTATTATTAATATACTATCAATAATACTATCAATACTAAGTTTTAGATTTTTATTACGGTAATTATATCAAATTAAAAGTATTGTTCAAAATTATTTCATGATAACAGCGAAAAAAATATAAATATTATTTTTGGGTAAAGAGAATATTAAAACTTTTAGAAAAGCAATGTGTTGGTTACAGGTTTAAAATAATATCGTGATGTGAAATGAATCTTGGAAATGTGAAATGAATTGTGGAAAAATCAAAGGCCATGTGAAAGGACTTTGAGAGTCCATTGATTTTAATTGAGTTTATTGCAAAAGTGACATGCGTACTTTGTGCAATATATCAATTTGACTCGCGTACTTAATAATCATCAAATGTGACATGCGTACTTATGATTGGCAATATTTTTAGACTAATTTTTAACCCCATTAAAAAGTTAACGGGAATGCTAATAACTTAACAAAAAGTTAGATTAACATTTTTAAAATTGACCCTAAAGTCTTAAATAAACCCCCCTTATCATCATCAACTTCTTCCCTTCCATCTTCATACCCACCCCCACCCATCCACCACCACCGGCCAAATCCACCCACCCCCACCATAAAACAATTGATACCAATCCATAAAATAACAAGTAAAATTTATATCTATTTAACACCAATTTACAATAATATCATAAAAAAAAAAAAAAAAAAAGAAACCCAGAACCCAGATCTGGGAAGGGGTCGCCGGAGTTAGAGAGGGTCGCCGGAGTTGGTAAGTTAGAGAGAGAAATGAGTGAGGGAGTTTAGAGAGAGATAGAGATTTTTTTTTCAACAGAGAGAGAGAGAGAGCTGGGTGTGATTTGGGAGGTTGAGGAGTACTTGCGAGTGGTCGCCGGAGTTGGGGAGGCGAGTGGTCGCCGGAGTTGAGGGAGGGGATCGTCGGAATTGGGGGAGGCGAGTGGTCGCCGGAGTTAGAGGGGGTTAGAGAAGAAAGGAGAGAGGGAGAGGGAGTTTAGAGAGAGAGAGAGAGCTTTTTTTTTCAACGCAGAGAGAGAGAGAGTTGGGTGTGATTTGGGAGGTTGAGGAGTACTTATTACTCCCCTCCGTCCCAAAATAATCTTTACATTTTACTATTCAAACTTTTTAAGGATTATATGTATAGATAAAATAATTCGTTGGACTGGGACGTAAATTCAAAATGTCCCCGTCCTAAAACGTAAATCTGATATTACAATAAAAGTCATACTTTTTGTTAAGTTATTAGCATCCCCGTTAACTTTTTAATGGGGGTTAAAAATTAGTCTAAAAATATTGCCAATCATAAGTACGCATGTCACATTTGATGATTATTAAGTACGCGAGTCAAATTGATATATTGCACAAAGTACGCATGTCACTTTTGCAATAAACTCATTTTAATTTTACTTGAAGAAGTTCCACTGATTAATCGTTCCATCATGTGGCAAATTGCAATATACTACACGATGTTTACACAGTGTTGTAATATGAGACTTAATATACTAAAAGTTGCAATTGAATGCATAATGTTCACACAAAATTGCAATTCAAGGCAATTTCAAATGACTGTCAAAATGGATGGATGACATTAGTAATAGTTAACAAAATGAATGGCAAATCGAACAGACTTATTTTGAAAATTGCATTGAACGCCCCTAAAAATTGAACAAAATTTCAATTTTCCAGTATTTCATTAATTATATTACTATTACAAGACACTCACACACATAAAAAACAATAATGAATTTTTAATAATAAAATAAATAGTTTGATAAAAAATTAAATAGTAAATAATATATTGAATTACAAATAAATGAAGAATCTGATTTTGTAAGACTAAAGTATTTTAGGGGTGGTCAACGTAATTTGTTGAACTTTAGTGGTGTCCAATGCAATTTTCAAAGAAGTCTGTTAGCCTTTCCATCCATTACGTTAACTTTTGCTAATTGTCATCCATCCATTTTGACAGCCGTTCAGAATTGCCTTGAATTGCAACTTCGTGTGAACGTTATGCATTAAATAGTATAAGTTTTGGTACATAAAGTCCAACATTGCAACACCGTGTAAACTTCGTGGTAGTGTATTGCAATTTTCCCTAAATAAAACAAGGAATCAACTAATCAAAGTTATTATTTTAGGGTTGTATATTGTTTTTTTTTTAAATAAAATAAAATAGTTAGTATAATTTGATTTATTATAATTATTAACTACAACAGAAAGTAAGTTAATTTCTCAAAATATAAAAAAAATTATTGTAAGGAAATTATTAAATACAACATCTGAAAAGATAATTTATGGTTTCAAGAAAAAAGATAATTTATAGAAATCACTAAATACTATTACTCTACATCACAAAATGATCTTCTTATTCTTTTTATTGTTAATACGAAGGTAAATTGAGCAATAATTTTCAGTTAGATTACAACCGTGTGACGAAATCTTTCCTACATTTTTTTTAATTCTATAATAGTAGAAAGTGAAATACATTTGAAAGTATAGATAAAATGAGATTTGTCAACCAAAAACCAATTGTATTAAACTAGTAATACATGTTATTCCACGTTTCACTTGGATCCGGTTACCTCCTTATTCTATTGTTTGACCTGATTTTTTTTAAAGCTAAATTATATTTAGTTTATTTATTTATTTATTTTTTAAAGAAGGTTTTCTTTACTTATTTATATCAATTCATAATGTTATGAAGGCTATAATTGTGCCTACTAAAACAAATCTCCCTACTAGGCCTATAAATAGACTAACAGAAATCTCTCTAACGAATTCGAACTTGTTAGATACCGCTTGAGCTAATCCTCTTTAGTAATTTTCTTTAATTTACAATTTGGTTGTTTCACTCAGAACATACATTTTCCTTTTCTACACAAACCGAAAAGGCTTGCAATTTACCTTCAATCCGCTTTCATTTCCTTATGCTCTTCAAACTCACTTATGACTCTGACTCGACTACAAGAATATTACTCCCTCTGTCCCTTAACGATTTTCTTGTTTATTTTTTATTATTTTAAAAGTTTTTTTTTATTTCTATAATTTAAACTTAAATATGCATAAATAAAACATGACTAATGAAGCAAGTATTCGTATCCTTAAAATGTTTGAATAGTCCGAAGATCATTTGTGACGGAGGGAGTAGTTATTTACATCACTTCTCTGTCCCTATCCCTTTCCCGCTCTCCATATCTGTATTTTTTCCGTGTTTTATAGTTAGTTGCGGCTGCCAAAAGTTGCCGCCTAGCATAAGGTAATTGTTAGTAAATCAGACCCAAGAGATAAATAATAACGAACGTAAATCAACACAGAATATACGTGGTTCACCAATCTCTATTGGCTACCTCCACGGGCAAAGGGAAACATATATTATTATGGTAGAGAAACAATTACAAGAAGATAATCACACTAATCTATGTTTGCATGAACTTTGATCACAAAGTTCCTAGCTATGCAAATCTCTAGAACTAGAATTACTGATCTCTCTCTCCATGTCAATTGAATCAAGCACACAAAAATACTACTTTATGGCTAGTATTTATTGGGATTTTAGAGACCTAATTAGGAAGATAGAAGGAGTCCTTAATTAAATCCCAAAAAGGATTTAATTACTTTCCTTTTTCTTCTCAAATTTGACTTATTCAAAGTCATTTACTCTAACAATCTCCACCTTGACTTTGAATCTCCCCTAATAATTCAGATGCACGAGCTTCCGACATAGACTCCACCTTGAGCCACATCCCTCGTACCATATTTTTCAACCTTTGCCTCAGTCTGTCTTTCGTCAAAGACACTAGATTTGTCCTCCGGACAACCAGGTTTTCCGCACGCGCCATGTATCTTCAAGACACTCAGAATTTGCCTCACCAGGCAAACAACCTTGTCCTCTGGACAATCAGATTTTCTGCATGCAATGTATCCTACGGACACCCAGAATCACCCCAACGGGCAATTAACAGTCATTCAGACCTGGCCCATCCAGTCGACATTGGATCTTGCCAACCATGACTGACACAATTGGTATGTGTTGATCTTCTAGCCGTGGCTTGCCCAGTTCACTCCGGCCTAGAGTAAAACGATGCTCCACCTGCTCGCCAACACCCTCACCAATCTCAGAACCTTGGAGGATAAACAAGGAATCTTTTCTTCCGCCCTTCAGAATCACATCCGAACCTTTGTAGACATCCAGAACTCCACCTTCACCTTTGAAACTGTATCCCTTCTTGTCCAACCGACTAAGTGATACCAGATTCTTTGCTACTTGTGGAACGTGTCTCACCTTGTTCAATGTGAGAAATTTATCACCCGAAGTTCTCACCCTTACAGAGCCCATGCCAACTACCTTGCAGCCTGATTCATTAGCCATATAAATACGGTCTCCATCCTTCTGCTCGTACGTTGTAAACTGCTCATTGCGCGAACACATGCGATAAAAAACTCCCGAATCTAGAACCCATGCAACTTCCTTGCACGCTTCTTCTTCGGTCACCAGGGCATAATTTCCATCCTCATTCAGATTTGTCACTGCTCGCCATCGCTGCAGCTGACTCAGAATTCTTCAGACGCGGAGTCAGATGTACAACTCTGAAATCTAACAAGATTATTGCCTCGGGCAACACAGATTTTGTATCTACTTCTATATCACTAGAATAGACTACAACAGATGTTAGATCTTCAGATTATACCAGACAGCTAACTTCTGATCACAGAACCCTAGCTTCAAATATCCTTCTTCAGATGTAGATACTAGACACCGAAACGTTCTAGATGCGTTCTTGGATCACCACCGAACACCAGAAACTTTCAGATTCAGATCTACAAGATTTGCTATTTCTAGCACAGATTTCTGCACGGACACTGCACGCGGACTGCACGAAAAAAACTGCACGCGATCTGCACCAAAACTGCACGCGACCCGCACCAAGATTGCACGCGAACTGCACTTTTTCTGCATGCGATCTGCACTTTTTCTGCCCTGCGATCTGCACGCCCAATGCATAATCTTCTATCAGATAATAAACCTGTTCTTCCCGTCAGACTTGTTGATTTTCTTGTCCATCCCGGAATCCCTCTATTCTATCGCAGCGGAATGCCCTGATCTTTCTCAACTAACTAGGCTCTGGAGCCAATAAGAGAAATCGCAACAAAAAACTCCAAACGCATACAATCGAAGGCAAAACACAGCATCTTCTGTCCGGATACAATTTCGGATGCTAAATACATCAAAATACGATCTCCACCGTTCAGATCGAATATCTATGAGTCCCGAAGCTACTCACCAAAAATCAGCACGATCCAACGGTGAACGAACGCACTACGCCTTTTTATTCACCGATGCGCTGGATAAAAACGGACCATAAACTGCTACCTTGTTTTTCTTCGATCTTGGATCTCTTCCGTCGTGCTAATTCTCCTTTTCAACCAAGCTCTGATACCACTTGTTAGTAAATCAGACCCAAAAGATAAATAAATAACAATGAACGCAAATCAACACAGAATATACGTGGTTCACCAATCTCTATTGGCTACCTCCACGGACAAAGGGAAACATATATTATTATGGCGGAGAAACAATTACATGAGGATAATCACACTATTCTATGTTTGCATGAACTTTGATCACAAAGTTTCTAGCTATGCAAATCCCTAGAACTAGAATTACTGATCTCTCTCTCCATGTCAATTGAATCAAGCACAGAAAAATACTAGTTTATGGCTAGTATTTATAGGCTAGAGACCTAAACCAGAAGACATAAGGAGTCCTTAATTAAATCCCAAAAGGATTTAATTACTTTCCTTTTTCTTCTCAAATTTGACTTATTCAAAGTCATTTACTCTAACAGTAATTTTCATGGAGAAATAATTACGATAATTATATGAAAAGAAAAGTATTGTAAGGTGAGTATCTACTACCTCCGTCCCAAAATAATTATCATGTTTGACTATTCAAACTTTTTAAGGATACAAACGCTTGCTTCACTAGCCATGTTGTGTTTATGCACATTTTAAGCCTAAATTGTTGAAATGAGAAGAACTTTTTGGGACAATTAAAAATGGCAAATGAGAAGATCATTTTGGGACAGATGGAGTATATAGTAATCGCTTAGAGTATGCTGAAAAAATGTATTTTCGTTATATATATCAATTTTTGATTAACTTGTACAATTTTATACTCTCACTGTCTCGGAATAAATGTCATACTTTTTATTTTCGTTTATCCTAAAATATATGACGTCTTACTAAAAATAGGGTATGAAGTTTGGTGATCTTCCTATACCACTAATTCTTATAAGCACAAGCATTGCAATACCATAAGATGTGTCTTTACACATATGAATAGATTGGAGCAATCAAGGAAACATAACTAAAAGCTTAAAAACATTGACTTGTCAACAACTATGACATTTATTCCGGGACAAATAAAGTTAGCGGGTTAGGTAAAACAATGCCTTTGGATATGATTGAAGATGATTTCGAAGAGGAACTATTCAACATTTCCGGTTCAAAACACATTGTTGGAAGTTCTGGGTCGAGGTAAAGCAATGCCACATAGTAGGAATGGCCAAACCAGACCGGAACCGTCGAACCGGCCCGGAACCGGAACCGAAAAAACCATAACCGCCATGAACCGTCACGAAAACCGGAACCGTGGGAACCGGAACCGTTTCGGATAAGGGCCGGTTAAGGTTCAACCTCCAAAAAACCGTGAACCGGCGGTTCCGAACCGCCCAACCAAACCGTGAACCGGAACCGTCTGAACCGTCAGTAAAACCGTTAAAAAACCATCAAAATCATTAGATTTCTAACAGTTTCATCAGAATTAAACTGTTACTAATGGAAGGTTGACAAGAAAAGTTGTGTTTTGACTGATTTTTTAGCCAAATTCAGTGAATGAAAATAATAAAAATTTGGTTGCCCCCCATTGTAAATTTGCCTTTAATTAATAAAATTTAAAGGGTACCGTCTCTTTTTTCTTTTATATCCTATCATTTATTTTATTTTTTTCTATGTTTGTTTTTCAATATAATGTTGATTTAGCTTTTTTTTTTTTTTTAAAAAATAATCACTTATGAAATAATTTTTAAGTTGTTTATTCATTATTGTATGATAAAAAAAAAGGTACCGCAGAACCGAACCGGAACCGGTGTAACCAAGGGCCGGTTAAAGTTCACATAAAATCCGAACCGGGATCCGCGTTGGCCATCCCTACCACATAGTCGTCCAACCGGGAATACATGCAACATACACATAAGTGTGTATTTGATTTGGCATGCATGATTTTTATTTGTCACAATTACACAAGTGCAATATTGCAAAGTTGATGACAGATTGTTTTTTTTTTTTTTTTTTTTTTGAATAAATTGATGACAAATTGTTTTTTTTAGAAAGTTGGTTTCATTCAAGGAAATTGCCATCATGTAACTGTCTCAAATACTTTCAATATCCGTTCCAGATTGTCTGATAAAATAACACTCCCTTAGTCCCGAAAGATAGTCTCATTTTGACTTTTTGTGGTCAACGAAAATGAACTTTGACCAAACATTGATGTCAATTTAATAATCACAATGAAATTCTAAAAGTTGTTATTGATAAATCACTTAATGATTTATCAATTACGAATTTTAGAATTTCACTAGAATGATTAGATCGTCACCAATAGTTGGTCAAAGTTTATTTTTGTTGATCATAAAAAGTCAAAATGAGACTATCTTTCAAGGACAGATGGAGTAGTTTCATTGATATAAAAAAAAGTCGTTTCACTTTTAAAATATATACAAAATGAAATAGATGAAGTTTGATTTAACAATGTATAAGTAAATTATTATCTACAAAACATTTATTAAAAGGATGAAAAATAGTTTATTTGTCATTTTGAAGGATGTTTTTATGAAGCCAGCCTGCCGTCTTCCTTTCGCATGTTGCTAATTATTCAACTAAATATTTAATCAAGTCAACAGAATATTTTTTTTAGCAAAAAAAAAAAAAAAAAAAAAAGCCACTTGTGTTACTACAACTTACAGTTGAATCCTTTATTCTATTTGGACCTAAATGTGTAACAAAGTCAACATATTTAAAAACCAATTTTTTTTTTTTTTTTTTTTTTTTTTTTTGTAAAAAAACCACTTCTTGTTATGTCTACTTATGACTTTCTTCTACGATTGGACCTATAATGTAATTCCAGATAAATTTTATTTAACTTACAATTCCATTATTTCACTCAGGCACCGACATTTTACTACTACTTCTCTCTCTTTCTATTCTAAACGAATGTCTATTTTCAAGAAATTTTTGTCCAAAATGAATGTTTTTCCCAAAAAATACTTTCTCCTTAAATGTTTTTTTACCGAATTTTTTTCACTAGTCTCTTTATACTGGTAAAACTAAATATTTGGAAAAAAGATTTCAAATATATATATGTGAATCTTTGCCACTAAATTGTGTAAAAAGTATTCCCTCTATCCCGCTTTAATGTTCTTACTTTCCTTTTTAGTCTGTCCCAATTTAAGGGTTTACTTTGCTTTATTACCTAAAATGGAAAGTAGGACTCACTTGTCATTCTCACAACAAAAACTCCATACCCACTTTATCTCTTCCACTTTACTTTTCATACTCACAACATTTATTTATTTTCTTAATTTCCGTGTAAAGTCAAATTAGGAACTTTAGAGAGTAAAAATTTTAAAATATTTTTTAAAATGAAATTTGGATATTCATTTAATTTAAGTAGGGAGAATACTTAAAAGCCTTCCAACATGTGCTGGCTTATTGAAAAGTGTTACCTAGTGCCTTCTAGCTACTTGTTATATAAGGGCTGCTTTAACAATTTCTTTCTTCATTCTTGTTTATCCTTCATTTCCTCAATCTCTTTCCTGCTCTCCATTCTAATTTAGCTTTCATTTCCTTCCAATTTCTTTCTTAATGGCAGAACACAACTTCCGCATTTCAGGACCAACACACCTTGTCGGGACTACTATCGACTGGTAAGACAATTTGGTAACATATACTCCCTCCGTCCCATTTCAAATTGCAAATACTAGGTTGACACGGGGATTAAGGGAAAAAGTGAAAAAGGTGATGTGTTGTGAGTGTTGATAGTTGAGTGTGAGAGAGAAAGTGAGGTAGAAAATAGTTATTGGGTTTATGGATGTGAGTGTGCAAGTGGGTTAAAACTTGCCATTTTTGGATTTTGCAATTTTAGTTGGGACACCCTTTTTGGCAAGTTTTGCAATTTGAAATGGGACGGAGGGAGTATATACACACACATATATACACACTTTATAATGTACTACTATATACTCCCTCTGTCTAATAACAATATGCGCAAACTTCTTTTTGGGACACTACTACAGTAAAAATGACTTTCAGTAACGGAAAAAAATGCCGGACAAGCTTAGTGGCGCACATTTCCGACACCACAAATTTCCGGAACTTTTCAAAAGTGCCGAGATTTTCTGGCACTTTTTAAAGTGTCGTATTTTTAAATAAAATATTTTGATCTTACCGATATTCGAACACGAGACCTCATGCATATGAAACAAGCTTTCTACTGCTAGGTTAAATCATTTTTTAATATAAATTTTCACATACAACTAATTATTATAATATATCAGCATATATTAATACATTTTTATGATTGTAGTCCATATAAATCTAATATAATTAACAAATTAAAGTAAATTTACATGAAAAATATGATAAATTTCAAAATAAAAAAAAATTAAAAAAATTCGCTTTTTATTAGCTGAACTTTTTTTAAGTGATGCTAATTTCCGACACTTTTTTAAACTGCCGCTAATTACCGACACTTTTTTTTAAAAAAAAAATGGCGAACATTAGCGGCACTTTATGAAAAAAATGCCAAAAATTTAACGACATTTTATAAAAAGTGCCAAAAATTTGTGGCACTTGTTAAAAAGTGTCGAAAATTTGTGGCACTTGTTGAAAAGTGCCGGAATTTAGCTGCATTTTTTCCAAAGTGCCACAATTTTATGACACTTTTAAAAGTGCCGTTAAATGCCGACAAAGGCCTTTTTGTAGTAGTGGGAGTCTCATAGATACGTAACATTTTCCTAAAATAGAAATTATATATATATATTCCCTCTTTTTTTTTTTTTTTTTTTTTTAAGTTTGTCTCAATTTAAGGTTCTTACTTTACTTTTTTAATTAAAATGAAAAATGGGACCCACTTGTCATTCTCACAACAAAAAATCCCTACCCACTTTCTCTCTCTCTCTTACTTTACTTTTCACACTCACAACATTTAATTTTTCTTAATCCCCGTACAAAGTCAAAGTAGAAACATTATAGTGGGACAGAGAGAGTATTTTGTTTATTCAATAAGACTCATTTGTCGTACTTATAACAACTAATCCCCATCCCACTCTCTCTTCTACATCACTTTTCACATTCACAAAAACTATCCTATACTATTCATTTTTTAGTTATTGTGCATATTCAAAATTGTGCACGTTGTTATGAAACGGATGGATGAAGTATTTTACAAATTACTCATGAAAACATGCACTCACTTGTTGCAGGGACAATGCACATCATCGGAGAATCATTATGGCGAGCTTAGTGAAAGGTGTTTACACTCTAAAAGATGACACCAAAAATGGCCGTGTTGGGAAACAAGCTCTTGCTCCCCAATGGTGGGAGTGCTTCAACTTCAACAAAACGGAAGAGCTCATCGACCCCACAGATAGCACCATTTTCGGAGCCATTTTCAAGTTCCATTCTCAAAATGATCACAATTATACGGCCAGCTGGTACAACGTTTCAACGTCCCATAGTTCTACTATCAGACCTCCAAAGTATGTTATTGCGTTTAGGGGTACGAGTTTAACAAAGGACAGTGCTTATCAGGACCTGAAATTGGATTCCAAATGCATTTTAACTTGGTTCACGAAAGCCCTCGCGTTGGGGTGGCAATGAGTGCTGTCGAGAGAGCCGTTGAAGAAAACTGGGCAGATCCAACTATGATCTGGTTAGCCGGGCACTCTTTAGGTGCAGCAATAGCCCTATCTATTGGAAGAGACATTGTTCTTGAGAAAAACGTTCGTCTTGAAACATATCTCTTCAATCCGCCTTGCGCTCATTTTCCCGTCACTACTTTAGGAACCAAGAGTCCATTAAAACACGTAATCCGATTCTCCCGTACCATAGCTACTGCAGCTGTAGCAACTTTACAAGCAATTAGTCATGAAGATGATCAGACAGAGAGAGAGAGACAAAGTTTAGTCGATTATCAAAGTGGATACCCTACATGTATCTGAATGAAAAAGATCGTATCAGCAGCGAGTATCTAGAATATTGGCCAAAATACATTTACCCCCCAAAGTATCCACCGAATCCCACTTTGCCCCCCAGCGCCAAATTTGTCCCACTTTGCCCCCCAAAGCTTCAATTTGTCCCACTTTCCCCCCCCAGCTCCAGACTTTGCACCCCAGCACTAACGAATGTTAGAAAATTTAACAGAATAGGTAACGATTGGACTATTTTGTAATGCTTATTAGTTTTAAGGGTCAAAATGCAAAGTTTCAAATATTAAGTACTAAAAATTTATTTATTTTTCCAAATATTTAACATTATCTTAAATCTTAAATAATTAATAAGTCTTGAAACTAATACTAATTTTATGCTAATTTTTTTTTTTTTAAAAATATGAAATTATTTTTTCTAAATAAATGAATTTTTTTTTTTTAATAAAACTAAAAATTAAGTATGTTTTTTTTTTATTTTTTAAATAAAAATATTTAAAAGAATATTGTACTTTTTTCAACAAACAAAAAAATACAATATTTTTCTAAAATAAAAAAAAGGCTATAATGTTTTAATTTTTTTAAATAAAATTCTTACAAAAATTACAATTTAAAAGTTTTATTTTATATTTTTTAAAAATATAAATAAAACTTTACAATGTTTTTTTAGAAAAAAAAATCTTTATTTTTTTAAATATTTTTATTTAAAAAATAAAAAAACATACTTAATTTTTAGTTTTATTAAAAAAATAAATTTCATTTATTTAGAAAAAATAATTTCATATTTTTTAAAAAAAAATTAGCATAAAATTAGTATTAGTTTCAAGACTTATTAATTATTTATGATTTAAGATAATGTTAAATATTTGGAAAAATAAATAAATTTTTAGTACTTAATATTTGAAACTTTGCATTTTGCCCCTTAAAAACTAATAAGCATTACAAAATAGTCCAATCGTTATCTATTCTGTTAAATTTTCTAACATTCGTTAGTGCTGGGGTGCAAAGTCTGGAGCTGGGGGGGAAAGTGGGACAAATTGAAGCTTTGGGGGGCAAAGTGGGACAAATTTGGCGCTGGGGGGCAAAGTGGGATTCGGTGGATACTTTGGGGGGGTAAATGTATTTTGGCCTAGAATATTTCAAACATAGGGAAAGGATGGCGAGAGTTGGTCTGGAAAAAATTGAGAAGGTGGCAACACAAAATTCTATTACGAGTCTGATACCTGGTGCAAGGCCGTCGCACTTGCTTCCAGCTGCTTATATATGTAGTAAGTTGAGTCCTGACATCGTCAACTTCAGGGAAGCGCATGCCCTCAAACAATGGTGGGTGCCTCAGCAACATTTTTACTTTGAGTCCAAGATATATGACAAGTTCTGGGAGGTATAAGTTTCACTCGTCAAGCCGCTTCTTGCTATTAAAATTTAATGTAAGGGATAAATGTCTACATTACGCTCATGTGGACCCGTTCATCCTACTGGAGCCTAGCACATATAGTGAGACCTATTATAGCAAGCAACAATTGCCTATTTTTTTTGTTATTTTTTTTATGTAAGTTCATTTATTTGTAACATTGTAAGCCAAATTGTTAAGGGCTAAGCTCGACATATAATTTGGTTGAATCCTTCCTTGTTTACACTGTGTTCTTATTTGTGTTTGTAAATTGAGCATAAAGGTAATGTAGTATTTGGTTTAAATAAATGGAAGCCAAATTTCATTCACAATACTACTAATTGAGATCCTTGAATTTAGTAAATTTCGATAAATGTAGTTTTAGTAATTATTAATTTTGTTTAAACAAATAGAGGCCAGTTACTTCATTATACTCCCTCCGGTTTCATGTGAATTGAGACTTATTTCCCTATCCGTCTGTTTCACCTCAATTGAGACTGCCCAAAATGGTAAAAAATCTTTACTATTCTTCCCACTCATTCTCTCTCCTACTTTACTTTTACACTCACAACACCAATCAACTTACTATTCCTCTCACTCATACTCTCTCCTATTTAATTTTTCCCTACTCACAAACACATCCTCCCACTATTTCTCTCTCTTATTTTTCCTTAATTTGTGTGCCAAAAATTTTGGTCTCAATTCACATGAAACGGATGGAGTATATTATAGGTGACTACACCCATGCTAGATATATACCATGCTTGATCTTATTCCTTCTCATCATTTGTTAATTTTTTTATTTTTTATTTATTTTTAGGTTTTCAAGCAATATCTCTGAAAATTTAAAATTTAAGGAGAAAATGATATAAAAAATAAAAACATGAAACCATATATAAATATATGACATGATGAACAAATAACATCAGAAAAGTGAGTATTTAATTATCCCGCCACCATTGATCATGCAATCTTTGCTAGCGAAGATGGTGGGCCACCATCTTCCGGGTGCCACCAAGCAAAAATGTTATATAAGCAAGACCCCTCTCTGATGTCGAAGGACGCTATTTTGATGCAGAAAAAGTTAGCTTACGCTTTAGTTGCTGCAACTTGCAAATTACTTGTTTATTTTTGAGTTTTTTTTGTAAAAGTGACATGCATACTTTGTGCAATATATCAATTTGACTCGCATATTTTGGAAACATCAAATGTGGGTTGCGTACTTAATATTTTAAATTTTTTGATGCCACTTTTTTAATGGCCGTTAAAAACATAACGTGACATTCCATATAAAGAGTAAAAGTGTAAGGAATAAAACTTGAAGCTAAATTAAAAAATACCATCTAAACCTACGAATTGGTGCAAATCCGGTGAAGGAATTGGTGCCAAGATCCTAAAGCTCTAAATTTTCGCAACGGGAGACTTGTTCTTGAACATTTCCGGTCAACATATTGCTCCTCAATGACAAGTAAACTAAACCAGGAGGGTCACAAATTTGTGGAGGGAATCCACCAGTTAATCCGTTGAATGAAAAATCCAACCCTTCGAGACGAATTGGGCCGGAAAGATTGTTCCTGACAAGAGAAATGAACTTCATTTTCTCGCAATTCCGAAACAAATTTGAAGGGATCTCCCCAGTATAATCATTCTTTGATAAATCAAGAAATCTAATGTTGGGTAAATCCCCTAAAAATTCAGGGATTGACCCAGACAGAGCATTGGAACTCAAATTAATCTTCTATAACGTATCAATTCCCTCAAATTCCGACGGAATGTCGCCGGAAAACCTGTTCCCGAATAGGGTCAAAATCCTTAAGGATTTCAACTCTGATAATTCGGGAATCAAGATTCCACCCAAACTAGTGTTCTACAACACAATTTTATTCACATTTCCCAAAGAATTGCAGAAAACACAACCGACGAAGAAGGTGGAGGAATCTTGAAAAGGGTGTGGGGATGTGTTCAGATCGGTTGCAGCAGATGGGTGATCGGATTGGGTTTTTTTAGTTGGGGTGGCATGGTGGTGGGTCGGAGAAGAAGATAAGGAGTTTTTTTTTTTTTTTTTTTTTTTTTTTAACTTTGATCTAGAGTCCCCTCCCGAGTTTTTAATGAAGAGAAAAGAAAGGAAAAGCAGAGAAGGGGAGGGGAAGGAAAGGGAAGGGAGGGAATTTAATTCCTTCCTGATGTGATGTGCACCCGAGTTAAAAAGGAAACACTTAATTTTTTCTTCTCTTGCTCCAGAGTTTTAAAAAGAAATGTGAAAACATAAAAAGAAAATTACATTTGTAACCTCATTTATACAGTTCATTAACTGATTAATGAAAACAATAAAACAAATTTGATCTAGTATTACAAAAACATTTTGATTCAGAGCATTGGGATGGTAAACAAATTTTCATAGTAGTATATAAATAGCACTAAATAATGTTAATTAATAAAATTTTGGTATAGAATTACAAAAAAAAAAAAAAAAAAAGTGCCTAACCATTACCAGTATTGTTACAAGGCTTATTAATTCTTTGTAACCTCATTCTCTCCATCTTCGTTCCTTTTCTTTCTCTTAACTTTCTCACCTTCAACAACAGTTTTCCCATTCCACAAATTAATCCCTTCCTTTTTCCTTTTCTATTTCTTACTCCCACCATCTCCCTCAACAATTGTTGGGTTTTGTTTCTTTTTCTTCTTCTCCCCACCATTCTCAAAACTCTCAATCCTCACTTGATCAGAATTAACCTTATCAATTGGCTGAAATTTTTTGATCTTGAAATTAGGGGTTTTGTTTTGTGATATTTGTGGAACTGAACCAACTTGTTAAACACTGTTGAGGTACATTAGGGTATGCGGCGGCAACAGCTTGAGAGGCACCTTCATTGTCACCCGAGAGAGTTGAGAAACGAAAAGGATTTGTCGGAACTGGATGGTTTTTTCGTGAAGCTGCGTGGGATATGAGAGGGCAAAACTGGGTTTATGAAAAGTATTCATATCTTTGATTTTCGGCCAATCTACAAAAATATGCCACGTACTTTGGTTTTGGTTACAATTTATGTAATGTACCACAAATTTGCATCTTAAATCTACGTACTTTTTCCATTGGTTGCATATTATGCAACATACTAGTTTTTTACCCTAACGATGTTAAAAAAATAACAGAAATGTTAACATAAATTTTTTCTCGTTAAATACACTAACGTAGAACATTAACAAAGTTAAAAAGTTCAAATTCAACACACCAATTTCTCAACACATTTCAACCTTTTATATCCATATTCCAAACCTTCACCGCCACCAGACACCCCGTCGACGCGCAACCGCCCTTCCTCTGAACTCCGACCACCGCTAACCCACCATCGCTCTGAACTCCGACCACCATTCCAAACCTTCAAGTCCACCAGACACCCCGTCGACGCGCAACCGCCCTTTCCCTCCTTCGCCACCACAAGCATCGGTAGGTTGTAGCCGTCGACGAGGCTGACGTCATAGAAGTCGAGACCTGGTCGCCGTTGAGGGTGAATTCGGCGAGGGTAGCAGGGGTTTGGCGCCGGAACCAGCGCATTGGATTTTACCGGAGCCGCAGTCGGCGGTGAGGCAAGAAAATTTGCCGGTGGAGTCTCGGGAGCAGTGAGTCCGACCCCATAATCGACCAGACCAAGGTTTGATTCGATTTGGGTTTGAAAATTCTGATTTCTGTTTGATTTTGGCTTCGATTTGGGTTTTCTTTTGTTGGAATTTTGGGTTTACTTGTTGATGATGTCGGTGGGGGTGGTGGTGGTGGTAGTGTGGTTCAAAACCCGTTAATCTTTAATGGAGTTAGTTTTGAATTGACCACAAAAGCATTTTGTTAATAAAATTTAACATCATTTAACGGGGTTGCATAAATTGTAAACGAATATGAAAGTACGTAGGATTATGTTGTCAAACTAAAGTACATTATCCTTTTTATAACTAAAGGCTTGGTACATGGCATAAAGTTGTAATTTTTCCTTTGATTCTCTTTCCTCCCAAATCTTCTCACTTTTGGGAAGATTTGAAAGGGGGAGAAAATCTCTCAAATTTTCCTTTCTTTTCTCTCCACTTCTTCCTTAAAAAACTCAGGAGCACATGTTGGAAACATTATTTTTTAGATTTCCTCCCTTTTCCTTTCTTTTCTCTCATTTTTACAACTCGGGAGCAGACCCCTAAGGTCAGGGACAATAATAAGGAGTGGAGTTTTTTTACTTTGAGATAGGTTTAGATGGTATTTGTAAGTGCAGAATGTGGTGATACCAGAAGTGATAACCACACCTTCCCAGTGCTGCCGACGGGCAGACTTTATTATATTTGTATATTTGCTTCATAAATAATTGCTGGACTAATAACTAATATTTGTGCAAGTTTATTGTTTATATTAATCCAATTTTCAGGTATAATATATGCTAGAATAATGCATGGAAGATAAAAAGAGAGTTATGAATAAAAAGGAAATTTTATTCATAACACATGGGAATTCCTCAACAACAAACACATGGGTAATTGACCCATTCAACATCTGAGTTTGTGGAGGATAGAGTACAAGGCGCAGAAGCTCAATGGTACAACAAGGCGAAGCACATTACTTGGGCACAAAGAAGATGTTCCTATTTTATAGGAAATGTGGAGATTTTCATCCCCAAGACTCGGCCAACTCAAGCTCTCCACTACCCACGTTTTTGTGATCCATCTCAGCCATTATTGGAGTGTTTCCCAAGTCCAAGAAGTACTATAAATAGATGAGGAAGTGAAGATGGAACTCACGGCAATCACAACACACTTTCCTCACACAAAAGTCTTTACACTTTTCCTTGTTTCCTTATAAATTACCAAAATACTTTTATGTTCTTGTATCGAGTTTTATAAAAGTCTTGGCTAGGTTAGGAATTGTGTTATCGGCTTAGTTCGTTCCTAGAAGCTTTCATTGTAATAGCTTTAGGAATTTTTGACCTTGTAATTCTCTCTTATTAATAGTGAAGGTCTCGCCTTTTGAGGCATCCCTCAAGATATATAATTTATATATCTTGAGAAAATTATTTTCTTGTGTGATTTTTCCGCTGCAACTCTTTCCAGAAATTATTTTCTGTTCGTGTGTGTGAGTGCTGCCAGAAGTGATATCGTTGCAGTGACAACACTTTTGATATCACTTCCTTTCTGACTTAAGCCTTGACCCTGCTTTTTCAATTGGCACCAGAGCTGGTTACTTGATATACTAAGTACCTCGGTCCAGTGTGTCATGGCTTATGATCCTGCAAATCCTAATAAAAAAAGACTCCTCGTTCTTGATGGTTCGAATTACGCCTATTGGAAGATCCGCCTTCGTTCGTATATCAAATCAATTGATATCCGGACATGGCGATCTATTGTGAATGGTTATTGTGTTCCATTGTTGCCGCCGGATGAGGATGGTGACGTTCAAGTCAAGCCTGAATCCGAGTAGACAAATGAGGAAAACGCCCTAGCTAGTTTTAATGAAAAGGCACTTAATGCCATTTATGAGTGGGTTGATATGCATATTTTTAAACTCATTCAAAATACTCCCACTGCTAAGGAGGCATGTGATACTTTACAAAGATTTTGTGAAGGGGATGATAGTGTGCGTGAAACCAAGCTTAGGAGGCTCACTAGTCAATTTGAAAGATTGAGGATGAGTGAAAATGAAGATATCTCTTCATATTTTGAAAAACTTTTTGATATTGCTAATGAATGTCAAGTTTTGGGTGAACCTTTTACAAATAAACAACTTGTTTCAAAAGCAATTAGAACTCTCCCTGAGCGCTTCAATATTAAAGTGTCATCTATTGAAGAGGCTCACAATCTTGCAACCATGGATATCAATACTTCGATGAGCATTTTGCAAAATTTTGAACTAAATCTCGCTGATCAAAGTGATGCTATTAAAGACAAAAATGTTGCTTTTAAAAACTCTTCCTTCGTCTTGTGTAAAAGATGAGGAAGATGAGGTTTTTGATGAAATGGATGAAAATACTAGTGTTGCTTTACTTGCTAGGAAATATAACTCTATGTTAAGAAAATTCAACAAAGAAAACGTGCAGGTAAAAGCAAAGGAACAACAAACCAAGGTGTATGATTCGATGCCAAGGAGGACACTCCCAACCACTCAGAAGGCGAATCCAATCTGAAGGGCATCCTCGGATCAGTCGAGCTCCAATCCCAATTACCTCGACTCCATTCAATGTCATACTTGTTCAGGATGGGGTTATTATGCCAATGAATGCGCAAATAATCTGAGGAAGAAGGGTAAGAGCTTGTGGGTGTCTCTCAGTGACAATGAAGAAGAAGGAGTGGACCATGCTCAAGAACCAGACGAGACTACCATGTTTGTCACTGTGTGTGACTCGAACACAGAAAGTGCTATCCCAAGTGATAACCCAAGTGGGATAACACCTGTGATAACACCCAGCAGGTATAATGATTTCAATTATGATAATGCTGTTTGTTTTGTGGGGTCTATTAACATGGATGCAGGAAGTTCCCAAGAGGATGCTGAGATGAGTAAGGATGAACTTATAAGAGGTTTGAGGAACCTTTATGAAGACATCCTTGAAGAATACAAGAAGGAGCATAGTATGGTGCAATTCTTGACCAAAAAACTCAGCAACTAAGACTTGGCGTGGCTACTCTAGAAATCGAGCTCACAAAGAAGGATGCTGAGCTTGCAAAAGTCAAGGCCAAATTGTCCCTCGCCGAAACCACACTTAAGAAACTCAACACGGGGTCTACCAAACTGGATGATATCCTCATGTTAAGTAAACCTCTCAGGGCAGGTATTGGTTTTCAAGATTCTTTAGATAATATTATCTCTTCTTTGTCTTTGGAAGATAATCAAACATGTTTTGTAAATGAACGTGGAAATGATAATGATTTTTCTTTCAAAATCTCGGATAAGAGGAAGGTGTGTACCTGTTGTCACACTACTGGACATTTTAAAAACAAAAGTCATACCTTTATGAAAAGAAATCAGTCCAGTTCCTCAGTGTTACCTGAAGTGTTACCCATCACTTCCGATATCACTGCTTATCAGAGAAACAAAATCAAAGTAAGAAAGAATGGAGACCTAAAAACAATCAAAGATGTGATGTTGTTTTTACTGATTTAAGAACTAATGTTGAAGGTTCATGGTATTTTGATAGTGGGTGTTCACGTCACATGACGGGAACAAAATTGTTTTTGAAAGACTATGAATCTGTTCTTGGAGGTAATGTTACTTATGGTGGTGGTAGTAAGAGTAAGATAATCGGGAAAAGAACTTTAAATGTGTCCGGTTTCCCCGCTTTAAAAAATGTTTTACATGTAGATGGTCTTGTAGCTAATTTAATTAGTATAAGCCAACTTTGTGATGACAATTTAGAGGTAAAATTCAACAAAAATACTTGTGAGGTCTTTGATCATACTAACAAGTGTGTGATGTCAGGTACTAGATCAACCGACAATTGTTATTGTGTGGAAGACAAACAGGTATGCAACTCCGTGAGAATTGATGTCACAACCTTATGGCACCAAAAGTTAGGACATGCCAATTTTCGAAACATTGAAAAGATTATTAAACTTGGTGCTATTCAAGGTGTTCCTAATTTGGATTTCAAAAATAAAATCATTTGTGAAAGTTGTCTTAAAGGAAAACAAACTCGTGTTGGTCACAGTGCTACCCAATACCATGAGCAGTACTCTGGAACAACACATTGTTTTCAACTTTTACATATGGATTTAATGGGTCCTGTCGAAGTCGATAGTTTGGGTGGTAAGAAATATTCTTTGATAGTTGTTGATGATTTTTCTAGATTCTCTTGGATCTTTTTCTTAAAATAAAAATCTGAGGCATTTGAAAAGTTCAGAATCTTACACTCAAAAATCAAAAACATGTTTTGTGCTTCTGTTTCTCGTATAAAATCCGATCATGGTAAAGAATTTGAAAATACTTCTTTTTCTTCCTTCTGTGAGAAAATGGGAATCCACCATGAATTCTCGGCACCCAAAACGCCTCAACAAAATGGGATTGCCGAAAGGAAAAATCGGACTTTACTTGAAATGGCCCGTGTAATGTTGTTCTCTAAACAAATTTCTAAAAGATTTTGGGCCGAAACACTAAATACCGCTTGTCACACCGCTAATAGAGTTTTCTTAAGACCCGGTACCACTATGACACCTTACGAGATTTTGAAAGGCAAGAAGCCTAAAGTTCACTATTTTCATGTTTTTGGGTGCATGTGTTACATTTTAAATGACCGGGATCAATTGACTAAGTTTGACTCTAAAAGTGATAATGCAATTTTTCTGGGATACACTCAAGATAGTCGAGCATATAGGGTATATAACCTAAGGACAAAAACTATCCAAGAGTCGGTTAACATTGTTTTTGATGACATGTTGAGCAATACAGGTAAAGGACCACAAGAATCTCCCTTGTTCCTGTCAGACGAGCTGACTGAAAACAGAGGGAATCCTGATTCTGTTGATGAAGCAGGTGCTGACTGAAGTGATAACACTGTTGAGATAACACTTCCGGTATCACCTGATTCCAGTACCGCTGCTGAAACAGAACAAGAAAATCCAGAAGGTGCAGAGGTTCATGAAGTTATAAGGAGGGATCCCCAGCCAGAATAAGAAGGAATCATCCTTCTACACAAGTAATAGGGGAAGTAAATGAAGGAATTCAAACGAGGAACAAAGAACCTGTCAATTATCGAGATATGGTAAGGTATGTGTATGTCTACCACATATGCTCAGGTAAAACACTCTTGTTTTATTTCCTTCGTTGAGCCTAAAAATGTGATTGAGGCCCTAAAAGATAATTTTTGGATTCAAGCTATGCAAGAGGAGCTTGAACAATTTACCCGAAATAATGTTTGGACTTTAGTTCCCCGTCCCGCTAACACTAATGTTATTGGGACTAAATGGATTTTCAAAAACAAAAGTGATGAAACGGGTAACATTGTTCGTAATAAAGCTCGTCTTGTGGCTCAAGGATATACACAAGTCGAAGGTATCGATTATGATGAGACCTTCGCACCTGTGGCTAAAATTGAGTCCATAAGACTCCTCTTGGCTATAGCTTGCTACCTTAAAATCACATTGCACCAAATGGATGTGAAAGGAGCGTTTTTGAATGGATATATTGATAAAGAAATATATGTTGAACAACCAAAAGGTTTTGAAGATCCATTCAAACCACACCATGTTTATAAGCTTACAAAAGCATTATATGGCTTGAAACAAGCTCCTCGAGCATGGTATGGACGCTTAACTCAATTTTTTTTAGATTATGGTTTTATTAGAGGAGAAGCCGATAGGACTTTGTTTATCTTAAGAAATGGTAAAACTCTTGTCATAGCTCAAATATATGTTGATGACATTGTTTTTGGCTCCACATCAGAAACCTATTTGAAAACATTTGTGGATGCCATGTCATCAACTTTCGAAATGAGTATGATAGGGGAACTAAACTTTTTCCTTGGATTGCAGGTGAAACAGTCGAATGAAGGGATCTTCATCTCTCAGAGCAAGTATGCGAAAAGTTTAGTAACAAAGTTCGGGTTGGAGCATGCCAAGGAGTCTAAAGTACCAATGGGTTCGACACTGAAGTTGGGAAAGGACCAAGTTGGGGAGGATGTGGATCCAACCCTATATCGCTCTATGATAGGTAGTCTCCTCTATCTTACCGCAAGTCGCCCTGATTTAATGTTCAGTGTGTGTGTATGCGCACGATATCAAGCCAGTCCTAAACTTTCCCACCTAAATTCTGTAAAAAAGATTATCAAATTTGTGTCGGGGACGAGTGATTTAGGAATATGGTTTTCTAAGGATACTAATACCAATCTTGTTGGTTTTAGTGATTCTGACTGGGCGGGTGACATGGATGATAGGAAAAGTACTAGTGGGGGGTGTTTCTTTTTGGGTAATAACTTAGTATCATGGTATAGTCGTAAACAGAACTGTGTCTCCCTCTCGACTGCTGAATCAGAATATGTAGCAGCCGGGAGTTGTTGTTCTCAACTTCTTTGGTTAAAACACATGTTAGATGACTATGGTCTTGAGAGTAACACTTTGACCATGTACTGTGATAACTTGAGTGCAATAAACATTTCAAAAAACCCGGTTCAACATTCCCGCACTAAACACATTGATATTCGTCACCATTTTCTAAGAGACTTGGTTGAAAAAGATTTGATAAACATAGAGCATATTGATACTAAGTATCAACTTGCTGACATTTTTACCAAGGCTCTTGACCATGAGAGATTTTCTAGTTTGAAAAGATCTCTTGGTCTTTGTATTATTTAATTTAATGCTTTTGAGTGTTATCCTGAGTGTTGTCAACACTTCTGGTAACACTGTAAAAAAAAAAAAAAAAAAAAAATGTTGTTTTTTTTAAGCTCTTGAAGCGGCACATGCTGACCTTTTTGTTTTGGTAGGTTTATACTTGGTTAACATGTTTGTCAAAATTCCCTTTGTACTCAAAAGTGACAAAGTCACTAATTTTTGTGATAAAAATATATTTAAAAGGCAAAAAGCACTAATGATATCTCCTTAGTAGCTCGGGGCACGGCGTTCGCTGCGACGATGCACTCTTGCCAAAGGGAGATACTATCTAGTGATTTTGTACTAAGTATTGGGAACATGAAGTTCGCTACTACAGTGTATCCCACTTGAAAGATACAAATCACTAAAGCATGTTTTACACTTTATAAGGACTCGGGGCACGGAGCTCACTACTACGATGCTTACTTGTAGATAAAGAAGTGTAAATTATGCTTATATTTTAAAGTGCTTAAAGATGAAGAACAAGCTTATATATTGTTAACTTCAAACATGCATTTAAGGCTTGCTATGCCTCAAGTGTTTGAAAATAAAAAGCTTGTTTCTTAGCCTCAATTGCTTATTATAAAGAAGCTTAACAATGTGCCTCAAGTGTTGATAATGAGGATTATTTTGCCTTATGTTCCTTAAAGTAAAATTTGTTTTCAAGGGGATATTTGACTTATATGTTTTCTAAAGTGTTACCATCATTGCCAATAACACATTAGTATGTGCTACATTATTTTTTATTATTCTCGGATTTAATTTTTAAATTTTGAAAGTCCGAAAGTCCTTTATAATTTGTGGAGTTTTTGATTTTCAAAAAGTATTTATTAAATTCCTTTTATTTTATTTTTGGTGAATTTGGTTAAGTAACTTCATCCTTAAAAGTAAATCAAACTCAAAAATTAGGGATGTAGTCACCTAGGCCGAATTTATTTTCTTTATTTTATTTTTTGTTTTATTTATTTAAAAAAAAAAAAAAAAGGCTTTTTGGGATAATGGCCGGTTGGTTATTTTAAAATGGGGGAGTGATAGAGATAATAGCTAACTAAGCTAGAAAATAGGGGAAGTTGAGTGTTTTTAGGAATAGGAAGAGTTATCTAATAATGGGTATTTAGTTTTCTAAACTCTCCTCCCTCCTCATACTCACCGATCTCCTCTCTTGCCTCTCTATTTCTCGGGTTATCAAAAACCCTAGAAATCCCTCTCCAAAAATTCTTCCTTCTTTTCTCAAATCATCAATGGCTTCACCATCCAAAGCAACCACCGAGCCAATGGAAGTCTCTCCAAGTGTGGGTGAGGCTAGATTTTTCTCTCCTATGGAGACATCACCGGCGACAACACCGGTAACATCACCGCCGAATTTGGCGATTGTGGTGTCCAATCCACCTCCCATTCCAGTTGCACAAGCCCGTCCAAGCTCGGTTCCTTCCCAACCAGTTGCTCCGACCACCAAAGCCGTCAAGAAAAAGCGGAAATCACCGCCTCAACCACCGCCAGTTCAAGCACCCAAAAAGAGGACTTCAAGCAGACTTCAGGCAATTTTCAGAAAGTCAACCTCCAATACTCCTGATGATCCTGTTGATCTTTCAAAAAGTGAGTCTCAAAGTTTGTCATCTCCCCATGCATCCGACGAGAATTACTCGGTTGAGAAAGAAGCCTCTGAAGACAACTTTGATAAATGGGTTGATGATCAAGAAGATACTGAGACATTGGCTGCTGCTGCACAAATATTGGCTAAGGGTAAAGGAATTCAAGGTGCTGACAGTAGTGCTGTCAAGAAGGCGACAGCACCTTCGATAGCACCTCAAGCTCGTCAAACCCGGTCCAAAACACAGGAGGTACACCATTCTTCTCCTCTTATCTCTGAATCTGATGCTGCTTCTGATGATGAGACAAATTTCGTAGAGGAAAATAGTGCATTTCCCCTTCAACACTTCTCTCTTGAATTTTATAAAAAGGAAAATATGGAATTCTTACTCAAACATTCAAACACTCCTTTTTTAGAAGATAAGAACATTGATGAAGTGGACTTAAGGAATAATGGTGTTTATCAATTTTTAGAGGACCGTAATTTTTTAATTCCCAATACCCAAGCCAAACCGTATGTTGATAAGGTTATCCGCAATTTCTATGCCAATTTGAGTTCGTCTTTGGATAATGTCAACTCTCCCGCCTTTGGAAAGGTTTTTGTTAGGGGAAAAGTTTATCTCTTTAACCCCGAAATCATCAACAAAGCCTTAGGTCTTCCTCATGTTCAAGAAGAGAGCATTAATTGCAACAAAGACGTTATGGCCGACTTTCTTACTCATCATGAAGTCCGAAAATGGCCTAATGATTCCAAGGTTAAATTTCCTGCTTCTAAGCTTACATCGATTTACTCAGTCCTTCATAAACTTTGCTTATTCAATTGGCTTCCCTCTAAAAGTGACCAAAATTTGACCATGGAACAAGCAAAAGTTTTATTCAAACTCGGGAAAAACAAGCCTATTAATTTTGGGAATCTAGTTTTTAGCATCTTGCTTCGTGGCCAACCCGAAAAGACACAACTTATTTCCCATTTCCCTCTCTGATCTTTCGAGTCCTCATATTTCAAAAGCTTCCTATTGAAGGCTCTGCTATGTTTACACCCGGTCCTGTTTTTTATACCATCGATAATCAACTAAAAAGAGGAAATCGGTACAAGGATCTACCATGGGTTAAACCTTCAGTCACCGGACCTCCACCTCCTCCGAAAGCACCCTCTCGAGCTCAACAACCTGTTCCAGATTTCACATTTCCATTTCCTACAGGTACAGCCGGCAGTGCTTCACAAAGTGGGGTCCACACCTCCGGTAGCACTTTCAATATGACCTCTCAAATTGCTGTCCATAAGATGTTACACAGGATTATGGAAAATGTCCAGGTTCAGGTTCAGTCATGGCTGAATATTCAGTCAGACTTGCAAGCTCTCATAACTCAGATTTCTCCACAAACAGGGGGAGAAAATGCTGCTGCAGGTGCTGCCACAAGTGCTGGGAGAAGTGCTGGAGACAATGATCCTGAACAAGCCGAAGCCGAGGACGAGGAGGAAGAAGATTGATGGTCCTTCTGAAATCTTGATTTTGGAAGCTGGGTACTTCTTAAAACAATTTGCTTAAAGGTTGTGTTTAAAATTTGTGGTGATGGTGTTTAAACAATTTTATTGTGTGGTGGTGGTGTTTTAAACAATTTTTGTTGGTTGTTTGGTACAATTTATGTTTTGGTTGGTTTTGTGAAGTGTGAGATGCACTTCATAACATTTGGATGTTTTGGATATTGACCGTGGACTTTTTCGGTCGTTTTAGTACTTATGTTTAGTACTTTGGTTATTTCTTTGTCATTGATATTTTGGTTAACTCGTCTCTTTGAGGGGGAGTTTATTTTCGAGAAGAGTGCATGTATATTCTAGACTTGTGACTAACTTTATCTTGCAGGTCGCAGCATTATTTAGTTTGTGAAGAAATATACAATTAAGGGGGAGATTGTAAGTGCAGAATGTGGTGATACCAGAAGTGATAACCACACCTTCCCAGTGCTGCCGACAGGCAGACTTTATTATATTTGTATATTTGCTTCATAAATAATTGTTGGACTAATAACTAATATTTGTGCAAGTTTATTGTTTATATTGGTCCAATTTTCAGGTATAATATATGCTAGAATAATGCATGGAAGATAAAAAGAGAGTTATAAATAAAAAGGAGATTTTATTCATAACACATGGGAATTCCTCAACAACAAACACATGGGTAATTGACCCATTCAACATCTGAGTTTGTGGAGGATAGAGTACAAGGCGCAGAAGCTCAATGGTACAACAAGGCGAAGCACATTACTTGGGCACAAAGAAGTTGTTCCTATTTTATAGGAAATGTGGAGATTTTCATCCCCAAGACTCGGCCAACTCAAGCTCTCCACTACCCACGTTTTTGTGATCCATCTCAGCCATTATTGGAGTGTTTCCCAAGTCCAAGAAGTACTATAAATAGATGAGGAAGTGAAGATGGAACTCACGGCAATCACAACACACTTTCCTCACACAAAAGTCTTTACACTTTTCCTTGTTTCCTTATAAATTCCCAAAATACTTTTATGTTCTTGTATCGAGTTTTATAAAAGTCTTGGCTAGGTTAGGAATTGTGTTATCGGCTTAGTTCGTTCCTAGAAGCTTTCATTGTAATAGCTTTAGGAATTTTTGACCTTGTAATTCTCTCTTATTAATAGTGAAGGTCTCGCCTTTTGAGGCATCCCTCAAGATATATAATTTATATATCTTGAGAAAATTATTTTCTCGTGTGATTTTTCCGCTGCAACTCTTTCCAGAAATTATTTTCTGTTCGTGTGTGTGAGTGCTGCCAGAAGTGATATCGTTGCAGTGACAACACTTTTGATATCACTTCCTTTCTGACTTAAGCCTTGACCCTGCTTTTTCAGTATTTTTTTAATTTAGCACTTCAAATTTAATTCCTTACACTTTTACTCTTTCTATGGAATGTCCCGTTATGTTTTTAACGGTCATTAAAAAAGTGGCATCAAAATTTTTAAAACATAAAGTACGCAACCCACATTTGATGTTTTCAAAGTACGCGAGTCAAATTGATATATTGCACAAAGTACGCATGTCACTTTTGCGATAAACTCGTTTATTTTTTTTCCGCATACTTTGTCACTGTACTCACAAACTCACTGCTTAGATTTTTTTTTTTTTTAATGGCCAGAGAGTTGGGGTCTAATCTTAAATTGGTCCGTCGAACTTACTGAGTTTGACATCCAACATCGACGTTGAAAAGCATAAATCAACGTTTCAGGGAAAAAAAAACAACAGCCAAAGGGCGACCACTTTCCAGCAGAACTTCCCCATAATTGCTGGAAAGTATACTTGGACGGATCAGCTAACAGCGCAAGCAGCGGTGCGTAACACTATTGATTGAGCCAGAAAATGGAAAAAAAAAATTAAAAAAATCAGTGAAGTCCTAACGTTCAAATTCCAACAATCAAGCCAAATATGAGTCCCTCTTCTCTGGGATCGAGCATGTTACGTGCTTCAGAGCCACCAAGATCACGGCTTATTATGATTCTCAACTTGTCATGAACTATGGACGGAGTTATAGTCAACTGACCCCCGCCCCCCTTAACTTTTACATTACCTTCATATGACCCCTCTAATTTTTTAGAAATGTCATTTATGACTAACTTTTGAACCCCCCCCCCCCCCCCCCTAAATGTAAAGAATTCCTTATAAGTCCTGAATACAGGGGTGTTACATTATCAAATCAAGTTGATTTAAATAATTAAAAAAAAAAAAAAAAGTTATCTTTTAAGTATATAGCGTTAACTTAAAATTTAGAGTTTCACATTTACCTCTTAATAATGTTTCATTAAATATTGACTTTTTCTTGATTAAGGTAGCATGATTTTTCGTTTTGTTGATTTAATTATATTAATACACTCCCGCTCCTAAAAATAAGTCTCAATTGACAATTAAATTTTCTTAATCATATTTGAATTGTTTTTTCGTTGTACTACACACTGATTATTATATTTCAGGAAAAATGAGATTTTTTGGAATAACAAAATTTGAGATTATTTTTATTGGGACAGATGGAGTAATAAACAGAAAACAAAAAGTAGAAACTAATGAAAATTCAGCCATGCACCTACAATTCGTATATTTTACTTTAACAAACATCTTTAAGTAATATCTTGACCCACTAGTTCGAATTCCAAGCTACTTCGCTGTCGTGAACCAAATATGAGAAAATACGAGGTTACAAACCATATCCTTTCAAAATATTGTGATCTTGTCAAGCGGAAGATATGAAAGTTGAAATTTTGGGAGATCAAGAAATTCCAAAAAATAGGTTTTTTAAAAAATAATTACCAAAACAACAACCCTAAAAACTTATTTACCAAAATAGCATGTTTTGGTAAAACCGGAAGTGGGAGTGCCGGTTTTAGGGTTGAATCCGGAAGTCCCACTTCCGGTTTTGACCCTTTTATTTTTAATTTTTTTTTTTTTTGCGAAATCTGATATTTATTTATTTTTTTTGAAACCGGAACTGAGACTTCTGGTTTTAATTTTATTATTATTTTTTTTTTTTCGAAATAACAAAAAACATTAAACTTGTTTACATAGGAAAGGGAGAAGGCATAGGGGGAAAAAAGAAGAAGAAATAAATGATTATTATTTTCTTAGAATTTTATGTATTGTGGTTTTATTTAGTGACCACATTCCGGTCACATAGGAAATAAATAAATAAATAAACTTGTTCACAAATTTCTGTAATATTTTAGAATTTTATGTATTGTGGTTTTATTTGACCTTTTGTTTTTTTTATTTTCGCGAAATCTGGGATTTTTTTTTGCTTGAATCCGGAACTGAATATCTGGCATTGGAAAACGTTGATTTTATAGGATAGAATAAACTTCTCCACAAATCCAACATTAATACATTCAAACACTTAGTGACCACATCCCGGTCACATAGGAAATAAATAATATATAAATCCAATTATTCAGTGACCACATTCCGGTCACATAGGAAATATATAATACATAAATCCAATTATTCAGTGACCACATCCCAGTCACATAGTAAATATTACATAAGTCAAAATATTCAGTGACCACATCCCGGTCACATAGTTAATATTACATAAGTCCAAATATTCAGTGACCACATCCCGGTCACATAGGAAATCCGACATAAATCCAAATATTACATATCCAACAAATTAACTCAACAATCCTTAGGGAATACCTTAAAAACATTGGAAAGTGTAATGCTAAGGACTTTTTTTGAGCGTGAGACGGCGAAGACAACAACCTAATAGATCAACAAAACAAAACATTTAGAACAAAATGTTAAGGAAAATATCCTTAGGGAGTGTAATGTTAAGGAAAATATTTCATACCTGCTTAAGAATCAGAACAGCACCAACACCTATGTCACTTCCATACTCACTTTCCTTAAGCACTTTGTCACCAATGGTAGCTTCAATTGTATCCGTAGGATCTTTCAAAGTCACAAAAAGAGAGCCATAATCACTTCGTGTGCACTCCTTGACAACAACAACAACCTAATAGACAAAAAAAATAACGACCAATTATTTTTAAATATTAACCTTAACTATAAATAATATTAATATTATACCTGTTCCACCCTGTCATATTTATGGCATTTCTCCTTGATCATTTTCAACGGATAATATGTACCCTCTGCAGTGAGATACTCCATTGCAGATAGCCAAGGTCTGCGCTGGAAATGTTCATCCTCCACCGGCTCTTCAATCGCTCTCCTTATGGACTCTTGTGTCGACATCGGGGGTCCCTGAGAGACATGAGCTTTTCCGGAGCGATGCCGACGCATGGCGGACTGTGCGACACCGGCGGGACCAGGTATATTATGAGGCGGTGGAGATTCTAACTCTCGTTCGATTTGAGAGAGATTAGATTGCGGATTAGAGGGTTGACCAGGATGACCAGGAAGAGGTCGTCCTCCAAGATACCAGCGGGGGAGCGATGGATCCATTTTGAAGATGAATTAGTTTTGAGGTCGAGGGGCGGAGGTTTGGATGGAAGAATAGAGGAGGGATGGATACGTTAGGTTTGAGTTAACCGATCTTTTTAAAGAGAGATAAATGTGATAAAACCGGGATTGGCAGTTCCGGTTTTGAGATTTTCGATAAGACCGGCATTGACAGTTCCGGTTTTGAGATTTCTGATAAAACCGGCATTCGCAGTTCCGGTTTTGAAAGTTCAGTTAATTAATGATAACTAAATTTCCATACTATTTTTTACAAAACCTAAAATAACAATAACACAAATTTTTAAATAGATAAAATAACAATATAGAAAAAAACAGTACATCGTCAGAGACTACATAAATAGTGACCACATCCCGGTCACATAAGATAAAAATCCCTCAAGGATGATCGGATGGGGTGTAAGTTGCAGGACGACGTGTTTCCCTCCTATTTGTTCTTCTAATGAAGCGAGATAGTAATGATGATTGTTGTCGTGGTTGCTGTGATGACGATGAAGGAGTAGGGTCTATATGAGTACTACCACTCCCACTATAAGATGGTACACTGAATGGAGGAATAGGAATACTACTACCAGCATATGGCTGAAATCCGAAGGAAGGCTCTGGAGTCTGAGGAACATTTCTTTGTGTGATGCCGCTCTGCCCACTTGGTAGATTGAAGTTACCAAAATTTTGCATCTGTGAATGTGAAAACTGATTATAATCAAACATGTTCGATAATCCTCCAATTCCCCCCTCTGCATTCCATTGTCCACGATATTCCGGTGGTGGTGGTGGTGGTGGTGCTGAAAGATCCTCCTCCTCCTCTTCCTCCTCCTCATCCTCCTCCTCCTCTTCCTCCCCCTCCTCATCCTCCTCTTCTTCCTCCTCATCCTGTAACTGACTTCGCCTCTGTAACATACCTTGTCCATGATCTTGCGGTGGTGGTGGTGGGGGGTTAGCATGGTGGGCATCTAGTCGTTGCACTTCCCGAATCGTTGTCAACGATTGTCGGATAATTGCACGGTTATACTCACAGTTGTTGGAGATGTATAGTTGTTGCAAGTTTTGAATCTGTTAAAGAAATAAGAAATATAATTATAGCAAATATAATTGTAAAAAAATGGAAAAAGCATTATATAAATCTTACCAAACTCTCATAGGCAGTAGCATGTGTCATGTACCCCTCATTAACTCTATGGAGAGGATTTTGGATGAACCTCCGAGTAATAGATCTGTACCATATCATATACTCATGAGAGTAATCCACATCCTCCAGACCATACACCCCATTAACGACCAACTCATCACGTATGTTCCATATATCTATGAACTGGCGGTGTAAATCCATAAAGTTAGTCTTTGGCCGACCTCGTCGGTCAATCCGATGAAGTGCCTGACTAGTGTCACAATCCTCTGGGATACTCTGCAGCATACCGAACTGCCTCATAACACGATCTGGAAGGTGCCATTCCACCCTATCAAAGCAGATAAGGGGCGCCTTCGTCCTCCACACATGCTGTCCCTGGAAGCACTGATAATTTTGAGTAAAACCTAAGTATGGCTGCCAAACAACCTGATCCACAGTCAAAAGCTGCAGCTGGTCTCGGTATCCATCCAGGTTGTGGGAGGTAATATGTGTACGGGACAACGGACTCCGCCACCTACATATATAGTAATTGACATAAAAAATAATGATTAAAAAACTGAAAATATATTAAACAAGTCATAAGAAAAATAAATCAATTTAAGTATACCTGCAACCAAATGGCAACGATCCATCCTGCTGGAGTATATCTAATTGCAGTCTCATAGGTCGTGTGCAAGACAACCTCTCCCATGCCTAGAGCTATAAGGAAAAATATTCACATCACATAAACAACATGTTTAATCCACTACTTTCATGTCATTAAATATTATTGACATACCTGGACAATCGTCAAGAAACCAGCACAAGTTTTTGACTTGGGTTTTGTAGCTACACACAACCCCCTATATAGAAATGCCAATACTGCACTGCCCCAACTATAATCTCTGATCCCTTCCATATTCATCAGTAGTGGAAGGTAAATTAACTTCACGAGGTTATCACTTGAATCCGCCATAAGATTCGCTCCTAAGCATAGAAAAATATATGCTCGGGCGTACCTCTCAACCAACCACCCTTCAGGGCGTGCGGGAAGTGCATCAAAGTGAGGGAAGGCTTGTAGAATCCTTGCAACAGACAAGGAATTGGATTTCATTTCTGTGGGAGTTGGTGTAATACCAAGTAAAGTTTGGCATAACGCAATCCACTCATCCTTAGACTTATAAGTTTCATCACTAATGACTGCATCTCCGTCTATAGGAAGTCCAGTTAGCATACCAATGTCCTCCAAAGTGATTTTCATCTCTCCAACGGGTAAATGAAATGTGTGCGTCTCCGGACGCCATCTCTCAACCAACGCCTCTATCAAATGCCAATCAATTTGGAAATGACCCAATTTGTGAACCCCATAAAATCCTGTATCATTTAACTTCTGCTCTATCCTCCAATCTAATATATTTGGAAGCCTAGTTGAAGGTCTAATTCTTAATCGCTCAACTTCTTGACCATCCCATATAAATTGTGATCGATGTAATGCCTGTGAAGTTAATACTGATGTATCTATCGGCCCTGGATCAGCTAAAGGCTGCGCTGCGTATTGATTCATCTAAAACAGAGAATTTAGGTCCAAATTAATCAAATAAATAGCCTATAGAAAGATCATACAGAGTACAACAAAATTTGTTTTATCACTTTTCGCCAAATCCTAGTCTAAGTATGTAAAAACAGCCTTCAAAATCATGTAAAAATCAAGATTTTGATTAAATACTCAACTTTGAGCAACCATAACTCATTCAATTTAAGTCCAAATTAATCAAATAAACAGCCTATAGAAATATCATACAGAGTACAACAAAATTTGTTTTATCACTTTTCGCCAAATCCTAGTCTAAGTATGTAAAAAACAGCCTTCAAAATCATGTAAAAATCAAGATTTTGATTAAATACTCAACTTTGAGCAACCATAACTCATTCAATTTAAGTCCAAATTAATCAAATAAACAGCCTATAGAAAGATCATACAGAGTACAACAAAATTCGTTTTATCACTTTTCGCCAAATCCTAGTCTAAGTATGTAAAAAACAGCCTTCAAAATCATGTAAAAATCAAGATTTTGATTAAATACTCAACTTTGAGCAACCATAACTCATTCAATTTAAGTCCAAATTAATCAAATAAACAGACTATAGAAAGATCATACAGAGTACAACAAAATTCGTTTTATCACTTTTCGCCAAATCCTAGTCTAAGTATGTAAAAAACAGCCTTCAAAATCATGTAAAAATCAAGATTTTGATTAAATACTCAACTTTGAGCAACCATAACTCATTCAATTTAAGTCCAAATTAATCAAATAAACAGCCTATAGAAAGATCATACAGAGTACAACAAAATTCGTTTTATCACTTTTCGCCAAATCCTAGTCTAAGTATGTAAAAAACAGCCTTCAAAATCATGTAAAAATCAAGATTTTGATTAAATACTCAACTTTGAGCAACCATAACTCATTCAATTTAAGTCCAAATTAATCAAATAAACAGCCAATAGAAAGATCATACAGAGTACAACAAAATTTGTTTTATCACTTTTCGCCAAATCCTAGTCTAAGTATGTAAAAAACAGCCTTCAAAATCCTAGTTTAAGTATGTTAAAAAGAGCCTTAAAAAAAAATATTTTACTTAAAAAAATAATTATCATATTAAAATTGAAAAATCCGGAATTCGGACTGCCGGTTTTAAAATTACAAAATATAAAAATAATTAAAAAAAAAATAACTTACAATTTTTTAAGAACAAATCTTCCTCCTTCTTCTTCTTCTTCTTCCTCTTCCTCCTCTTCTTCTTTCTCTTTTCTTTCTCTTTTCTTTCTTCTTTTCTTTCTTTTTTTTTTTCCACTGCTCTCTCCCTTTCTCTTTTCGAAATGAAGGTGGATGGGTGGGGTTTTTAAGGAAATTTTAAGCCAGATTTCGGAAAAAAAATAAAAAAAAAAATAATAATATCAAAACCGGAATTGGCAGTTCCGGTTTCAAAAAAAAAAAAAAAAAAAACGCAAAAGTACAAACAACCTGCAGCTCTCACGGGTTTAAAAGCAAAAGTCACGGGTTTTTCAATAATACTCCCTCCGTCCCACAAAATGATCTTCTCATTTGCTATTTTTCGTTGTCCTAAAAAATTCTTCATATTTCTATGATTTAGGCTTAAAATGTGTGCTCACTCCGTCCCTATTTACCTTACAAAAGTTTAAAATTTTTAATTGTTCATAATTTGTAAAGTAAATAGGGACGGAGGGAGTACTCAACATTTACATCACAGTAAATGCTCTCTCTCAAGTCTCTCTCTCTCTCTCTCTCCCATTTTGCAGGCAGCTGTAATTAATTACTCACAAAAATCTTGTTCACAAAATCCGCTCCAATCATTTGTTTATAAAAAAAAAAACATATATTTCACATTACTAAATGAAATTACATGTTAACAACGGTTGAATATATTACAAGTTCAAATAAAACCACAATACATAAAATCCTAAAATATTGCAGAAATTTCAAAACGAAAGATGAAAAAACGACTTGATTCTAAGCCCTACGAGTTGGACACTTCCTTCGCGTGTGACCTTCAACCTTGCAAATCCCACAACGATTCTTTTTTTTGGCAACTTGCCAATCCATAGTATTTCTCAATCTCCTTGACTTGGGTCTCCCTTGCCTATCGCGTCTATGGTCCTCGTTCGGTGTAAAAATGGGGACAAAACCGTCCACGTTCCAATAGGCCTCATCATGGATCGGTTGAAAAGTACCCCTCCATGTCTTGTGGTAAAAGTCAAGGTTGTAAAACTCTGAGATGTAGCCCACACTATCGATGTTTTGCGCTTTGAAACACGCAATAGCATGCGAACATGGGTAATGAAATTGGACCCATTTTCCACAAGTGCATTTTTGTTCACCCAATTTCACAACTTGAACGTGTCCACCTCTGTCACCCCGATGTCTCGTTGTCACTTCAAAAATACCCACTGACGTAGTGTTAAACCTCGTAACATGATGATACCCGGCCTTATTCTCGTTGTGCCGGTACTTCATATCAAACCTGTGACTGAATTTTCGTGTGGCATTAGTGATATCCCCCCCTATAGCCCTTATTGATGTCTCCAGTCTACTTTGAAAATATGCCACACACCTATAGAAGGAAGTCTCAACAATTGCTGAAACAGGCATCCCACGAGCTCCTTTCATCACCCCATTAAAAACTTCTGACAAATTGGTAGTCTTAATCCCATACCTGTATCCACCATCATATGCCAAAGTCCATTTTTTTCTATCCAAAAACTCCCACCATTTATATGCCTCAGGGTCGATTATATGAATCTGCCTCAGATACATTTGCATCTTCCTTTCCTGGGTGGTGCTAACAGCACGCCAAAAAAGATCTTTCAAGCCAACACCCTTGCGACCGTGTAGAAAATTTGCTCTCATATGCAACATGCACCATCTGTGTACAACTGTTCGTGGCCAAGAATCCTGTGCAGTGGTGGAAAGGATGCCAAGATGACGATCCGATATCAAGCAACATTCACGACCCCTGATAACATGTTTGCAAACAAGCTCTAGAAACCAATTCCAGTTACGGTAGTCCTCTTTCTCAACAATAGCGAATGCGAGAGGAAGCAAACTATCATTCGCGTCAACACCCATGGCAATAAGTATAACCCCTTTATATCTTCCATCCATAAATGTGCCATCAACAGAAATGACAGGACGACAATAAGAAAATGCATGTAGACAAGGGCCAAATGCCCAGAACGCAGCGTCAAACGTAGATGAAGTACCAGGACGAGTTTGTTTCGAATACTCCACAATGGTTCCAGGATTAAACTTTTGGATAGCTCCTAACAAACGCGGCAACTTTCCATAAGATTATTTCCAGTCTCCATAAGCCTCTGCAATGGCTTTTTGTTTACCACACCAAGCCTTCCTATATGAAATATCCTTCCCAAATCGTGCATGCATTTCCGCCCTCACAACTCCAATTTTCAACTCAGGATCAGCTTTCACCATACTCAAAACCTCTCGTCCTATGAACTTAGCATCTAAGTTAGGATGATCTTGGTTTATTCCTGTAGCCAAGCAACAATGAGGACCAATGTATTTTGTTATTTCCCAATACGTACCGTTCTTCAAACTCACATTCACATTAAAATTACATGGGAAATCTTTCGCCCAACACTCAATAGTCCACTTGCTGGGTGTGCTTCTTTTTACCTTGAACCGCAGATTCTTCGTAATATGAAATATCTTCATTTTCTGTTGAACCTCAAACTTCTTTGCAAACCGAAGACCTTTGTAAATTTCTGATCCTTCCTCTTCTGCATTCCAAACATCAAACTTATCTTGGTTATCATCATAAATCTCTGATCCTTGCCCAATATCTTGATAAAAAGGATACTCTGCTCTACCATAGTATTGATTTTGCTGCTCTTCATAAGGAACCAATTCCACTCTCAAATCTTCCCTCACCCCATCATCACTCCCGTTATCACTAACATCAGTAGCACTATCCTCATCTTCATATCCATAATCATGACCTTCATTTATGTACGAGTCAATCATCTCTTCATAATATTCATCTTCCTCTTCTTCATTAAACAAATCATTTATGTCTTCCTCGCCCCCTCTCTCTTCCTCTTCTTCTTCCTCGCCCTCTTCCTCTTCCACATGTCTTGATGAACTTGCTCCAAAGTCCCACTCACGGTGGCAGCTTAAAGAACCCATCTGAAGGTTATCTGCCTCATGACCATAGTCTTCCTCTCCCACCCCCTCTTCCTCTCCTTCATCAACATTTACATTATCAACTAAACTTATCTTAACATACAACTGTAAGCTAGACATCCCAACAAACTGAGTAGCAACATCAAACATGAGGTCCATACATGCATCATCCTCAATGATAAAAGGAATGTAATTTGCAACTCCATGACCAATTACATGAGGAAATCTACAAATAACTTGTAATTGAACAAAATGTCGATCTACACCAATCGCATTACATAACCTCTTAATCAACTTTTTATACCTCCAACGAGTTTTAGCCTTAAGATGTTTGTTTGGCCCCTTTTCATAATGTTCACCTTCAAACGGATTTTCATCATCTCCTCCCCAATAGCACATGAAAATAAGTGGAAGTCCATTCATATTTATTCCTAAGAATTGAAAAAATCAATTGTCAAAACCTTAATTTAACATTATAATCACCATGTGTTTTAAAAAAACAAACTAACAAATGAACTACACTTTTATAAATCACAAACACAAAAAATTGAACATCGAGCATAAACAAGCAAATTTCATACACAAATTTGTTAGGGCATATTTTAAATTTACATATGTATACTTGCATAATAACAAAAGGATGAACAAAATTTAAATCAACAGTTAAATATCTTACTTCAAACATAGAAAACGAAAAAAAAAAAAAAAAACTAACCTTTTTTAAGATTTTGCCAAAATCTTAAAAATCCTCTTTATTTCTTCTCTCTTTCTCTTCTCAGAAACTCTCTATATCTTTCTCTTATGAAAAAACTGAAGTCGTGGTTGAATGGTTATATATATTCCCACTTCCAGAAATTTCACATTAAAAAAAAAAAAAAAAAAAAAAAAGCCAAAACCGGAATTGGCAGTTCCGGTTTTAAGTAAACGCCAAATCAACTTTCGGTGGGTGGGGTTTTAATGTTTTTTGTTATTTCGAAAAAAATAAAATAAAATTAAAACCGGAAGTCTCAGTTCCGGTTTCAAAAAAAAAAAAAAAAAATATCAGATTTCGCAAAAAAAAAAAAAATTAAAAATAAAAGGGTCAAAACCGGAAGTGGGACTTCCGGATTCAACCCTAAAACCGGCACTCCCATTTCCGGTTTTACCAAAAAATGCTATTTTGGTAAATAAGTTTTTAGGGTTGTTGTTTTGGTAATTATTTTTTAAAAAAGCTATTTTTTGGAATTTCAATCCAATCTAATAGGTCGAGAAGAAGATGAGTTCGCCGACTTCCTCTCCAAAATGGCAACCATTGAGATCCCCGGAATTTAACAAGCATATTTGATGCTGCCAAAAAACGTGTCGGATCAGCCCTCCGTCTAGCGGTTCAGATAAATCCAGCAATGAGAATTCCCTATGTGGATCTGCATGCAATAAACAAACGTGAACTACGCCGGGGCTTCACCGGCAAAGGCCCTCCGGCGTGAGAGTAAGAATACGGGTAGTATATGTGAACAGAGAAATCAATTGACTAGTTTTGAGCCAAAGAGTTCATTACCCGTCTCCTGTTGTGAGGACCTGTTTATATAGGCGTGGGTGAATGAGTCCTAACTTGTTGGAGAAGCTAGGGAGCCCGTATTAATGTGGGACTCGTATTCCTTGGAGATAAACTCCGGATAAGGATGAGTGGTATCCCAGTTGTCTTGTAGAAGAGATATCCTTGTGCAGATAAGGATCCCCACTGTTAGAGTTGTAATCAAACTCTGTAAGTGGACTCCCTGTGATAATGGGAGGTTTTGACTGGTAAGTCGGCCCGTCATCTATCTCGGCCTCGTTAAAGAGGTCGGTTATGGATTAGGTTTATTGGACCTCGGCCTAGGCAAGGGCTGCCTGTTCGGCCTAATGTTATGTCGGCATATAAGATTGTGGGCCCCTTTGGATGGGACTCATGGTATGTGAGCCCAGAGTTTATAGGTCCCATTTAACCAAGTCGGTTTATGTCGTTCAGTGGCCCCCGAGTTTCTATCTCGGTGTGCCGAGTAGGAACTGTGCCCCTCGTACTTGCTTTGCATTTCATTTATGTTGATTTGACCTATAGCCGCCAAAAATCCCTTTTTCGCCTGGATTTACTGATGTCACTGCAGATTTGATTCAGGTGGAATCATTATTCCTCTTGGAGAGCGGACATTCATTAATTGCGCCTCAATCATGACAAATAAATACTGCGCCCCTTCATATTCGTGGAGTATAAATAGACGATCCATTCTACTGGTTGTTCATCTTACTCACTTTCAAGAATTCTTCAAACTTCACGAAAATTCAAAGATGGCTCCAAAGAGAAAATACGATGATGTTTTTCCAGAAGAAGTGAGTACAGGATCAGAAAATCAAGTTGAGAGCTATGATTCTTCGAGCAGCGATGATTCAATGTTCCCATCCCAGAAACGTTCATCTTTTCCGGCGGATGAATCGCCGTCCGATAGTAATGGCGAATACTCGGAGCCGGACCCAGTTGAAGAATCTTCTGAAGATGGCTCTAGTGCAGAAGAGTCAGAGGATGAGGACGAGGATGATGATGATGAAGATGACAGTGAGGATGATCCTGAACCCATCATTATTGATGAATATGGGTATGATGGAGATGTTGAATGGGAGAAGGATGAAGATAAAGACCAAGATTGTGATCTTTCTTGAATCTTTAGTTAAGATGATCCAGTAGTCTTCTTTTTTCCTTTTTTGTATAGGTCAAGCCCCCGACCTTGTTGTGGGGGTCCTTTTTGTTATAGATATATAATGGGATTTTACCTTTTCGGTTACCTTTGCTCTGATTGTAGTTTGACTTCATGGCTTGAATTCCTTGCTTCTTGTATGACCTTGAACCTTAACTTATCACTACTCGTCTCGTGATGTCGTCTTAAATTAATGTCGATCGCCTGATCCTTGATGACATGTCGGCATGGAATGCACTTGTATCTGTTGTTCAACCATGAATGACATGTCGGTCTAGTCTTATTTTCCGATTCCATTGGGGATGTCGGTATATTGCCATGGTGTCGGCTACGTCCATACGCTTAACCCTTCAATGCCGACCTAACCATCCGGAATGTTTGATTTACGAAGCTGACTAGCATTTCTGCTGCAGGTCTCGGCCTGACGCGTGTCAATCTAGCATTGGCAGTCCGTTCATGTTTTTCAAACGGCGGTTGGGTCACTTCAATCGTTTGTCCTTCCCCTTATCTTGAGTAGTACACGTGTCTTGATGATAGGACATACACCTCGAAAACGTGGCCCATTAAATGCGAGTCATGATGGGTTCATGGGTGCACATGCAACCCATGGGTGACGGGTCAGAACCAGGTCAAATCCGGGTCCATGAATTTTCGACCCGTCTATATACACTCCCAACATAAACCTTCGAAAATATCCCATTTTCAAATTCTTTGCCTGAGTTAGTGTACCTGCCTCCGGTGAGTCTTTGGATAACTTTGTTCTTGCCGCAACTCCCATCAATCTACTCCGATCGTTCTCACCCGCGCCACCGTTCGACCTTTTTCTCCGATTACATTTCCGATCAAGGTACTGATTCGAACCATTCTGGCAGTTTCTAAAATTTTCGCCATTGTTGAGGTTCTAGGGCTTTGAAGTTCCCATTTTTCGTGCTTGATTTTTCGTATCTGCATAAGTAGGTTTTTAGGGAAAATCTAGCTATTCCTCCTGATATGCTTGGTACCCCATGCCTTGATCCCAACGCCATGTTGGCTTCTACGAGCGGAATAATAGGATTTATATGCTGTCAGAAGAAATTTGGAAAATGTTGTCTTTAATGGCAATAAGTGACCTGTTGTTTTTTAATAAGACCCCTAGAGACGATTTGAGGTATCCTTCAGGTTTGTTTGCCCCTAGGGCCCTCCCAGGCTGTGCTGATGGCATCGTACTCCTTAATGCTCTTGAAGCCGTTATAAACCACATTTTTCTTCACTATGTTAAAGATAAATCGGCCTTTCGATCTCGTTTTGAGGGTCCTTCCTTGGCCCCAGTAGTTGAATTGGGGGGGGGGGAAGGTCACCTCGTCCTCATCACGGGATGACTCTAACCCCTTGGTTACTGCAGGTATGGCCGAGCAAGGTGCTTCAGGAAGGATAGTGGATAGATTTGGAGAGCAAGCCATGGCCCCCGGGTGAGGTCGAGATGAGGCGGGTCCCTCAGGCTCAGTTCGTCGTAGGCACCCTTCTGGCGGTGCTGCTATGATCAAGGACCTCTATGACAATTATGGGGTGGATATGAGAGAATTTAAGCTGTTTTATAGTAAATCCAAGCCGTTCGCTAGTGAGGTGGCGGTTAGGAGGTTCTACTATGATGACGCGTTCGTCCCGTTCTACTACAAACAGTTCCAGCTTGGGCTTCGCCTTCCCCTTGACCCTTTTATCAATGAATACCTGGAGGAGTGGAATATTATCCCGGCCCACTTGGGTGCCAACGCCGTGAGGTACCTGACTGGGTTCATAATTCTCTGTTGCGGTCTTGGCTTTGAGCCTTGCATGTCGGCTTTCTATCATTTTTTCCAGTCTTCGTATAATTCGTTGTCCAGAACCATCACTATCAAATCTGACCCTAACAAGCCCAAACTCATGATTCCCATTTCGAGTGTTGTGAATAAGGTGACCGGTTGGAACAAACATATTATTAAAGTGGAGAGACGTCAGGGTTGGGAGTTCTTAGGTCCTGATAGAGACCCAGTTAAGCCTTCAGCAGTTCATCGTCCCGATTGGAGCGCGGCTTTGATAAAATGACTAGAAGAATTTGCCGTTACTGCTACGTTTGATTGGTCTAAGACTGAGATCGATTTCTGATTTCACATCCAGGCCGGTCTGATGAAGGGGCCTATCTCGGGCGTTCTCCCGGTGGTAGAGGTCGAGAGAGGAAGTCGGTTCCCGGACTGGGTGATTCATCCAAACTTTGTCTTTCATTCCGACTGCCTGGTGTGCAAAAGGGAGGCCGACATATGCCTTAAAGCCCAGGGCATTATAGGACGTAATTTCCTTTCCATGATAGTCATATCTGCACTTTTCTAGTTCTACTTTGTTGTTTCAAAGGCGTTCATGTACCTTATTTTTTGTGCAGATCTTTCCATGGAGGATATCTAGCTTATTGATGAAAAGGAATTTGATCCCGCGATGGCGGCGAGAAGGAAAAAATAGTTGTCCCGTATCCGCGGTGTAGAGAAGCGTCATTCTGACATGGCGGTCAGGCAAGAGGCGTTACAGTCAAAGGGAGGCGCTGTTATTACTACCGGTCCTCTGGTTGTTCAAGTTGAAGCTGGTGGAGAAGGAACGAGATTGAGGTTGTGGATAAGGGGGCTGAAGTGGATGTTAACCCATCGCTGGACCAAAGTCAGGGCCAGCGCACCGAGGTGGAGGTGGACCAGGGGGGTCATCGAGGGAAGAGGCCAGTGGAAGAGATAGGGGATGTTTCAGAGCCTCCTTCTAAGAGGACCCCTTCGACTTGCGGTTCGACTTCGGCCTCAGTTCCTACTGAAGCCGACATCAACGATCTGGCCAATGCCCTTGGAAATGTGATGATAATACCGGATATCGACGACTCCATTCGCTCCGGTCCTGCTCTTAAGCTCGGCGCGGCCGTCATCAAGAGAGCCATGAATCAGCGAATTGTTCAGAGGTTGGTGGACACCAGGCCGACCACCACACAACTCAAAAACCGCAAGGGCTTACTCATTAGCGAGGTACTTTGTACTTCATTAATTTCCCCATGATTTTTTGATTAGCATCTTTGACGCTTCGATTTTCTTCTTGTAGCTTGCTTCTATTGCCCAGCATGAGTATGCCTTGATGCAGCTGGCTATAAGCAACGCCAGGAAGTTGGAGGACGAAGTCGAGCCTCTCCGCGCTTCTAATGCCGAACTAAAGAGGAGAGTGGAGATCCTTGAGAGGGAGAAGCTTTCATTCGAGGCCGAGATGAAGGCGGCGGCGGACAAGTCGGCAGAGGCTGAGGAGACGGTCCGGAGGGCTGAGGCAGTGGTCCAGGCAGCGAGGGGGGAGGCTTATACGGCCAAAGCCGATCTTGAAAAGGAGCATCTTCGAGCGGAGGGTCTCGTGTTGGAGAAAAATGCTGCAGAGGAGAGGCTTGCCCAGCTGGAAGAACGTATTCCAAGTCAAGAGAAGCAAGCAGTAGAGGCTTTTAAGAGAGGACCAGCGATGAGGGCGGCAGTCCAGGATGAGGTTGGTACTACCTACAATGATGCCTGGTCCAATCTATCCCATCTTCTCTGGATCGACCCCGAGGTGTACATAACCTTGGATAAGCTTGCCCGCCTTTATAATCAGGATGCGTATGGTGTTGAGGCTCGAGCTGCTCATTCCCTGATCCCTTATTCTGACAAGGGTTTGAGAGTGATTCAGAACCAAGATCGCAAGGCCGGTATTCCGCCGTGGATCCCTCCTCCGGTTGAAGCAGGGAACTTTGACGATCTGATTGCCCCGGTGGAAGAAGAAGCCGATGCGGGCATTGATTAGCTTGCTTAAACTTTGGAATTCATCTTTGTAAGCCGGGCTGGCTAAAACAATTTATTTCTTTTTGTTGATGCTTTAAGTATTTCTGTGACTCGACCCAGAGTGTTTGGGGGAGTCTAAACACTTGAATTTTTTGTTCAGTATTTGTATGCCTGGGGCCCAGTGTTGTCTGGGGGGCGTAAAGACTTAACTTTTGCTAATCTGGGGTTTGCCTACCTCGGTTTGAGGTGTACATTACCCTTGTCTTTTTGACAGTTGTAGTCGAATGTCATCTCGTCACTTGTTAATGTTGTTCTATCTCGGTTTGAGATGTCTTAACACTGTTTAAAGAAATGAGATGTTGTAGGGCTAGTTTCGGCTGTTCACGGGCCGTGGTTGTTTTACCTAAGCAGGCCGCGACGAGCGTTTAAGTGCTCGATTTTGTAAGGACTAACTCATGGCTAGTCTCAAATTGCCGGGGGGACTAGATGTAATAGTCTTTACCCAAACTTGAGAGTAATGGCCGGCAGAGTCATGTTGTGAATGTAGCCAAGTTAGGCCATGTTTGTAGGCCGTGGTCGTTCACCGTTATAGCCGTGATGAGCATTAAGAGCTTGGTTTGTAATGACTAACTTCGTGGCTTGTCTTAAATTGTCGTGGGGACTAGATGTAATAATCTTAACCCAAATTTGAGAGCACTAGCCGTCAGAGTTAGGTTCTAATTGTCTTGAGTCGTGACGTTGGTCTTAACTTGGAATGACGATCTTGGCATTTCTAAGTAATGCTTAGACCGTGCTTAAGAATCAAAGTTGTAAAAAGGAAAACTTTATTGATATTAATAAATGAGTATCTAATTTGATAAATGCGATGGACCAAAGATCGAAAATCTAATCTAGAAAGAAAAAAAGATGTGTTGGGTGCCGAGGAGTTACTGATAGTATTTCCTCAAGTGTTCTGAATGCCATGGGTGCTTAAGCTCTTTTCCTTCCGAAGTTTTGAGCATATAGTTCCCTTCTCTGATAACATGAGTGACGATGTAGGGGCCTTCCCAATTCGGAGAGAGCTTATTCTGCTGAGCCTTCAAATGTGTCGACTCGATCTTTCTGAGTACCCAGTCGCCGACTTCAAAAATTATTTTCTTTACCTTGCTGTCATGGTAGGCCTTGGTCTTTTGCTTATAATTGATCATTCTGAGTTGAGCCGTCAGCCTTTTTGCTTCAACTAGGTCTAGGTCTAGGAGTCGGTTGTATTCATTGACCACCTCGTTATAATTGGACACCCTGAAGGTAGGTAAGGCCAACTCGGCTGGGGCCATAGCTTCTGATCCCTAAGTTAACGCAAAGGGAGTCTCCCCAGTCGGCCCCCGAGTGGTTGTACGAACTGCCCATAAAGCGAGGGGGAGGTCGTCCAACCACTTTCCTTGGCTTCCTTCTAAACTTTTGGTCAGGGCTTTCAATATTAATTTGTTTGTTGCCTCGGCTTGCCCATTTCCCTGAGGATGACTGACCGATGACTTTCTGTGCTTGACTCCTAGTCTGTTTAATTCTTCGGTGAAAGCGTCTGAGAACTGGAGTCCGTTGTCGGTCACGATGGAATGTGGGACGCCGAACCGACACCATATATAGTCATGTATGAAGTTGATGGTGTTTTCCTCTGTGATTTTAGCCAAGGGCTTAGCCTCCACCCACTTGGTGAAGTAGTCAACCGCTACAATTACAAACTTGTTGCTTCCTTTTGCCAAGGGGAAAGGCCCAATGATGTCAACCCCCCACATGTCAAACGGCCATGTCGGTATGATAAGACTTTGTTCTACAGGGGGCACCTTGGGCAAGTCCGAGAAGCGCTGGCATTTGTCACACTTCTTCACATAGGATTGGGATTCTTCTCTTAAGTTTGGCCAATAGTAACCGAGTGTGATTACTTTGTCAGCAAGGGTTCTGTCCCCCCCGGGTGTCCTCCGCAAACTCCTTCATGTACCTCGGCCAGAAGCTTCTAGGTATCCTTAGGGGAGACACATCTTAGGAGGGGCCTGGAGAATGATCTTCGGTACAAGATATCGTTCCATACTATGTACCTGGCCGTCTTCTTCTTTATCATCTTGGCCGCTAACTCGTCTTCGGGTAGCCTGCCCTTCTCGATGTAGTCCTTGTAATCGTCAATCCAGGTTCTTTCTTCGTCATCCAGAATCAAGATCTCCAATCTCTCGTAGGCGGGTTGATCGGCATAGATGACTAGAGGATTGGTTTCTTCTGACGTAGCCATCTTTGATAAAAAGTCGGCTTCCTGGTTGTGTTCCCGTCCTACTTGCCTTATTTCCCAGAACTCGAAGTTCTTAGTGAGATTCAGGACGAGATCTCGGTATTTCGTCAGTATGTGGTTCTCGGTGTTGTACTCCCCTTTCACTTGACTCACCACGAGTTGGGAATCGCTATAAGCCACCAGTTTGTTTGCGCCAAAGAACGTTTCCCTTTCTATTCCCAAGACCAGGGCTTCATAATCGGCCTGGTTGTTTGAAGCTGGGAATTTAAATCAGATGAAGTCACGGACTACATGCTCACCGCCTGGGCTTGTCAGATATACACCGACTCCACTTCTTCCTTTTGTTGTTGATCCATCTGTGTATAGGACCCAACAGTCACCTGGTAGTTCTTCCATTGGTTCCCTATCCATGAGAGATTTCCTCTTTCTGGTCGTCGGCGTGTACTCGCTGGAGAACGCGGTCTCGAGCAAGAAGTCTATTAGAGGCTGTGCCATCAGTGTCTTCCTCGGTTTGTTGGTTATGTCGAACTCGGTCAATTCAATGGACCAGTTCAATAGTCTTCCTGAGATGTCCATCTTGTGTAGTATCATCCTGAGTGGAGCGTCGGTGTAAACCGTGATGGGATGATCAGAAAAATATGCGCGCAGTTTTCTGCGGCAATGACCAAGGCATATGCTATCTTCTCGGCATTATAGTACCTGCTCTCAGTGTCTGACAATGCTTTACTTACATAATACACCGGCTTCTGAATTCCATTATCTTCTCGTACTAATACGGCTGTCACGGATCTGTCTGTTGCCGCGAGGAATACGGAGAGTGTTTCTCCCATAATCGGACTGCTAAGCAATGGGGGTGAACCCAAGTATTCTTTTATTTACTGGAATGATGTTGAGCATTCTGGGGTCCACTCGAAGTCCTTAGTTCCTTTCAGGGCCTTGAAGAAGGGTAACGACTTTTCTACCGACTTGGCGATAAATCTTCCCAGGGCGGCCACCCTGCCATTCAACCTTTGAACCTCTTTTACACACGTCGGCTCTTTCATGTCGACCAGGGCCTGGATCTTCTCCGGATTTTCCTCGATGCCTCGTTGGGAAACCATGAAGCCGAGGAACTTGCCCGCCGTGACCCCGAAAACACATTTACTTGGGTTGAGCTTCATATGGTTTTCTTTCAGATTATTTATAGTCTCCGCCAGGTCAGGGACGTGGCTTCCTGACTTGGTTTTTATCAACATGTCGTCAATATAGGCTTCCATGTTCCTACCGATCTGTGATTTGAATACCTTGTTCCCCATTCTCTGATAAGTTGCGCCGGCATTCTTGAGGCCAAAAGGCATCATCACATAGTAATAGATCCCTCATGCTGCTTGGAAGGCGGTCTTTTCGATGTCGTTCTCGGCCATTTTGACCTGGTGATAACCATAATAAGCGTCTAGGAAGCTCAAGGTTTGGTGTCCAGCAATGGAGTCGACCAACTTGTCTATTCTGGGTAGGGGGTAGCTATCCTTGGGGCATGCTTTGTTGAGATCCGTGAAATCGACACACATTCTCCACTTGCCGTTCTGTTTTTTCACCATTACGACATTAGCCAGCCACTCGGGGTATGTCGCCTCTCGGATGATCCCGACCTTCATCAATTTATCCACTTCGGTCTGGATTGCTTGTTCTTTTATATAGAGAAGACCCTTCGTCCTTGCTTGACGGGTTTGAAAAAACTGTCCACCTCTAGTTTGTGGAGAGCGATGGCTTCTTTAACTCCAACCATGTCTTCAAATTTCCAAGCAAACACGTCCAGGTTGTTTTTTAGCAGGTTGATGAGCTCCTCTCTCTCTTCCGGGGGAAGTTGTTTCCCAATTCGTACCTTCTGTTCTGGGTAGTCAGGGTTGATAACGACCTCATCCAACTGGTCAACTGGTCTTAGCTCGGGACCGTCCCTGAACTCCAATGTCTCCACAATGATTTGCTTTACTTTTTCCTTGTCTTTGCCTTCTAGGCTCAAGTTCTCCATATCTAGGAGTCTATCAATCTCGGCATCCATGTGGGCGGGTATTGTAGCCCCCGAGCTTTGGACAAGGGCGAGGTCTGAGCCACTCGGCTCGTCCAAAGTTGTGTTCATGGAGATACAGCCGAATCCATCCATACCATATGTCACCTCGGTCTCTCTTGTGCCATTTTCATCATCCAGTACGACTCATTCCTCATGTATGTCAACTGTTATTACGCCGATGTGGGGTGCTGACGTTGTGACCGTGGTCGACTTTGATATAGTTATATTTCTCTCTGGAGTATCAATCTCCATCTTGGCTTTTTCCTTTCTGGTCCTCATCACGTGCTCTAAGAAGTGTTTGGGGTTGCCTAGGACGCAACCTATTTCTTCTAGGGTTGGGAACTTCACCCTTTGGTGAGGGAGGGAGGCAACCATTCCCAGTTTTCCCTGACTAGGGGAGCCGAGGATGGCATGGTAGTCACTTGCCAAATCCATAACAATGAAAGTGATCGTTGCCGATGTTTTGTAGGGGTACTCTCCGACTTCTAGTACCAAGTCTACGGTTCCCTTAGCCTCGGCTTTGTGATTTGTAAATCCTTCTAGTCTCCCATTGTACGGGGTCAGCATGGTGTCTGGCAATTCCATTTCTTTGAAGGTTCTGTAATAGAGCACGTCTTTAGCAGCCCCAGAGTCTATTAAGAGCCTTTCCGACTCGCAGTTGTCGATCCAGCCAGTGATGACCAACAGCTGTTCTCTCATGGCCCTGTTTCCGGCCAGCTCGTTAGGGGAGAAACTAATCACCTCCTACCCTTTGTGAATCCAAGGGGGGATATGGTAAACTTTGCTTAGTTCATAGATCTGCTCTTTTAACTTGGTGTTGGAAGGGATTTCCTCCCTGATTACGCCAATCAATTTTGCCCGAGGTGGCCTGTCCTCGCGGTCATCCATCTTCTCATCCTCTCTCGGACGTTTATTGTCTTTTTTTGCTAAGTATTCATTCAGTTTCCCCTGATCGGCCCATCTCTGTAGTATTTTCTTTAGGGCAAAGCAGTTATCCGTCTCGTGCCCGTTATCTCGATGGTAGGCACAATACTTGCTGGTGTCCCGTGGGAACTTGGGGTTCTCTTTAAGGGGTTTTGGATTTGGGAGATTCACCAGGTTCATGATCTCAGAAATCGGCTTAGTAAGGGGGGTAAAGACCTCGGTCGGTCTCGTTCTGTTCTTCCCTCGGTTACCACTTCCACTGGTACCCTGGACCGAGTTAGAAGTGGGTGGCCTACCTTGCTCTTCTCGGTCTCGAACTCTGTATCCGGACAACAGTTTCTTTTTTTCTTCAGCAGTGGCTGTAGCATAGGCCATCTGGTATAGCTCAGACTTTGTACGCGGTTCTCTTACCGACAATTCATAGGTGAGCTCGTCTGATCTTTGCCCGTTATAGAAGCACATTATGATTTCCCTGTCCGTAAGTCTCTCCTCTATTGAGTCAGCCAAGTCTCTGAACCTGTTGTAAAAGTCCATAGTCGACTCGCTCTTTCCCTGAACTATGTTTGCTAGATCCGACAATCTTTTCTTTCTAGCCCCGGCAGTGGCGAAATACTCTAGAAAACTTGACTTCAATTTGGAGAAGGAGCTGATGCTCCTTCTCTCTAAGTCCATAAACCAAGACCTGGCCGCTCCAACTAACGTACTAGCAAAGGCCTTGCAGAGTACGTCGTCTTTGTTGGAAACCAAGGCCATCATTCCTTCGAAAGATTGTAGGTGGTCCATGGCGTCTGAACTGCCGGAATACTTATCCAGGTGAGGAAGCTTCAATTGGGGATTGGGTGGAGAATCCATTATCCACTGAGCAAACGGACGCATTGCGTCGTAGTCGGTTGTTGGCTTCCTTTGCCCTTGGTTCATCTCTATATTGTCCATCCTCTCCTGCAAATCCAATATGATCTGCTCACTGAACCCTGAGCTACGGTGGGAGCTTCTCGGCCTGTCTCTTTCTCTGTCTCGGCCCCTTCCAACAACTCGACTTATGTCTGGATCGTCACGAGGTCGTCTCGGAGGAGTACGACGAGGTGGCTCCTGTCTGGGTGGGACTTGATCTTGATTTTGCCATCGTCGCCTTACTCCTAGAATTCTCATATCTGGAGATTCTGCCTCTTCTTCTCTTCTACGGTTTATTTGATCCCTCAGATCTCTTCCATCGGGATTAATTGGGCCAAGTCGGCCTTCTAGTCGGCTCAGTGGAACAGCTCGATTTCCTGGGAGGGCGTCACGCGGTTCGTGATGACGTCTGTCCTCAGTGCGTGTATTCCCCCTACGCACTTCTTTCACCACCTCCCAAAGCTCCTCTCGTGCCATAGGGCTGGGCAAAGGGTGCCAAGGAGTGGTCAGGATCAAATTCCAAAAGAGCTCTCTGAGCATCAGCTAGTTGCTGAAGGGTTAAGAGATTCTGGTATAACAATGCCCTTCGGTCAATTGGTGTCGGCCTAGAAGGGCCATCCTCGGTAAGCTGAGGTCGTGAAGTCGTCCGTCTCCGTCGTCCATACTGTTGAGTAATTTTAGGCGCCGGTCCTCTAGAACGGGTGTGCATTCCGCCCCCTGAGTTGGAGGTGGGAGGCCTTGATTCAAAGCGTTGTTATTCACCACGTTAGGTGGCGGCGGGTTGAGATTGGCGTTTGGTGTAACGCTAGCCTCCCTACCATCGGCGTGAGTTCTAGACATGGGGGAATTTGTGGTTTTCCGAATCGGGATTCTCCAACGACGTTTCCCGGCAATGGAACCAAACTGATGCTGCCAAAAACGTGTCGGATCAGCCCTCCGTCTAGCGGTTCAGATAAATCCAGCAATGAGAATTCCCTATGTGGATCTGCACGCAATAAACAAACGTGAACTACGCCGGGGCTTCACCGGCAAAGTCCCTCCAGCGTGAGAGTAAGAATACGGGTAGTATATGTGAACAGACAAATCAATTGACTAGTTTTGAGCCAAAGAGTTCATTACCCGTCTCCTGTTGTGAGGACCTGTTTATATAGGCGTGGGTGAATGAGTCCTAACTTGTTGGAGAAGCTAGGGAGCCCGTATTAATGTGGGACTCGTATTCCTTGGAGATAAACTCCGGATAAGGATGAGTGGTATCCAGTTGTCTTGTGATATCCTTGTGCAGATAAGGATCCCCACTGTTAGAGTTGTAATCTCTGTAAGTGCAGACTGGTAAGTCCGATCTACTGTTAGAGTTGTAATCAAACTCTGTAAGTGGACTCCCTGTGATATGGGATGTTTATGTGATCTGGTAAGTGGTCCGATCTATCTGGTCATCGGCCTCGCCAAAGACGTAGGCTATGGATTAGATTTATTGGACCTCGGCCTAGGCAAGGGCTACCTGTTCGGCCTAATGTTATGGTTACCTTTTTAAGTTTTGGAAAACAAAAGAATCGCACCTCATTTTACTTTAGGAAAATTGAGATAAAAGCTTTTATTTGAAATTGAAGTGGGTTCGGGGGCTACTAAGTTACGAGAGGAGAACGTGTTGGGCACTCCGCTCGCCCTTTCGGTCTCTAGCATGCTTCCACTTACGCTTAATTTTATGCCTTATTTGGAAAATCGTTGTTATGCCTTAACTTTTTTAAAAAAATGTGTGTTTATATACAAAGGTGTCTCGTATGTCCATTTTAAATTATGACTGGGAATCGGTTTGGATGAATTTCCTGATCGATTTTTGAAAATTGTTTAAAACACACTTAGAAAAGAAAGCATACAAAAAGGGGAAGTAGATTAGGTACATTTGGGGATTTATATACATTATACACAAAAAGGGATACAAATCCCTTGAATGAATGAATGTCCACACTAGGGTATTGTTGTTCAAGTTTAATGTCATTGTCCGTCCCCGAACCAAGGTACCTGTCCTAAAATCATCCAAATTCAAAAAAAAAAAAAAAGTTGGGATTTCCTCCAGGATGTTAGAGAACATATATGAAATTTTCTAGAATTTTTGGATTAACATTTTGGACTCAAACATCACCAAGAACATGACCACAAAAAATATCCAGCACAGAAAAAACAGGACTCTTCACACATTCATTTCCCGTTTACCATATCATAGCTTATGAATCTGAGAAAACACAAAATATGAAAGTTGAAGAGCACGTTATAAAAATGAATTGCACCAAATTTCAGGCCCAGAAGACATGTATAGCTATCCCAAAAGACCTCTGACATTTAGGTGTCAGAAACTGGAAATGACAAATATGAGAATGAACACTTGAATCAAAGCAGTGAAAAGGGCTCTTTTCGAGCTCACAAAAATATTTTAAAAACATTATCATTTTCCTTGGCTTGTTAGGAACAAAATTCATTCTTTGACCTCGGTCCAAAAATCGATTCTTTGAAGTGGATATATACTATGTGACAGACTAAAAATGAAATGTAGACATATATTTAGGACGGAGAGAGTATGATAAAAGAAAAAAAAACGGTGATTCAGAATCAATTAAAGCAAAAAAGAAAAGAAAAGAGGAAAGAACTATTCTCTCCAATCAAAAAGATAGATTCATTTATTTTATTTTTTTATCAAGATATTTTCAATGAAACAGAGAAAGATACATTCATTTAATTTTTTATGATCAACATATTTTCAAAGAACGGAAGGAGTATTCATTTAGGACTTTGTATTAATTACTTCATCTGGTTCAAAATAACTGTCACTTTTGGTTAAACAAATGTAAGTTTGACTAATAAATTTAAACTAAAAATAATGATCCTAATAAAAATCTAAAAATTGTTATTAAAAGTATTATTAATTATAATACAATGATAAATTTTAGATTTTTATTAGCATTATTATTTTTTATTTAAATAGCAAATCCTTAAATCAGGACCATATTGATTATTTTTTTCGCTGACATGGAGCCTTCTGATTGGCAAGTTGACTCCCTAAGCAAAGTCATTCACTTTTGGTATCTAACGCAAAAAGCTGTCAACCACAATTTCTAACCCCTTATCCACATTCTTCATCTTTTGATCCTTAACAATCAATCCACCCACTAATCATCTTCTTCTTTGATTTCCATTACATTCTTCTTTTTTTTTTTTTTTTTTTTGATGCCCAGGTTCACCAACTTCGCCAGACTTACGGTTGCTCGGCCTAACTCCGCCAACTACTCTGGGGGTAGTAGTTCCGGTCCCTCTTCCCTACCACCCGTTAAATCGCGGGATGTGCCTCAGTAGCCAGGGTTTGAGCACATGTCAACTGATAACACAATAGAAGGTCCGACCCCGGAAAAGAGCCCGGAGAGCTCCGTTGTGCCAGAACTTACGGTTGCTCGGCCCTGGCACTAATTGCTCCCACCAGGAATCGAACCCACACTCTATGCCTCCAGCGCAACAACTTATGTCCCCCTCCTTAACCACTGAGCTATGCCCCGGGGGACTACATTCTTCTTATTTTGATTTGATTCATCACTAACATCCCAACTTTTGCATTTATTATTGAGAAGGTCTCTGGTGCGGCGGTCGCATGGAGTGCGGCGCCGATCATACCTTCTTTTTTTCTTTTTTTTGCACCCACAACCTTTTTTCCTCCCACCAAAAGTAACACTTCTTATAATGAAATGTAACACTTTTGTTTTTCAAATGTAACACTTTTTTTTCAAAATGTACCACCCATACTTTTTTTCCTTCCAACAAAAGTAACACTTATTATAACAAAATGTAATACTTTTTTATTCAAAATGTAACACTTTTTAAAAAAAAAAAATAAAAAAAATATACCACAATTTTGCTACAATAGATAAAGATAACATAAAGATTGACAACTAAATTAATGTAACACTTTTTATAAGGGAATGTAACACTCATTTTTTCAAATGTAACATTTTTTTTTCTCCGAAAATAACATAGGATTGACAACTAAACTAATGTTACATTTTATAAAAAATGAATGTAACATTTTTTTTTCTCAATTGTAACAGTTTATATTCCTTAATGTAACATTATATATGAAATGTAACAATTTTTTATTGAGAAAGTAACAATTGAAATGCAAACAATTTTTTTTTTTTTTTGTAAAATTGATGTTACATTTGACAGTAGAAAAAGTGTTACTTTTTGAAGATGAAAGTGTTACTTTTATCAGAACAGAGTGTTACATTTCAACTGGCAAGCACCTCAAACTTTTTTATGTGTAAAAAAATGTTTAAAAAAAAAAATCAAACCATATCATGACCTATGTAGTTTTATTCGTCTCGTCGAGACGAACACAACGGTATTTTTAAATATATTTTTTGACTTATAAATCTCAAAATATAGCATTTTAAAGATTTTTTTTTAACACACGTGGAAAATGGCGCGTCCGTCTCACGCGCCCGTCGCACGGCGTGAGACGGCCGCAAACGAGAATTTGCCATTATTATTTGACAATTTTTTCATTAATAAATGCAAAATTATGGATTTTTTTTAAATTTGCTTTTTGTTTTTTAATTTGATGTTTAATAAATTTCTCTCATTTGTGGGAGCCGTATTTTTCTCTCCTTGTGGGAGCCGTTGATTTCTCTCCGTCGTTGAGAGTTTGTGTTTGTGTGTATGTTGGTTTGTTTGTTTTCGTAGGGACAATTGCAATTCAATCTTTAATGACGAATCTCACGTCATCTCAAAACAAAAAAGATGCAATTGCTCTTACTGCTCAAGGACGTTTCGAGGGTTTTGGAATATTTGGTGGACGTTTCTTCGTCAACGCAGCAGGGGCAGACCTAAGGCTTATCTACTGGGTGGCAGTATACCTACTACATAAAATTACTTGTGGTGTAGTGGTAAAGCCTCTTGTTAAATGGCTAGAGGTCCCATGTTCAATTCCCACTAGCTTCTTGTTTGTTTGTTTTTTTGCTTTACTTAGAGTTATTCTTTTGATTTGTGTACCCACTTAGATTTTGTCCTAGGTCTGCCACTGCAACCCAGATTCTCAATGTCAAGTTTTCAAAGCGAAATATTATCCAAATGGGGATTTTTTGAATGTCGAATCGAGGCAGTTTCCAAGTTTTACTTGGAGTGGAATATGTATGTTTCAAGATTTACATCGAAATTGTAATTGTTGTAGGTTAAAAAAATGGATTTATTATGTATGTTTAGGATGAGCCTCGGCCTTTGTGGAGTGCCATCTATTTTCATGTTAATGCAATTGAAGTTGTTGTTTTCGGAAGAAAAAAAAAAAACTTTAGTTTCCATTTGTTAAAAAAAAAAAAAAAAACTATAGTGTATACTTTTACTCTATTCTCCCTCTACTCTTCATTTTGTCATTTTTCTTTCTCTCTTGTCAAAAGTGTCAATTGTTTTTGGTTCATGAATCTTACATGGAAATTACCATCAACCATCTTCCTAAAAATAAATGTTGTATAAAAAAAGTACTCCCTCCTTCGTTTCACGTCACTTGAGACTGTTGGTCAACTTAATATCGTTTTGACGAATTTATAAAAAAATTGATGATCTTATTAAAAATTTTAAAAAATGTGATTAAGAGTTTTTTTTATGGTGATTCATTTTTAAATTTTTATTAGGATCATAAAATTTTCTATAAAGTCTTCGTCAAAACGATATTAAGTTGATCAAAAGTCTCAAGTGACGTGAAACAGAGAGAGTAAGTAAGAAAGTGAAAGTGAAAGTGAGTAGAGAGTAGAGAGTTTTTTTTGTGAGAAAAATGAGTGTTTTCATTGTCCATTATACTCTCTCTGTCCTAGAAAAGATAGTCTCATTTTGACTTTTATGGTCAATAAAAACAAACTTTGACCAAATATTAGTGTCAATTTAACCATCACAATAAAATTCTAAAAATTGTTATTGATAAATCACTCAATGATCTGTAAATTACAAATTTTAGAATTTCATTAGAATGATTAGATCGTCACCAATGGTTGGTCAAAGTTCATTTTTGTTGACCATAAAAAGTCAAAATGAGACTATCTTTCTGGAGCAGAGGGAGTATAAGTAATAAAGCAACGAAAAACATTAAAGTGAGACAGACCAAAAAAGAAAATAAAAACTATAAATTGGCGAAGGGAGTATATTCCATCTGTCTCATTCCAAATTTAAAAAAAAAAGGTTATGCACGGGAATTTACGGAATATGTTAAGAAGGTTGATGTGTCATGAGTGTAAATAATTGAATAAGAGAATGAAAGTGAGGTAGAGAATAGTAAATGAGTTAGTTTATGCGAGTTTGAAAAATGGGTTCCATTGATTACAAAATATTTATAAACTTTTCATTTTAGGCTTTTGCAATTTTAAGTGAAAACTCAAAATGACAAATTTTTGTAAATAAGTTCTTCATCCGTCTCAGTTTAAGATTCTTACTTTTCTTTTTGGTCTGTCCCAATTTAAGGTTCTTAGTTGCTTTATTCCATAAATGGAAAAGAATGAATAGTGCTTTGTAGAATATTTCCCTCAAAAAGTTTTTTTAATTACAAAAAAAACACTACTTACCTAACTTACTTTCACCCACTTGCTTTATGAATAGTGTTTTGAACAATTATATCATTCACTCTCTACTTTTGGTTGACTCATTTCTATTATTTTTGCCTTAGTTTCTTAATAAGCGTGCATAGTCAAATTAAGAACTTTAAACCGGGACGGGGACTATAATTTTTTATGTGAAAGTCTTAGGAAAACCTAGTTTTGTCGGATGTTTGGAAAAAAGTGTTTTTAGAAAATGGAAGACGGTACAGGCCAAAATGATATCACATGAGTACATGACCAAAGCCCAGGATAAGCCAGAATCAGGACCATATTGATTTTTTCGCTGACATGGACCCTTCTAATTGGCAAGTTGACTTCCTTAGCAAAGTCATTCACTCAAACCTGGGCAACTCTTCTAAAGACTAGGGAGAAAAACTAGTCAAACTTTCAAATCCCAAGCTCGTAGGAGTAAAAAGAGGCCCATTTTCAAATCTCGTGGAAGAAAAAACGGAGAAACCTCTCAATCTCGTGAAAGTGCAGCACACTGCACACACGCGGGAATGGACTAAAGAGGCCCATTTTCAAATCTCGTGGAAGAAAAAACGGCGAAACCTCTCAATCTCGTGAAAGTGCAGCACACTGCACACACGCGTGAATGGACTGACTTTGTGAGAAAACCGGCATCACATGACTGCATCCCCCTTGTCATTTCCCAAACTGAGCATCAACGGGAATATTTCAACTTTTTGTTTTATTGTCTTTAATATTTGGCGGATTGACTAGTTTTTTTCGTTTCTTTTTTCATTCAATCAACTTGTTATTTATATTTCTATGTCATTAATAACGTTAATTAATATAAAGATATTGAAACCATGATTTTTTTAGATTCTGTAATAGATTACTAGATTAAATTTAGTTTATAATTTTATATTTCTATGTCATTAATAACGTTAATTAAATATTCAAAAAAAACGAATTATTTTTAATCAAGATTTTTTTTAAAATTTTGTTGAACATTCATCGTGACGGATGTAGTAAATTATTTTATATAATTATAATTGTAAAAAAATATTTATTTTTATAAAATTTAATTAAACTAATGATCTCACTTTAAAATTATTTATCATGTTAAAAGAATTAATAATGTTAAACAAGATAAAAATTAATTTGAAATCATAAATTTGATACATACTGTTGGAGATAGTTTTCTTAGTACCATGTGAATAATAGCTCATAGGTATCAAATTTTGATTTTCATACCTATGAGCTTAGGACTAACATTGGAGTTGCCCTTAGAGCATCCACATCCATAACCCTGGTCATCAATTCCTCTTTCATTCACATCACCCCCCGCGTCATAAACTTTTCTTTCCTACCATTTATTTAAGTAATCTGAAAATAGTACAATTTAATGTATTTAATATTATGCAAAAAAAATTATCAAATTTAATATCTGTTTGTAGAGTGAGAAAAAATAAAAATATTGGTGATTTTTATTTTATATTTTGCATCTTTATTTTTCTTATAAATCACCACTTTTTTTTATTTTATTTTTATTTTTGAAGAAAAAGAGTTATGAAAAGGGACATGTGTTTACTTTTACTCTATTCTCCCACCTCTACTCATCTTTTTGTCATTTTTCTTTCTCTTGTCAAAAGTGTCAACTGTTTTGGTTCATGAATCTTTTACATGGAAATTACCAGCAACCATCTTCCTAAAAATAAATGTTGTCATTATTTCCCATTCTTTTGTAAGAGTTGAGGTCCGGTTTGTAGTTACCTAGGAAACCGCGCGCGTGGTCTAGGGTAAGTTCCATTAAGTTTCAAATTCATAGTCGTCATTATATTATGATTCTGATTTCTGGAGATTCAAGCACTGGGAAATTCGCTCTCAAAACTTTTTAAATAAGAATAAATCCAGGTCAGTTTCTCTAACTAATGCTTATGATTGTGTGGGTTTTGCAGTTTAAATCATGATAATTGTATGTCTTATTTCAACTTGAACTCAAAATTTCACAATATTATCCATTACCAGTTTCCGAATTTGGACCTTTTTAAGTTTTTGGTTGTTTGTTTGAAGCTCCGTTGACTGACTGCTCACAATTCTAAAGTTTCTAGTCAAGCTTAAAAATATATTTTTAATGATTTGAACATTCTAATTAATTATACTCCGTACTATTTATTTTTGTTGTTGGAACCTTGATTTAATTTACCTGTTACAAGCATTTATATTCGATCATTCTTCATGTAATTTGAAGCACGTTTATAATTGCATCAGATCACACAATGTTTTCTCCTTTTTAGGGTTTAGTTTTCTTCAATGTGTATTCATAGAAAAAACGTTATGTTTAAGTGGCTAGAAAGAAGGATCTGTTGTGAGTGAAGATCGATAAACGGAGGTGTGACGTCAATCTGTTTTATGAATTAAAAATCACTTGCAAGATAATTATGCTTATTAACATGCTCCTTCCGTCCCACACCAATTGACACTTTTGGTCAAACCTTCTTTAACTTTGACTAATATTTTATGTTAAATAATTTATCTCTATAAAAATTTTAAAATAGTTATTGATAATGTTTTTATTACTAATTTAGTAATTTTTTTAAAATTTTATGGATATAAATAATTTAGCATCAAATAAATGTTAGTCAAATTTCAAGTTGGTTTGACCAAAAGTGCCCATTAATACGGGACAGAGGGAGTATTCTTAGAAAGTTTTGAACAACTTAATTTTATTGGTTTCAAACAAAATAAAAAAGCAAAAAACAATTAAACCATACTCCGTATTTGCTTGTTATATCTTGTTGTCATGATTAATAGAAAAATATACATCATCGTTGGATTTTTTATTTTTTTTGAACACTCATCATCGTTAGCTTTTGATTTTTTTTGTCCTCCATATTTCTCTTTATTAAAACGCCAGATAAGTTTATTTTTAAAACAAAAAAAATTAAGTTTTCTGTATTAATCACTTAACGATAGTTATAATTTGAAATTTTACAATGTAATCACGTAAGAACAATTATATTTTAAACATGTAGTATTATTTGTGCACTCGCTGAATCGAAACTCTGGATCCGCCCCTGCTTGTTTAAGAGATAGTTCTTTATCAAAAATAAGGGTATAATTGGTATACAACAATAAAAATGCTTTGAAAATAGTAAAATGATAAATATTTTAAAACAAAAATTATCTACTAAATGAAAATGTATTTTAGAAGTACAGTATGCCCTATATATATCCTCTACATGATGTAGAGTCTCTTTTCTTACTTTTTTGAAGGTAATTAAGGAGGTTGACAATTTGGGATTAATGGCTGCCCGTGCTGTGAAAGAAAAATATAATTTCTGCATTTCAGGACCAACACACTTCGAAAGGACTACTATTGATTGGTAAGACAATTTTATGCTATATACACCCTCCTGCCACAATAATTATAGCAAAAATCCTTACTTTTACAGTTTTACATATATTAACAATATTATTAAGTTAGTTTGATTGACTTAATTTTATGAAAAAATATTTTAGAAGTACTAATATATTCGTTATTAAATATCAAATTAATGTGTATTAATCATTAGAAAAAGTAATTAATTTAGAATATTTTTGATAATAGTGTATTAAATTCAGTTACATTGAATGAGTTTTGCATAATAATTGATAAAGTTTGCTTATGTTTAAGACAAAAATCTGTCTTTTTTACAGTTTTGCACATATTAACAATATTAGAAAAATGGTTCATCTTTATTTTTTTTGGTAATAGTAATATTTTCATTTATAATTAACTATATAATTATCATATATTTAAAATAGTAAGTTAAATATTTTTAGTTAATATATAAAGTAGCTATTTAGATAGTTAATACTATTAGCTAAGAATAATTTTTTTTATAGTTTTAAAAACAATAGTAATAATTAATCATAATTAATTAGTATTGTGACTATTCTCTCAAAATAATAAGTTAAATAGTTTTAGATACTATCTATAATAGCTATTATAATTGATTAATATTATTAGTTAACATTAGAAAAAAAATCTAAAAGATACATTTAAACTATTAGTATAATAGTTTGGGGCAACTCCCATTTAGTCCTTCATTAGAATCTAAATTACCACCTAGTCCAAGGTATTTTCAATATTACCACCTAGTCCAAGGGATATTAAAAGGGCATGAATGCCCTTACTAAATGACTGGAAATTACATGATTACCCCTCCCTCCTCAACCTTTCACCTTCTCACCGGTCAACAACTTTGACCGACCGGCCACCACCTCCGGCCGACCACCACCTCCGGCAACCTTTTTCCGTCCACCTTTTCCGGCCACCTTTTTCCGGCAATATTTTCCGGCCACCTTTTTCGGTAACTTTTCCGGCAACATTTTCCGGCGACCATTTCCGGCCACCGTCTCCGGCGACCTTTTCCGGCAAAATTTTTCGCCCACATTTTCCGGCCACCATTTTCCGGCGACCACCTCCGGCCACCGTTTTCCGACCACCGTTTCCCGGCAACCACCTCCGTCCACCGTTTTCCGGTGACCACCTCCGACCACCATTTTCCGGCGACCATATTCCGGCCACCATTTCCGGCGACCACCTCCGGCCAACATTTTTCGGCGACCATTTTCCGGCCACCATTTCCGGCGACCAAACAACTGTGAACTAATCAGTAAGTTCACAGTTGTCAACAAAACTACTAAGAACACAATCGAATCCGGCGACCACCAACTCCGGCGACCAAACAACTGTGAACTAATCAGTAAGTTCACAGTTGTTTAAGAACAAGTTCACAATTGTTCTAAAACAAGTTTACAATTAGAGAAAATTACCGTAGAGTCCCCCATTCTAAGCTAAATTACCACCTAGTCCACGCACATTTTCAATATTACCATGTAGTCCACGCACATTTTGAATATCCCCATCTAGTCCATTAAAATTATAGAATCCCGAAACTACCCCTTATTTTCAATTAAAACAGAAACCCCTCCCCTCTCCTCACATTCAGACGCAAATTGCGTTCTCTCTCTACTTTCTTTCACTGCTTTCTCTCTCTTCTCCATCCCCACCTCCGGCGACCCCATCCGGCCACCTCCGGCGACCTTTCCCTTCCCCATCGCCGGCGACCCTTCCTCTTCACCTCCGGTGACCTTTCCCCTCGATTTCCGAACCCCGGCGACCATCACACTGCGTTTTCACTCTCCTCCACCCCCCACCTTCGGCGACCCCTCATCTCCCCTATCTCCGGCGACCTTCTCCCAGTACCAACGCCCTCCTTAGCCATGGCTGAACCTAGAGGAGTTCTAGGCGACAACCACGAGCCAACAACCGTCGAAAAATTCCGGCCAAGATGCCAAAATCCGAATCAAAAACAAAAAACTGCACCTCCAGAATTCGGACTGTAAAAACGCGATTCCCGATGATTGAACCGTTGGATCGTCTTCAAATTTCTGGAGGGAGTTCGCAACACCTAAACGCTACTATCCACCGTTGGGATCTTCCAAAATATGTCTGGTGCCGGAGATATGGACGACGGCCGAACTGGAAAAAACCCAAAAAAAATCGCTACCCCTATCTCCGGCGACATTCTACCTAACCTCGGCGACCCTCCCTCCCCGACCCAACCCCTTACAGTTATTCCAAGAACAAATTCAAACATTAAAAAAAAAAAACTATTTTTTTTCAAGAACAAGTTCATAGTTGTAAGTTCGCAATTGTAAGTTTGCAATTGTAAGTTCGCAATTATTTCAAAAACAAGTTTGCAATTGTAAGTTCGCACTTGTTCCAAAAACAAATTCACATTTATAAAAAAAATTACTATTTGTTTAAAAGAAAAAGTTCACAGTTGTAAGTTCGCAATTGTAAGTTCGCACTTATTCCAAGAACAAGTTCGCAATTGTTTCAATAACAAGTTCGCACTTGTTCCAAAATCAAGTTCGCAATTGTAAGTTCGCAATTGTTTCTATAACAAGTTCGCACTTGTTCAAAAACAAGTTCGCAATTGTAAGTTCGCACTTCTTCTAACAAGTTCACAGTTGTAAGTTCACAATTGTAAGTTCGCAAATGTTAGCTCGCAATTGTAAGTTCGCAATTGTTCCAATAACAAATTCACAGTTGTACTCTCATTTCCCAAACAACAACAAAAAAAAAAAACAACAACAACAAACAAACCGACTTTGAGGGAAGTCGCCGGAGCTAGCGGTGACCGAAGAAAGAGTGGGGGAGGGGTGACCGGTGACAGAGAAGGAGATGCAGGTTCGCCATTGAGAGAGAGAGAGAGAGAGGTGAGGCTAGATCTGTAATTGCCGGAGGTGGGGAGGGGTGAACGGAGATGGTGTAAGGGTGGCCGGTGACGGAGAAGGAGCTGCAGGGTCGCCGGGGTTAGGGGAGGGATGGGGTCGCCGGAGTTGGCCAGCGATGGTGTGATGGCTGGGCGATTTGGTTGAATCTAAACAGTTGGCCGGCTGGAGCTTGTTGGGTTTAGAGGGTGAGGGACGCATTTGGGTCGGGGAGGGAGGGTCGCCGAGGTTAGGTAGAATGTCGCCGGAGATAGGGGTAGCGATTTTTTTTGGGTTTTTTCCAGTTCGGCCGTCGGCCATATCTCCGGCACCAGACATATTTTGGAAGATCCTAACGGTGGAAAGTAGAGTTTAGGTGTTGCGAACTCCCTCCAGAAATTTGAAGACGGTCCAACGGTTCAATCATCGGGAATCGCGTTTTTACAGTCCGAATTCTGGAGGTGCAGTTTTTTGTTTTTGATTCGGATTTTGGCATCTTGGCCGGAATTTTTCGACGGTTGTTGGCTCGTGGTTGTCGCCTAGAACTCCTCTAGGTTCAGCCATGGCTAAGGAGGGCGTTGGTACTGGGAGAAGGTCGCCGGAGATAGGGGAGATGAGGGGTCGCCGAAGGTGGGGGGTGGAGGAGAGTGAAAACGCAGTGTGATGGTCGCCGGGGTTCGGAAATCGAGGGGAAAGGTCACCGGAGGTGAAGAGGAAGGGTCGCCGGCGATGGGGATGGGAAAGGTCGCCGGAGGTGGCCGGATGGGGTCGCCGGAGGTGGGGATGGAGAAGAGAGAGAAAGCAGTGAAAGAAAGTAGAGAGAGAACGCAATTTGCGTCTGAATGTGAGGAGAGGGGGGGTTTCTGTTTTAATTGAAAATAAGGGGTAGTTTCGGGATTCTATAATTTTAATGGACTAGATGGGAATATTCAAAATGTGCGTGGACTACATGGTAATATTGAAAATGTGCGTGGACTAGGTGGTAATTTAGCTTAGAATGGGGGACCCTACGGTAATTTTCTCTAATTGTAAACTTGTTTTAGAACAATTGTGAACTTGTTCTTAAACAACTGTGAACTTACTGATTAGTTCACAGTTGTTTGGTCGCCGGAGTTGGTGGTCGCCGGATTCGATTGTGTTCTTAGTAGTTTTGTTGACAACTGTGAACTTACTGATTAGTTCACAGTTGTTTGGTCGCCGGAAATGGTGGCCGGAAAATGGTCGCCGGAAAATGTTGGCGGGAGGTGGTCGCCGGAAATGGTGGCCGGAATATGGTCGCCGGAAAATGGTGGTCGGAGGTGGTCACCGGAAAACGGTGGACGGAGGTGGTTGCCGGAAAACGGTGGCCGGAGGTGGTCGCCTGAAAATGGTGGCCGGAAACGGTGGCCGGAAATGGTGGTCGAAAAATTTTGCCGGAAAAGGTCGCCGGAGACGGTGGCCGGAAATGGTCGCCGGAAAATGTTTGCCGGAAAATGTTGCCGGAAAAGTTACCGAAAAAGGTGGCCGGAAAATGGTGGCCGGAAAATATTGCCGGAAAAGGTGGCCGGAAAAGGTGGCCGGAAAAAGGTTGCCGGAGGTGGTGGTCGGCCGGAGGTGGTGGCCGGTCGGTCAAAGTTGTTGACCGGTGAGAAGGTGAAAGGTTGAGGAGGGAGGGGTAATCATGTAATTTCCAGTCATTTAGTAAGGGCATTCATGCCCTTTTAATGTCCCTTGGACTAGGTGGTAATATTGAAAATACCTTGGACTAGGTGGTAATTTAGATTCTAATGAGGGACTAAATGGGAGTTGCCCCTTACAGTTATTCCAAGAACAAATTCAAACATTAAAAAAAAAACTATTTTTTTTCAAGAACAAGTTCATAGTTGTAAGTTTGCAATTGTAAGTTTGCAATTGTAAGTTTGCAATTGTAAGTTCGCAATTATTTCAAAAACAAGTTTGCAATTGTAAGTTCGCACTTGTTCCAAAAACAAATTCACATTTATAAAAAAAATTACTATTTGTTTAAAAGAAAAAGTTCACAGTTGTAAGTTCGCAATTGTAAGTTCGCACTTATTCCAAGAACAAGTTCGCAATTGTTTCAATAACAAGTTCGCACTTGTTCCAAAATCAAGTTCGCAATTGTAAGTTCGCAATTGTTTCCATAACAAGTTCGCACTTGTTCAAAAACAAGTTCGCAATTGTAAGTTCTCACTTCTTCTAACAAGTTCACAGTTGTAAGTTCACAATTGTAAGTTCGCAAATGTTAGCTCGCAATTGTAAGTTCGCAATTGTTCCAATAACAAATTCACAGTTGTACTCTCATTTCCCAAACAACAACAAAAAAAAAAAAAAAACAACAACAACAAACAAACCGACTTTGAGGGAAGTCGCCGGAGCTAGCGGTGACCGAAGAAAGAGTGGGGGAGGGGTGACCGGTGACTGAGAAGGAGTTGCAGGTTCGCCATTGAGAGAGAGAGAGAGAGAGGTGAGGGCTAGATCTGTAATTGCCGGAGGTGGGGAGGGGTGAACGGAGATGGTGTAAGGGTGGCCGGTGACGGAGAAGGAGCTGCAGGGTCGCCGGGGTTAGGGGAGGGATGGGGTCGCCGGAGTTGGCCAGCGATGGTGAGATGGCTGGGCGATTTGGTTGAATCTGAACAGTTGGCCGGCTGGAGCTTGTTGGGTTGAGAGGGTGAGGGACGCATTTGGGTCGGGGAGGGAGGGTCGCCGAGGTTAGGTAGAATGTCGCCGGAGATAGGGGTAGCGATTTTTTTTGGGTTTTTTCCAGTTCGGCCGTCGGCCATATCTCCGGCACCAGACATATTTTGGAAGATCCCAACGGTGGAAAGTAGCGTTTAGGTGTTGCGAACTCCCTCCAGAAATTTGAAGACGATCCAACGGTTCAATCATCGGGAATCGCGTTTTTACAGTCCGAATTCTGGAGGTGCAGTTTTTTGTTTTTGATTCGGATTTGGCATCTTGGCCGGAATTTTTCGACGGTTGTTGGCTCGTGGTTGTCGCCTAGAACTCCTCTAGGTTCAGCCATGGCTAAGGAGGGCGTTGGTACTGGGAGAAGGTCGCCGGAGATAGGGGAGATGAGGGGTCGCCGAAGGTGGGGGATGGAGGAGAGTGAAAACGCAGTGTGATGGTCGCCGGGGTTCGGAAATCGAGGGGAAAGGTCACCGGAGGTGAAGAGGAAGGGTCGCCGGCGATGGGGAAGGGAAAGGTCGCCGGAGGTGGCCGGATGGGGTCGCCGGAGGTGGTGATGGAGAAGAGAGAGAAAGCAGTGAAAGAAAGTAGAGAGAGAACGCAATTTGCGTCTGAATGTGAGGAGAGGGGAGGGGTTTCTGTTTTAATTGAAAATAAGGGGTAGTTTCGGGATTCTATAATTTTAATGGACTAGATGGGAATATTCAAAATGTGCGTGGACTACATGGTAATATTGAAAATGTGCGTGGACTAGGTGGTAATTTAGCTTAGAATGGGGGACCCTACGGTAATTTTCTCTAATTGTAAACTTGTTTTAGAACAATTGTGAACTTGTTCTTAAACAACTGTGAACTTACTGATTAGTTCACAGTTGTTTGGTCGCCGGAGTTGGTGGTCGCCGGATTCGATTGTGTTCTTAGTAGTTTTGTTGACAACTGTGAACTTACTGATTAGTTCACAGTTGTTTGGTGGCCGGAAAATGGTCGCCGGAAAATGTTGGCCGGAGGTGGTCGCCGGAAATGGTCGCCGGAATATGGTCGCCGGAAAATGGTGGTCGGAGGTGGTCACCGGAAAACGGTGGACGGAGGTGGTTGCCGGAAAACGGTGGTCGGAAAACGGTGGCCGGAGGTGGTCGCCGGAAAACGGTGGCCGGAAACGGTGGCCGGAAATGGTGGTCGAAAAATTTTGCCGGAAGAGGTCGCCGGAGGCGGTGGCCGGAAATGGTCGCCGGAAAATGTTGCCGGAAAATGTTGCCGGAAAAGTTACCGAAAAAGGTGGCCGGAAAATGGTGGCCGGAAAAGGTGGCCGGAAAAAGGTGGCCGGAAAAGGTGGCCGGAAAAAGGTTACCGGAGGTGGTGGTCGGCCGGTCAAAGTTGTTGACCGGTGAGAAGGTGAAAGGTTGAGGAGGGAGGGGTAATCATGTAATTTCCAGTCATTTAGTAAGGGCATTCATGCCCTTTTAATATCCCTTGGACTAGGTGGTAATATTGAAAATACCTTGGACTAGGTGGTAATTTAGATTCTAATGAGGGACTAAATGGGAGTTGCCCCTTACAGTTATTCCAAGAACAAATTCAAACATTAAAAAAAAAAAAACTATTTTTTTTCAAGAACAAGTTCATAGTTGTAAGTTCGCAATTGTAAGTTTGCAATTGTAAGTTCGCAATTATTTCAAAAACAAGTTTGCAATTGTAAGTTCGCACTTGTTCCAAAAACAAATTCACATTTATAAAAAAAATTACTATTTGTTTAAAAGAAAAAGTTCACAGTTGTAAGTTCGCAATTGTAAGTTCGCACTTATTCCAAGAACAAGTTCGCAATTGTTTCAATAACAAGTTCGCACTTGTTCCAAAATCAAGTTCGCAATTGTAAGTTCGCAATTGTTTCTATAACAAGTTCGCACTTGTTCAAAAACAAGTTCGCAATTGTAAGTTCGCACTTCTTCTAACAAGTTCACAGTTGTAAGTTCACAATTGTAAGTTCGCAAATGTTAGCTCGCAATTGTAAGTTCGCAATTGTTCCAATAACAAATTCACAGTTGTACTCTCATTTCCCAAACAACAACAAAAAAAAAAAAAAAAAAAACAACAACAACAAACAAACCGACTTTGAGGGAAGTCGCCGGAGCTAGCGGTGACCGAAGAAAGAGTGGGGGAGGGGTGACCGGTGACAGAGAAGGAGTTGCAGGTTCGCCATTGAGAGAGAGAGAGAGAGGTGAGGGCTAGATCTGTAATTGCCGGAGGTGGGGAGGGGTGAACGGAGATGGTGTAAGGGTGGCCGGTGACGGAGAAGGAGCTGCAGGGTCGCCGGGGTTAGGGGAGGGATGGGGTCGCCGGAGTTGGCCAGCGATGGTGAGATGGCTGGGCGATTTGGTTGAATCTGAACAGTTGGCCGGCTGGAGCTTGTTGGGTTGAGAGGGTGAGGGACGCATTTGGGTCGGGGAGGGAGGGTCGCCGAGGTTAGGTAGAATGTCGCCGGAGATAGGGGTAGCGATTTTTTTGGGTTTTTTCCAGTTCGGCCGTCGGCCATATCTCCGGCACCAGACATATTTTGGAAGATCCCAACGGTGGAAAGTAGCGTTTAGGTGTTGCGAACTCCTCCAGAAATTTGAAGACGATCCAACGGTTCAATCATCGGGAATCGCGTTTTTACAGTCCGAATTCTGGAGGTGCAGTTTTTTGTTTTTGATTCGGATTTTGGCATCTTGGCCGGAATTTTTCGACGGTTGTTGGCTCGTGGTTGTCGCCTAGAACTCCTCTAGGTTCAGCCATGGCTAAGGAGGGCGTTGGTACTGGGAGAAGGTCGCCGGAGATAGGGGAGATGAGGGGTCGCCGAAGGTGGGGGATGGAGGAGAGTGAAAACGCAGTGTGATGGTCGCCGGGGTTCGGAAATCGAGGGGAAAGGTCACCGGAGGTGAAGAGGAAGGGTCGCCGGCGATGGGGAAGGGAAAGGTCGCCGGAGGTGGCCGGATGGGGTCGCCGGAGGTGGGGATGGAGAAGAGAGAGAAAGCAGTGAAAGAAAGTAGAGAGAGAACGCAATTTGCGTCTGAATGTGAGGAGAGGGGAGGGGTTTCTGTTTTAATTGAAAATAAGGGTAGTTTCGGGATTCTATAATTTTAATGGACTAGATGGGAATATTCAAAATGTGCGTGGACTACATGGTAATATTGAAAATGTGCGTGGACTAGGTGGTAATTTAGCTTAGAATGGGGGACCCTACGGTAATTTTCTCTAATTGTGAACTTGTTCTTAAACAACTGTGAACTTACTGATTAGTTCACAGTTGTTTGGTCGCCGGAGTTGGTGGTCGCCGGATTCGATTGTGTTCTTAGTAGTTTTGTTGACAACTGTGAACTTACTGATTAGTTCACAGTTGTCTGGTCGCCGGAAATGGTGGCCGGAAAATGGTCGCCGGAAAATGTTGGCCGGAGGTGGTCGCCGGAAATGGTGGCCGGAATATGGTCGCCGGAAAATGGTGGTCGGAGGTGGTCACCGGAAAACGGTGGACGGAGGTGGTTGCCGGAAAACGGTGGCCGGAGGTGGTCGCCGGAAAACGGTGGCCGGAAATGGTGGTCGAAAAATTTTGCCGGAAAAGGTCGCCGGAGACGGTGGCCGGAAATGGTCGCCGGAAAATGTTGCCGGAAAATGTTGCCGGAAAAGTTACCGAAAAAGGTGGCCGGAAAATGGTGGCCGGAAAAGGTGGCCGGAAAAAGGTGGTCGGAAAAGGTGGCCGGAAAAAGGTTGCCGGAGGTGGTGGTCGGCCGGAGGTGGTGGCCGGTCGGTCAAAGTTGTTGACCGGTGAGAAGGTGAAAGGTTGAGGAGGGAGGGGTAATCATGTAATTTCCAGTCATTTAGTAAGGGCATTCATGCCCTTTTAATATCCCTTAGACTAGGTGGTAATATTGAAAATACCTTGGACTAGGTGGTAATTTAGATTCTAATGAGGGACTAAATGGGAGTTGCCCTTACAGTTATTCCAAGAACAAATTCAAACATTAAAAAAAAAAAACTATTTTTTTTCAAGAACAAGTTCATAGTTGTAAGTTCGCAATTGTAAGTTTGCAATTGTAAGTTCGCAATTATTTCAAAAACAAGTTTGCAATTGTAAGTTCGCACTTGTTCCAAAAACAAATTCACATTTATAAAAAAATTACTATTTGTTTAAAAGAAAAAGTTCACAGTTGTAAGTTCGCAATTGTAAGTTCGCACTTATTCCAAGAACAAGTTCGCAATTGTTTCAATAACAAGTTCGCACTTGTTCCAAAATCAAGTTCGCAATTGTAAGTTCGCAATTGTTTCTATAACAAGTTCGCACTTGTTCAAAAACAAGTTCGCAATTGTAAGTTCGCACTTCTTCTAACAAGTTCACAGTTGTAAGTTCACAATTGTAAGTTCGCAAATGTTAGCTCGCAATTGTAAGTTCGCAATTGTTCCAATAACAAATTCACAGTTGTACTCTCATTTCCCAAACAACAACACAAAAAAAAAAAAAAAAAAACAACAACAAACAAACCGACTTTGAGGGAAGTCGCCGGAGCTAGCGGTGACCGAAGAAAGAGTGGGGGAGGGGTGACCGGTGACAGAGAAGGAGTTGCAGGTTCGCCATTGAGAGAGAGAGAGAGAGAGGTGAGGGCTAGATCTGTAATTGCCGGAGGTGGGGAGGGTGTGAACGGAGATGGTGTAAGAGTGGCCGGTGACGGAGAAGGAGCTGCAGGGTCGCCGGGGTTAGGGGAGGGATGGGGTCGCCGGAGTTGGCCAGCGATGGTGAGATGGCTGGGCGATTTGGTTGAATCTGAACAGTTGGCCGGCTGGAGCTTGTTGGGTTGAGAGGGTGAGGGACGCATTTGGGTTGGGGAGGGAGGGTCGCCGAGGTTAGGTAGAATGTCGCCGGAGATAGGGGTAGCGATTTTTTTGGGTTTTTTCCAGTTCGGCCGTCGGCCCATATCTCCGGCACCAGACATATTTTGGAAGATCCCAACGGTGGAAAGTAGCGTTTAGGTGTTGCGAACTCCCTCCAGAAATTTGAAGACGATCCAACGGTTCAATCATCGGGAATCGCGTTTTTACAGTCCGAATTCTGGAGGTGCAGTTTTTTGTTTTTGATTCGGATTTTGGCATCTTGGCCGGAATTTTTCGACGGTTGTTGGCTCGTGGTTGTCGCCTAGAACTCCTCTAGGTTCAGCCATGGCTAAGGAGGGCGTTGGTACTGGGAGAAGGTCGCCGGAGATAGGGGAGATGAGGGGTCGCCGAAGGTGGGGGATGGAGGAGAGTGAAAACGCAGTGTGATGGTCGCCGGGGTTCGGAAATCGAGGGGAAAGGTCACCGGAGGTGAAGAGGAAGGGTCGCCGGCGATGGGGAAAGGAAAGGTCGCCGGAGGTGGCCGGATGGGGTCGCCGGAGGTGGGGATGGAGAAGAGAGAGAAAGCAGTGAAAGAAAGTAGAGAGAGAACGCAATTTGCGTCTGAATGTGAGGAGAGGGGGGGGTTTCTGTTTTAATTGAAAATAAGGGGTAGTTTCGGGATTCTATAATTTTAATGGACTAGATGGGAATATTCAAAATGTGCGTGGACTACATGGTAATATTGAAAATGTGCGTGGACTAGGTGGTAATTTAGCTTAGAATGGGGGACCCTACGGTAATTTTCTCTAATTGTAAACTTGTTTTAGAACAATTGTGAACTTGTTCTTAAACAACTGTGAACTTACTGATTAGTTCACAGTTGTTTGGTCGCCGGAGTTGGTGGTCGCCGGATTCGATTGTGTTCTTAGTAGTTTTGTTGACAACTGTGAACTTACTGATTAGTTCACAGTTGTTTGGTCGCCGGAAATGGTGGCCGGAAAATGGTCGCCGGAAAATGTTGGCGGGAGGTGGTCGCCGGAAATGGTGGCCGGAATATGGTCGCCGGAAAATGGTGGTCGGAGGTGGTCACCGGAAAACGGTGGACGGAGGTGGTTGCCGGAAAACGGTGGCCGGAGGTGGTCGCCTGAAAATGGTGGCCGGAAACGGTGGCCGGAAATGGTGGTCGAAAAATTTTGCGAAAAGGTCGCCGGAGACGGTGGCGGAAATGGTCGCCGGAAAATGTTTGCCGGAAAATGTTGCCGGAAAAGTTACCGAAAAAGGTGGCCGGAAAATGGTGGCCGGAAAATATTGCCGGAAAAGGTGGCCGGAAAAGGTGGCCGGAAAAAGGTTGCCGGAGGTGGTGGTCGGCCGGAGGTGGTGGCCGGTCGGTCAAAGTTGTTGACCGGTGAGAAGGTGAAAGGTTGAGGAGGGAGGGGTAATCATGTAATTTCCAGTCATTTAGTAAGGGCATTCATGCCCTTTTAATGTCCCTTGGACTAGGTGGTAATATTGAAAATACCTTGGACTAGGTGGTAATTTAGATTCTAATGAGGGACTAAATGGGAGTTGCCCCTTACAGTTATTCCAAGAACAAATTCAAACATTAAAAAAAAAAAAACTATTTTTTTTCAAGAACAAGTTCATAGTTGTAAGTTTGCAATTGTAAGTTTGCAATTGTAAGTTGCAATTGTAAGTTCGCAATTATTTCAAAAACAAGTTTGCAATTGTAAGTTCGCACTTGTTCCAAAAACAAATTCACATTTATAAAAAAATTACTATTTGTTTAAAAGAAAAAGTTCACAGTTGTAAGTTCGCAATTGTAAGTTCGCACTTATTCCAAGAACAAGTTCGCAATTGTTTCAATAACAAGTTCGCACTTGTTCCAAAATCAAGTTCGCAATTGTAAGTTCGCAATTGTTTCCATAACAAGTTCGCACTTGTTCAAAAACAAGTTCGCAATTGTAAGTTCTCACTTCTTCTAACAAGTTCACAGTTGTAAGTTCACAATTGTAAGTTCGCAAATGTTAGCTCGCAATTGTAAGTTCGCAATTGTTCCAATAACAAATTCACAGTTGTACTCTCATTTCCCAAACAACAACAAAAAAAAAAAAAAACAACAACAACAAACAAACCGACTTTGAGGGAAGTCGCCGGAGCTAGCGGTGACCGAAGAAAGAGTGGGGGAGGGGTGACCGGTGACTGAGAAGGAGTTGCAGGTTCGCCATTGAGAGAGAGAGAGAGAGAGGTGAGGGCTAGATCTGTAATTGCCGGAGGTGGGGAGGGGTGAACGGAGATGGTGTAAGGGTGGCCGGTGACGGAGAAGGAGCTGCAGGGTCGCCGGGGTTAGGGGAGGGATGGGGTCGCCGGAGTTGGCCAGCGATGGTGAGATGGCTGGGCGATTTGGTTGAATCTGAACAGTTGGCCGGCTGGAGCTTGTTGGGTTGAGAGGGTGAGGGACGCATTTGGGTCGGGGAGGGAGGGTCGCCGAGGTTAGGTAGAATGTCGCCGGAGATAGGGGTAGCGATTTTTTTTGGGTTTTTTCCAGTTCGGCCGTCGGCCATATCTCCGGCACCAGACATATTTTGGAAGATCCCAACGGTGGAAAGTAGCGTTTAGGTGTTGCGAACTCCCTCCAGAAATTTGAAGACGATCCAACGGTTCAATCATCGGGAATCGCGTTTTTACAGTCCGAATTCTGGAGGTGCAGTTTTTTGTTTTTGATTCGGATTTTGGCATCTTGGCCGGAATTTTTCGACGGTTGTTGGCTCGTGGTTGTCGCCTAGAACTCCTCTAGGTTCAGCCATGGCTAAGGAGGGCGTTGGTACTGGGAGAAGGTCGCCGGAGATAGGGGAGATGAGGGGTCGCCGAAGGTGGGGGATGGAGGAGAGTGAAAACGCAGTGTGATGGTCGCCGGGGTTCGGAAATCGAGGGGAAAGGTCACCGGAGGTGAAGAGGAAGGGTCGCCGGCGATGGGGAAGGGAAAGGTCGCCGGAGGTGGCCGGATGGGGTCGCCGGAGGTGGGGATGGAGAAGAGAGAGAAAGCAGTGAAAGAAAGTAGAGAGAGAGAACGCAATTTGCGTCTGAATGTGAGGAGAGGGGAGGGGTTTCTGTTTTAATTGAAAATAAGGGGTAGTTTCGGGATTCTATAATTTTAATGGACTAGATGGGAATATTCAAAATGTGCGTGGACTACATGGTAATATTGAAAATGTGCGTGGACTAGGTGGTAATTTAGCTTAGAATGGGGGACCCTACGGTAATTTTCTCTAATAGTTTTCTAATATTTCTTATAGAAAACTTATGTGATAATCTAATAGTACTAATAATAATAGTTACCCTATATAGTTACTATTTTATTATGATAATCTAATACTATTAATATAAATAATAGTTACCTTATATAGTTACCATTTATGATAATATAATACTATTATTAGTAATAGTTACCCTATATAGTAATTACTATGATCTAATAATTGACAATATGAAAATTCACCTAATTATGAAATTATTTATGATGTGGTTTCACCAAAATAATACACCCAAAATATGTCCACATGACATATCTTAGACATCTTCTTTGACTCTTAATATATACTCCTTCCGTCCCACCTCACTTGAGACTTATTTCTACTTTGGTTTGTCCCACTTCACTTGAGAAATGGTAATCTTTTTATATTTTTATATTCAATCTACCTCACACACTCATTCTCTCTCTTCATTTTTCACCACACAATTCATTCAACCAACCTACTATTAACCCCACTCATTCTCTATCTTCATTTTCTACCACACATATTCCTTATTTTATTCTTTTTCCTTAGTTATTATGCCCCTCTTTAAGTCTCAAGTGAGGTGGGACGGATGGAGTATATAGGAAGGTGCTCAAATGACAACCAAAATAAAATATGAACTGTGAGAACCAAGCATAACCACTAGATTAGACACAAAATCAAGGGTCCAGATTATAGATACAATGGATACACTTAGATACAATAGTTAATTTTCAAAATACACTTGGATACAATAGTTATTTAGCTACTGCATACAAGTGTAATATTCAAAATTTAGGTACTATATCCAAATGTATCCAAGTGTATCTACTGTATCTATAATCTCGACACTTGATTTTGTATCTAATCCAATAGTTATGCTTGGTTCCCACGGTACGCGATTATATGAATAAGGGAGAAACTCCATGAAAGAAAGATTACTGATTCATATATATTAATTCATCTGTCGTTTTCGATTGTTTCAATTGTAATTACAGTTCGCTTGATAAACCTAGTGGTTACGACAATCCTCAAACCATATATATATATATATATATATATATATATATATATATATTTATATATAAGTGCTCAAATGAGAACAACAATTGTGTGAGAACTGTGAGAACTAAGCATAACAATTAGATTAGAATAGAATCAAAATCAATGGTCCAGATTATAGATATAGTGGATACACTACCTAAATATTGATATTGCACTTGGATATAGTACTTAAATAACTACTGTATCCAAGTGTTTTTGAAAATTGCACATGGATACAATAGCTTGAATGACTAATGTATCCAAGTGTATTTTGAAAATTAGCTATTGTATCCAAGTTTATCCACTGTATTTATAATCTGGACCCTTGATTTTGTATTTAATCAAACGTTTATGCTTGGTTCTCACGGTTCTCATTGGAGCGCGACCCTATATATATATATATATATAGGTTTTAGTAGGTTTTATTCTTATTATACTAAGCTTAATTAACAAATTTTACTTTATTTTACAATATATTTTAATGAATTATTTGCTATCATTACATTCACATATTTTAATGTTCTTTCGAAATATTTGCATTTATCACTAAGGTGTGCAAAATATTCTTTAAATTATTTTTAAATATTACTAATTTATTGTAATATTATGTAAATATTTTTAAATTATATAATCCAATCTTAGACTCTGTTTGTTTCGCATAAAACAACTTCCGGAAAATGTTTTCCCCGTTTTCTGGTGTTTGTTAAGCACTAGAAAATTGGGAAAATGTTTTCCGGAAAATGGTTTTCCCACTTTTCTAAATAAAATGACTTACGGGTTTCTACTCCGTAAGTCATTTTCCAGAAAATGTTAATGTAGGAGACAAATTATCCCACATCTACTAAAGATAGAAGAATAGGTTTTGGGAGAAACTAGTTACTCCATAAGTTATAAAAAATACTTTTTAACCTTTAAAACTTAAACCTTAAACTCTAAACCCTAAACCCTAAACTTTAAATCCTATAAAAACAAGATTTTTTATATAACTTATGAAGGAACTAGTTTTCCCAAAATTTTCTCAAGGGAGAAATATTGACTGGTATATAGACTTGAGGAGTTACTCCTCTTGGCACATCTCTTACAGTTAACTCTTTCACCCACACACCCAACTCTGCATACAACCACATGCTACCTACTCCACCACCACCTCCACCTCCAACACCCACCTGCTCCATCTCATCCCCACCCCTACCCTCCAACCTTACCTTTTCCTCCCCCACCTTTTCCCACCACCCCCCCCCCCCTCCACCACCCACCCCTCCCTTTCCAAAAATAAAAAAATTCACTCATATTAAAATTTATCTTTTAACACCTCCTTCCCCCCGCCCTTTCCCCCCTAACCCCTACACCACCCACCCCACCCAAAAAAAAAAAAAAAAACAAATTCAAACTCAATATCTTTATGAAAAGAATTATCCATATTTCCTTGTTAATCTACTATTCAATTTAGGTTCCAATTAATTAAAAGTTCTAAAACAGTAAAGAGACACAAAGAATTGTTTACACAGTTCGTCAATATTTTTGACTATGTCTGTGGGCACTACCAAGCCAGGATTTTGCACTATAATATGTAAATTTAGAGTTATAATGAGTTATGGGGCGGAACCCTGCTTATATACTGTAAGTACCCCAATCTAAAATTAACCAACTTTAGAGGAACTCTTAGCACCATTCAGGGATAAACTGATAGACTGGGACCTCACTAAGATAAACCTAAAATTCTAAGACTACTTTGGAATTAAAATTGAAAAAATCCAGAAGCTCGCCAGACTGAGCCGTATAGATGGTTTGGACGCAGGAGGGGCCAATCCGTACGGATGGTCTGGGCACCCTCAGTCCCTATAAATTGGACCCCTGGCTGATCATTTCAGGGGGGAGAAATCATTTTGTGAGTGTAAACTCTGTTGAATCAATGTCTATTGGTTAAGGATATGTCCGCGACAAGTTGAGTAATTTTTAGGACTTGAATTGGAGAGAGGAAATCCTTTTGGTACAAGGATTAAGGTTTATTGGTTTAATTAGGTTTTTTTGGTACAAGGAATTGTTTAAGAATTAGGAAAGCCGTTTCCTAATGAAAATATAATTACTTTGTACACAAAAAATAGGATTCTAATTGCATTGTACATAAGGAATATGATTCCTTCTCCTTTTGGGGGGAAATATAGAAATATACCTCTGTACTTAGCTTAAGAATGCAGATATGCTCTTATACAAGTTAATTGACATATTAACCCCTGTACTCAAGAATAATGTGTGGAAATTAGGCCACCGTTATCTTTCCGTCCAATATTTGACAGAATTGCAGACTAGTTGGCAAGTAAAATTGATTATGTGGAAAAAAGATACTGACTCATCACCTTATTTGGATTTTTTAGAATCACAAGTGAAACTTTTACACACGAATTGCTAATGTAAACCTCCAAATGATGAAAATGAAAAATCATAAACTAAAAGGGTTAATCAATCCCCACTCACTTTTTTGTCTTCCCATACATTATAAGATTGAAATTAATTAAGTATGAAAACATAAAAGATTCTTGTTAAAACAATATTAACATTTCATTTCATTCAAAAACTTTCAATATTAAAAGATCGTTTTTTATTTCATATTTATAGTTCCATTAAAAAACTTTCAATATTAGATATAATTTTTTTTTTTTAATACAATTTTGAATTAATTTTAAAAGGTTAACATTGATAATCATGGCGGCCACCACACTCCCATCCAACAATCTTATCACCACCACCACCGTTAACGCCGATGCTGCCGCCGCCCCCCCACCACTACCACCAAAAAAAAATACCAGAAAAAAGGAAGCCAAATCACAAAACAACCAAGAAAAAGTTAGCAAAATACTCAAATGAGTTTCTATCAAACCCCTGCCACTGCATTCCCCGAAACAAACCACCAAGACTTTAATTGGAGACTTTCATCATTCCCTATCCACATCCAATTCACCATATTTGGATCCATTTTCAAGCTCCATTCCCCAAACGATCACAACAACACGCCCCATAATAGTACTATGAGACCTCCAAAGTTTATTGTTGCGTTTAGGGGTACAAGTTTATCAACAGACAGCGCTTTTGAAGTCTTGATGTTGGACTTGAAATGCGTTCTTAATTTGGTTGACGAAAGCCATCGTGTAGAAGTGGCCTTGAGCGTATCGAGAGAATCGTTGATGAAAATAGTGCAGATCCAAAGGTAGTTTGGCTAGCTGGGCATTCTTTAGGCGCAGCAATAGCTTTATCGGTTGGAAGAGACATTGTTCTTAGGAAAGGCATTTATCTGGAAACATATCTCTTTAATCTGCTTAGGGCAACTCCAACAATGGGTATCAAAAATGGGTATCAAATACAAATTTTGATACCCATGTGAAAGTACTAGCAACTCCAACAACATAAAAAATGGGTATCAAAAATTGACATGGTACTAGCAAAGGTATCATATATGCTACCTTCACTAGTACCACGAGTTTACATGGCACTCGCGAGTGGGGAAAGAAAGTCCTTGAGACAGGTCCAATGTCAGCTAGAAATAGGATTGTCCACCTACTAAACACTTGGAAACTTGCTATATATTTACATTAATGCCCCTACTAAACTACTAGTAACAGATAGTAATACAATATTTTGAGTGGTTTTTTTTACGCCACATGAACATAAGATTTATAATAAAATTAACATTATAAAGTTGATATTTATTTTTGGATATGAATTTCAATTTTATGTATTTTATTCAATTTTGTATTGAATAAAAAAATTAAGAATATAATTTTTTTTTTCATAAAAATTGTTCCAAAGATAGAAATAAAAAAATAATAAATAAATAAAGAAATAGTCATAGTTTATTAATTATACATTAATTCAAAATTTTAATTTATTTTAAATTGAATTAGTATTCAATATTATTCATATTTAATTATAGTCATATTTTAAAATTATTGATGATAATTTTTTTTAATAAAATTTATAAATATCAAACCAATATTTTGATATTTGGTACCTATTGTTGGAGATAACAATTTGATACATAGTGAATAGTGCAATATAGGTATCAAAATTTGATTTTGATACCTATAGTCTTAGTACCATTGTTGGAGTTGCCCTTAGGGATGGCCAACGCCGGTTCCGGTTCGGCTTTTAGGTGAACCTTAACCGGCCTTTGGTTACACCGGATCCGGTTCCGGTTGTCACGACCGGTTCTGCAGTTTTTTTTTTTTTTCATCTCAATTCTCAACTTGATCTGACTGATTTTTTTTTTTCAAAAAAAAAAAAAAAAACTTTATCTGACGACTGACGAGTTCGGCTTGACTACTGAGTACTACTGGCTAGGGATGGCCAATTAATGGTCACTGAATTTCTGTTGGCTTGACTACTGAGTACTTGGCTTGTTATCCTAATTGTTGGTTCAATACAAATTTGAAATTGCTTTTTTCTTTCCTTTTTCTATTTCTTTCTATCTACTATTAATAAAATTATTTCATAAGTGATTTATTTATTTTTAAAAAAAGAAGCTAAATCAATATTATATTGAAAAACAAACGTAGAAAAAAATAAAACAAATGATAGTATATAAAAGAAAAAAGAGACGGTACCCTTTAAATTTTATTAATTAAAGGCAAGTTTACAAGGGGGACAACCAACCTTGCCCTTTTATAACTAAAGGAGGATATTAGGAGCCTTTACCTCTTTGTATTACAAATCTAAATTCTAACATATAAAAATAAAATACAATAACAATTAAATAAATTATATTTTACTTATCTTAATCGTTCCCGATTTAGTCTCGTCAAAGTATTCGTCTAAAACATATTTTGGCGTCTCGTCTTGCGTTCTTTTTTCCGCTCTAACCCAATCATTCAACAAATTACAAGCTTCGAAACTATCGGATGATAAATTGTGACGATTATGCTCAATATTCCCACCAATGCTAAACGATTGCTCCACCGAAACCGTTGATGCGGGACAAGCAAGTACTTCTCTTGCAATTCTAGCAATGATTGGAATTTTTTTTGCTTTACTTGCCACCAATTTAAAATATCAAAATCAAATTCATCTTCAAAATCAACGGTTAAATATTTATCAAATTCTCCATTAGCATCGGTAGTACGAGATTGTCCACTAGTTCCATAGTAGTTTTTTAACAAATGATGGTCGTGCTTGTGATGAGGTGGTGTAAGTACCCCAATCTGAACTGAAACCAGCTTAGAGTAATTCTTAGGACTATTCAGGGTTAAAACTGATAGGCTATGACATCACTAGGATAATCAAAACCTTTAGGACTGTCTTGGAATTAAACTTAGAAAAATCCAGAAGCTCGCCAGGCTGAGCCGTACGGATAGTATGGGTACTAGAAGGGCCCAGCCGTATGGCTGGTTTGGGTGCCTTCAGTCTCTATAAATTGAGCCTTTGCTCATTTCAAGGGAGGAGAAATAGTTTTGAAGTGCAGAAACTCTGCTGAAATACGAGCAGAAACACAAACATTGTGAGAAATTGAGTGAAAGAGAGGAAGATAGGCTAGAATCAAACATTGGTGAGGCCGCCTTCTCCCCCATCTCTGCTTCACTCCTCTTTATTTACTTGTTCATGTTCTAATTTACTTGATATCTTTATATTTCTTGTGGTATTACTAAATGGAACCAAACCTTGAAATGATTCATGGTGCCCTCATGCCTTGTGCATGATTAAGGGTTACAAACCAAAGATGATCATGGCTTGTTATGATTTATGTTATTTACTTTCATGTCATTTACATTAATGTCATTTAATTTAATGTCTTTACTTTTGGCTTGGTGATCCATTGCACATTTGGAGAGAGCCCTTGCACATTTATGATGTTTATGTTTATGTTGTGATAATCAAGTTTTGGTGGTAAAGTCGCAATCTTTACCATCCAAACTTTGATTTGCGCCTTAATGATATCCCTTTGGATGATAAAGACTCAATCTTTATCCATCCAAAGGTTGATTTTTGGTATCCCAAGGCTTTGTCTTGGAAGAATCATCCATTTGGGGGGTTAAAGTCTCCATCTTTAACCATTCAATTGGTTGTTTTGGCTCAAAAGCCATATTCATCAACTTTGTTCTTGTTTCCCCAATCATGCCTTGATCATGCCCAAAACCACTTGTTTTTTGTGTCTAATTAATGATCAATGGTATAGGGATGTTGTAATGCATGTTTTTTTGTACCACAAAATAATATGGAAATGTCCTATTCTGTCCAGTTTCAGCAAGATGCTCTGTTCTTGCCTGAAACTGGACTGTTTTCTGATAAATCTGTAAATTCCCAGGACAACCATCACCAGCCGTACGGATGGTTTGTCCAAGGAATTGTTCTTCCAGTTTTACCCCCATTCTGTTATGATATTTGCAAATAAACCCCTTTTATTAAACTTTTTAACTGTTTTCTGTTAAAGTCAGTTTTTTCCCTTTTAAAATACACACACACACTTGCACGTTTTTGGTCAACAAACTTAGGGAGACTCGGTTTTCCGAGGCGGATTGGGTGAATCGTCAAACGTTCTTCCCAAGACGTAACCTGACCTTCGAACTCATTTTCTCTAACCTTTTTCGTTAAAATTGAGTTTAAAATTAATTTAACGTGGCGACTCCGTTTTTCTTGAACATAAAGTGCCGTGTTTGATTCTTGAGGGAACTTCGTCCCGTTTCCCGCGGGTATCTTACAGGTGGTGCTAGAGGAAGGTTGAATGTGAGTAGTAGCACTTGGAGTTGGAGTAGCATCACCATATATTGACTTGTATTCCACAAAAATTTCTAAAAATGATTGTCTAACACTAGCAACTTTTTGACCAACATTAGGAAAATTGGGATAATTTAACAAATAAAAGTTTCAATAATAATATTCCAAAAAATGTGTTAAAGCCGCCTCTCTAACTCTAGGATCTAATAACTTAGCCATTTGTTTCTTATGATTTAAATGATCATATGAAAATAAATTAGAAGAAATTTGAGAACACGTACCTTGATTGGGTTGTTGCACAAATCCTTGCAATTGTGTTTGCTTCGAATATATGCCAAACTCTCCGGGATGATGGTTTCTTGTATGTCGATCCATAGTACCGTATCCACCCCCTTTAGAGAATGCAAAAGTTTTTTCACTCCCCTTTGGACAATAGTTGCATATTGCCGTGAAATTCCTACCCGTGCCATCATTGACGTGTTCCTTTCTGTAGTGCTTCGTGAAAACTGCGGATTCTTGCTTTTTGGCTTTAGGAGCTCTCGGGATATTACTTCCTTTACGACGATGCCCTCCCATTGTGGCTTCCATATTATTGGCATCACTTTCTTGAGTATTTGGAGTTGAACTTGGACCATCTTCAAATGGTGGTGGTGGTGGTGGCGGTGCAAAATTTGAAACTTCTAGCACTTCGTCGCCTTCATTCCATTCCCTCCACAAATTTTCATTTTCTCCCGCAGCTCCCCCTTCAAAAGAGAGACCTTCGGGATCAACAAATGATGGTCGTCGTGGTGCTTGGGGTGATGAAGATGAGGCTTTGCCCTTACTAGCATTGCTCTTGTTGCTTGTCAACTTTTTAAGGAAATTACTCATGATGGAAAATATGTCGTAGAGGGAAATGAAGATGAAAGGAATATGTTGGGTGAAAAATATGATCAGATTGTGGTTGTAGAAATGCTGAAATGGTACTTGAAAGTCTTGAATCAATAATTTTCGTTTGAGAGAGTTGAGAGAGATAACTGAGTTTTGATGAAGTAATGTATTTGGAGAGAGAAATAGTATTTATAATTAGGAAATTTAATTAGGACAAGATTTATTTATTTATTAAGTCTGAAAAGTCGTCCAAAAATGCAGTCAAAACTGTCATATTTGGATCAAACTCCCGTTAGTTAACGAGAATAAACGGTCAAAAAATCAAATTTCCAACTGATCTAATGGGCAATGGCTCGCTGGTTCTGTTCTGGACTCTGGCAAACAGGCAAAAGACATGGGATGGGATGGGATGGGATGTGATGGTGTGGTGGGCCATTGTGTTGTATGGGAGGATGAGCTTAGATAAGACTAGTCACTACACTAGGATGAGATGAGAAAAGGAAAGTAGTGCCCGAGTGTTGCCGAGAGAGTGAGAGACGAGTTGCATGCATATAGACGTGTCCATGCCGGTTAACCGCCGGTTAGCCGGTTATAACCGCCGGTTAATTTTACCGGTAATCCCTAACCGTGGAGTAACCTTCTAACCGCCACATCCGGTTACGGTTATCCGGTTAACGGTTAAACCGGTTAAGCCGGTTTTGCCGGTTAACCCGGTTATGAGACTTTTTCAATTATTTATTTATTTATTTTTTTAAAAAAGAAACATTTTTTTAGGATTTTGTTACAAAACTGACTAAAAATCATTAAGAAACTAACTGAAAATGAAATAAAAACACCAATTTTGTTAGAAAACTAACTAAAATCGTTAAAAAACTGATTGAAATTGTTTAAAAAAACTGACAGTAATTCTTAAAACTAACTCGAAAATGTTAAGAAACTGACGGTTAGTATAGACGGTTGAACCGGCGGTTAGCTTCCCGGTTATAACCGCCGGTTGACGGTTATCAAAATGGACTAACCTTAACCGAACCTTGAAAATACGGTTGACGGTTGAGACGGTTCACGGTTAACCGGTTAGTCGGGTTTGACCGGTTTTGACCGGTTAAAAAACCTCCGGTTAGCCGGTTCCGGTTAGATTTTGGACACGTCTACATGCATAGGGGCATAGGCTTGTACAAAAAAAAAAAGGGGGGAGGGCATAATAGGCCTGTAAGGCTGTAACGCCTGTTTGCTTGCAGGGTCTGACCGAGCACGTGATGCCAGCCAGCCCACAACTGCCAGGAGGCGCCAGCGGCTCACACTCGCGGTTCTTGGCCGGTTCATTGAACCGGCGGTTCACCGGTTTTCTAACTCCTGAACCGTAACCGGCCCTGATGCATGACGGTTCCGGTTTATTCGCCGATTTGCTCCGGTTCCGTGCTTCTCGGGTACGGTCTTCCGGTTCCGGTCCGGTTTGGCCATCCCTAATCCGCCATGCGCTCATTTTTCTGTTGCTACTTTAAGTTTAAGCAACAAGAGCCCCTAACTAAAACGCGCAATCCGATTCCCGCGTTCACTAGTGACTGCAGCTGTAACAACTTTACAAACAATTAGTCATGAAGATGATCAGACAAAGAGAGACAGAGTTTAGTCAATTATTCAATGAGACTCATTTGTCGTACTTACAACAACTATAGACTACTATTCCCCATCCCACTCGCTCTCTTCTACATCACTTTTCATATTCACAATAACTATCCTATACTATTCATTTTTTTTAGTTATTGTGCATATTCAAAATTGTGCACGTTGTTATGAGACGGATGGATGAAGTATTTTACAAATTACTCATGAAAACATGCACTAACTTGTTGCAGGGACAATGCACATCATCGGAGAATCATTATGGCGAGCTTGGTGAAAGGTGTTTACGCTCTAAACGATGACACAGAAAACGGTCGTGTTGGGAAACAAGCTCTTGCTCCCCAATGGTGGGAGTGCTTCAACTTCAACAAAACGGAAGACCTTATCGACCCCACAAATGGCACCATTTTCGGAGCCATTTTCAAGTTCGATTCCGCAAATGATCACTATTATACGGCCAGCTGGTGCAATGTTTCAACGTCCCATAGTTCTACTATCAGACCTCCAAAGTATGTTATCGCGTTTAGGGGTACGAGTTTAACAAAGGACAGTGCTTATCAGGACCTGAAATTGAATTTGAAATGCATAATTAACTTGGTTCACAAAAGCCCTCGCGCTGGGGTGGCAATGAGTGCGGTCGAGAGAGCCGTTGAAGAAAACTGGGCAGATCCAACTACGATCTGGTTAGCCGGGCACTCTTTAGGTGCAGCAGTAGCCCTATCAGTTGGAAAAGACATTGTTCTTAAGAAAAAAGTTCGTCTGGAAACATATCTCTTCAACCCACCTTGCGCTCATTTTCCCGTCGCTACTTTAGGAATCAAGAGTCCATTAAAACACGTAATCCGATTCTCCCGTACCATAGCTACTGCAGCTGTAGCAACTATACAAGGTTTTCATGAAGATAAGACCTCAGAGTTTAGTCGATTATCAAAGTGGATACCCTACATGTATCTGAATGAAAAAGATCGTATCAGCAGCGAGTATCTAGAATATTTCAAACATAGGGAAAGGATGGCGAGAGTTGGTCTGGAAAAAATTGAAAGGGTGGCAACACAAAATTCTATTAAGAGTCTGATACCTGGTGCATGGCCGTCGCACTTGCTTCCAGCTGCTTATATATGTAGGAACTTGAGTCCTGACATCGTCAACTTCAGGGAAGCGCATGCCCTCAGACAATGGTGGGTGCCTGAGCAACATTTTTACTTTGAGTCCAAGCTATATGACAAGTTCTGGGAGGTATCTAACACTTTGATTTTAGTTTTACTGAATTTTGACATGCTTTACAATCTTTCAAGCACTTCCAAAAGACTAACTTCTTCTTGTTTTTTTACATTTTTTTATTTATTTTAAAGGTGGATTTCGGAGCCTTCAGTAGCTAGCCTGATATGGAATGTGAGAATATCACTCGTCAAGCCGCTTCTTGCTATTAAAATTTAAATGTCTACATTACGCTCATGTGGACCCGTTCATCAACTGGAGCCTAGCACATATAGTGAGTCGACGTCTTATAGCAAGCAACAATTGCCTCTCTTTTTTTTCTATGTTTTTTTAAAAAAAAATGTAAGTTCATTTATTTGTAACATTGTAAGCCAAATTGTTAAGGGCTAAGCTCGACATATAATTTGGTTGAATCCTTCCTTGTTTACATTGTGTTCTTATTCGTGTGTTTGTAAATTGAGCACAAAGTTAACGTAGTATTTGGTTTATATAAATGGAAGCCAAATTTCATTCACAATACTACTAATTAATTAAGATCCTTAAAAATTAGAAAATTTCAATAAATGTACTTAGACAAAAACTTGTGTGAGAACACTCCAACCCGTCTCATGGGTGAGATGGGTCATTTTTTTGACCAATTACCCGACCCACAACCCTGCTCCAGGACCCATGGGGGGACCCTGCCACGTGGCAGCCCCTCATTGGCCCCAAAAAAAAAAAAAAAAAAAAATTTTTTTTTTTTTTTTTTTGCTTTTTTTTAAATTTTTATATTTTTATTTTTGGTTTTTTTTCGGTTTGTGAAAAGTAATAGTTACCATCTCTTAAAGTAATAGTTACCATCTCTTAAAGTAATAGTGTTATTCCTATGTTTTTTTCGTTTGCCAAAAGTAATACTTATTATAACTAAAATGTAACAAACGTGTTATTTATATGTAATAGTATTTGTAAATAATTGTAATATATATGTATAGATATCTATTTGTTTTCAAACAATAAGTTACAATGGGGTAAAATTTATCATGATACATGTAAAAGTATTACATTATCTATAGAAATCTGTTACAATTTCGTCAATCAAAGTGTTACATTTACTTGTATAAACTTACTATTACATTCATATACATAATTTATTACTTTTCAAATGGGTAAAAACGAGCTTTTGTTTTTTTAAAACAAGTATTACGTTTACTTATGAACAATGTTACTTTAAGAGATGGTAACTATTATTTTTTGCTAAACCACTGAAAAGCCGAAAAAAAAAAAAAAAAACTCAAAAAAACCAAAAAAAAAAAAAAATCGGCCAATGGTGGGTTGCCACGTGGCGGGTTCGGCCCATGGGTCATGGGGCGACCCGTCTCATGCATGAGACGGATCCCCTTGTTCTCATGGGAGACCACCTCATGTACTTATAGTAATTTTTATTTTTGTTTAATCAAATGGAGGCAGTTACTTTATTATATATTATAGGTGACTACACCCATGCTAGATACCATGCTTGATCTTATTCGTTCTCATCATTTGTTAAATTTTTTTTCTTTCCAACTTTTCGAGCAATATGTTTGAAAATTTAAAATTAAAGGAGAAAATGATATAAAAAAACAAAAAAACATGAAACCATATATAAATATATGAAATGATAAACAAATAACATCAGCAAAGTTATTTAATTATCTGGCTACCATTGATCATTCAGTGGTCACCGTCTTTGTTAGGGAATAGAGTTGCACCCAGAAGCCAATATGTTAGCAAAGCCCTATCTCATGTCTAAGGACGCTATTTTGATGCCGAAAAAGTTAGCTTACGCTTTTACTTTTCCGCGTAAGTCACTGTACTCACAAATTTACTGCCTAGATTTTACTCCGTATTTTTATTTGTTTGCAAAAGCCAGAGAGTTGGGGTCGAATTTTAAATTGGTCTATCGAACTTACTGAGTTTGACATCCAACATCGATCTCGAAAAGCATTCCACGCCCACCCTCTGGCCGATTTCCTAGTCAAAACATATACTCCCTCTGTCCCAGAAAGATAGTCCTTCCTTTTACATTGTTACTACGAAGCAGTGGCGAATCTAGGCCCTTTGAGGAGGGTACTTGGACCATAGTTATAAATCTCGTCCCGTACCGGTCTGTACCGGCCGGTACGTCCCGTCCCAGTCGAAAACCGGTGCGGTACAGGCATAATTTCGTCTCAGTTTCTGTACCGCCCTGAACCGCCACGTACCTTCCAAACCGGTCCGTACCGGACCGAACCGGCCGAGATGGTTGTTCCGGTCGGTACGCGAAAAGAAAGACTTATAAACCAATTTTTAATAGTCGGACTTAATAAAAATATATTCAAACTTGAGTTTTTTTTTTATATATATAAAAAAAAACTATGCCCTAGATTTATACTTCACGATTAATCAACATCCATTCACCGCAATAGAATTTTCAAGGTCATTAAGTCGCTAACCAGGAACAAACCAGCCTGTGTAGTCAAAGAAATTGAAGCTGCAGATCAGTAATTTGTAAGCAATCTAGACTAAACTAATGCTAATATTGGTATAGTTTGATGATAAAATACAAGCTTCTGTAAATTTTTATTGAACATATGTTATATATATAATTATCTTAAAAATTACTAAAAAGTGCGGTAAATCCGGTATGGTACACCGGTACGTCCCGTCCCAATGACAAAACCGGTGCGCTGTCTGAGAAGGTATTTATAACTATGACTTGGAACCCCTCCCCCCTCCCCCCCGACTTTTCAAATTTTCACAAATTTACACTTTACAATTTTCGAAATTACTATTTTGACCCCCCCTGAAAAGATAAATCCAAGGGGTCTAGATTTGCCACTACTACGAAGTTATTAAACTTCTTACATAGGGTCCTAAAGTCCATAAAATATTAATAGTGATGGTATCAATCAATTCTAAAATAATTAGGAGGGTTAAGTGATAAACATACCCACCACTCTGCCTTTCATTTCTTGTGATTCATGGTGCATAACAACTTATGAATATCAGAATAAAAGTCATAGTGATGTAAAGACGCAGCGGAATAGTAACTATTAATTGATCAAAATCAATTAATCTGCAAGGAATATAAATTCCCAAGAAGAAATTCAATGAAATTCTTGAATAAAGAAATAATGGAGGTTAAAGAGGGATAAATAATTACAAAGCAATCGAGTTTTTATTAAATAAAAGCTAATTTTCGGAATACAACTTGAGGCCTATTTTATAGTGCCCATAAAACTTGAAAAACAATCTTAAACCTTTTAGAATTACTCCTAACCTATATGGTAACCTAATAGGACTTAAAAATAGCAAAATAACTCCTAATCCTACTCTAAAACATACTTTAAATGACCCATCAAAATTAATGACGAAAATACTAATAAAAATACTAATTAAACTTAAACTAATAATACAATACCAACATAATTATAATATTTAATATAATTATATTTCCGTATTGCATCACATAGTTTAGAAATGTATTTTCAAGCATGAAAAATTTCTTCACAAAGCACTCTAAAAGAGTGAATTTACTTTTCAATCCATACTTGTGACCCATAAAATTCATTTGGTTATCTCAATATGCTTTTACTTGATGGAATTTATTCATGTTATATTAACATACACATTTTTCTATCTACTCTCCAATATCATCCTATATTCTTTTTCGTAAATTTCTTGGGATGGAAAATTTAGAAAGAAAGCATTTTATGAAGGCAATACTTTACAAGGTCATCAATGCTGCATTGATGACCTTGTCTCTTATTTTCTGTCATTTACACTCCTCTCTTTTTCAAATGTTTAACTTGCTCGAGGACAAGCAAGATTCAAGTGTGTGGGAGTTGAAAAATGATTATTTTAGAGTCATTTAAGGTCTAAAATATTATCTTTTAAACTTCATTTTAGTAGCTAGTAATAAGCTTATTTTATTTTAAATATGCGGATATAATGTGCTTGGTATAGTTGTGTGTGTTTTGGACATGATTTAGGTACTCTTTGGACTAAAGTAATGACTTGGGAGAAAAATGGAATGCTTGTGAGCTTGGTACACAAAGAAACAAGAAGCATTAGCAAAAAGAAGACTTAGGTCCGGTCGGACCAACAATAACACCCGGCCGGACCCCACTGAAAAAAAAAAGAAGATTCCCAAATTTTGAAGCATGGTCCGGTCGGACCAATCAATATACCCGGTCGGACCTTTGAAAAATGCTGATTTCTGAAGACTTGGTCCGGTCGGACCAGTTGTCGCGCCCCGACCCGTGGTCCTACTTGGCCCCACGTCCGGGACACGAACGGAAGACGTCATAAAACATTTTTAAGAAAATTTTTCGAAATATACTTTCTATAAAAAGGTTCACACAACCAACTTGATACTAAAAGATGACTTCAAGTCACAAAACAATCTTTGGTAAACAAGTACTAAGCCACTTGGCTACAACTACTAACTTTACTTACTTAATTACAAACACGAACATCTACTAAAAGAGATGCTACAAACCAAGTCACGAGTATACTACCCAAAAGGTATTACATTTACATAATGTATCCTTTACTTTACACAACATTTCCCAAAATGTCTTACCCAAGAATCTCCTCGACGTCCTCCCTGTGTGTGTGAACTATCCCCTGGGCTCCTTCTTATCTAAAACAGTAAACAAATAAGGGTGAGAATAAATCTCAGTAAGTTACTAAAATGCAACTACATTACATGCTAATATGATAAACATAAAGGAACAATGCCACAATTGATCATATAGCACATAGCACCTAATATGAGAGGCTCCCTATCGCCAACCGTCCCATACCGGTTGGAAATAACGACCAACTCATCATGCAACACATAAAGCGGAAATAAACACTCATACGTGGATACTGAGCCAAGGTTCTCAAACCAAACAATAGCCATCTGAGAGGCATCAACTGAGCAGCATCGAAGAGCTGAGACGGGTTCCGGAACCAAACAACAACAACAACAACAACAACAACGGGGAAAATGACACAAAGTCATAACCCAAAGTGCCCAACCTTTGGCCTAAGGAAGGGGGTTAAAAATGGGAAACCAATGATAGGAGCCTTATAATGTACTTGGCTCGGAGACCATTATAATCCCTATCACTGCCCAACACACACAAAAGTACCAGCTGGACTTTACACGCAAGCACCCTACAGAAATACTTGCTTAAACACCAATCAGGGACAATGATTCCAATGTAGGGAACCATGCCAAACACATCAAGAAGATGAACCATTCAACACATTACAAAGTGTTCAACAATGCTCACTTAATCAATTACTAACATTTCACAACACTTGTGTTCACAAAGGAACCAATTCTACCACTTTAGTGATCCACATCCACCATCTAACTACTTTAGAACACTACCAAAAAACTAGACCAAGATTGACCTCTAAATCCCTTGGTTTGCAAAACTCTCAAATTTTTAGATAACTGGGCGGTCGCCCAAACAGGGCTGTGCGGCCGCCCAAAATGCTCTGTTCCAAGAGCAAAACCCTTCAGATAGATGTGCGGCCGCACGCCCATTTTTGGGCGGCCGCCCACATCACCCGGCAGACCTAAAAACTTAACCAAAGTTTACTCCTTTTGTTTCACAACCCAAAATTACCAATACTTGCAACACTTAACATTGCAACTTACACAAAGGCTAAACCTTAGCCTAAGAACAATACTAACACCAACAATAACCATTTCATACTACTCCCTTTTGTCCCAAATTACAAGTATAAACAAAACATACCAAAACATTGTTTTATCACATATAAAGCATATAAAGCATACTTATGACCATTTTAACATTTAAAGGGGGATTAGTAACTTACCTATTTTCCGGAAAAGATGTCAAGAAAAATAATATGGATCGGTAGATATGATCTAATCAACACCCTGAACATTTATATGTAATTAGATTTGAAAATGGAGTAGTAAATAAAAATAGGGAAAATAAACAAGAACCAAACTTACCTAGCTTTTCTTCTTCTCAACAACAATGGAGAATTGAAATTTAGTGTGTGTGTGTGTGAGGTGTGGAATGCGCAGGGGGAGGGTAGGAAGAAGGGGGTATTAGGAAGAAGTTTTGTTAACTTTTCTCAATTAAATCACTAGAGTTCTCTTTTCAACAACTAGGCCCCTCTACTAAATTTTCACTAAAACCCCTATAGTTACCCTAACACTACTAAATTCCCCAAATCAACTTTACTACTATCTCTTTAACTAACTCAAATAATCATATAATATGTGCAAATTCATATAAGATGATGCAACACATAAAATGCACATATAACTTTAAATTAAAATTATCAAAATATAAAATAAATATTAAAATAAATAAAACGGATTTTGGGGTCGTTACACCAGTCCATATACCCGCTCGGACCTCTTCTGCACCTGTTCTGAAGCAATGCCTCCCAGAGGTGCCTTTTTGTATTGGATCCGGGAATGAACACTCCTTTTAGCCCCAATGCCTATTTAAGAGGGCATTTTCAGACTTAGAAAATACTTAGAAATTATTTTAAGATTACTCTAGCAAATTCTCAGTTCAAAACATCATCTATACTCAGATTTTGAGTGAACCATAAAAGGTGTTCTTGAGCAAGTTTGAAGCAATAATATATTGAAGTTTATTTTCAGCCATTTCTATCTTCATTCACTTTGAATAAGTATTTCTTCTCATTTCTTACTTTTATGTCTTATTCATCTATTATTTTTATGATAACATCAATGGCTTGTGAGTAATCCTCCATATTCTTGGGGTTGGAAACTCAACAATGATATGTTCTTCAATATAAATCATGCTCTCTTTCTTTCTCTTCATCTTAAAACAATTTCTTCATATCGTAACTAAAACGCCTACGACCATGATGCGTCCATGATTCGTATGAACTCTAGTTAGTCGAGAGAAGTACCTAGCAGAGAATCTCGACTAGCGGATCTATATGAAGTAAATTGGGTTTCTATTAATCACGATAGTAGATTAATGGCCTAGGGATGTTCCTTGAGTGAAAAATATGTTGATTTTCATAAACTTAATGGATTCTTACTAATTATGGGCCATCGAGAGATAGGGCATAATTAGTATGAGTGTTGGTCCCAGAGACACAACAAGGGTATGAAAAGAGGCTAGAGGGGGGGGGTGAATAGCCTATTAAAATTTCAACCCTTTTTGAAAATTTCAACCTTTATGCTTACACTTGAATTTTACGGTAGATAAAAACCACGCGGTCAAGTATAAAATGCACAGCGGAAGTTTTCGTTGAAACAAGTTTAGAGTTGTTTTTGATGAGTTTAATACGGTAGGTTTAGTGTGCGGTCGGTGAGCGTGCGATCGGTGTGTATGCCGTAGGTTGGTGAGCGGTAGTTTCAAGTGAGGTAAGTTGAGAGATTGAAAACTTGTGTCTCAGAGATTTTTGGCAAATTATAAGTTAGTCAGATTTTAACTTAGGCAATGAGGTAGACAAACAAACACAATTCACAATTGTTCTTAAATCTGAAAGATTAAACACTAAAAGACAAACAAGATTAATATGAACAAGTGAAGAACAATATGAACAAGATGAACAAGACTTAAAGTAAATATTCAGAAAGGTAAAGTGCAGTAAGTAAAGAACACAATGATTTGGAAAGGTTCGATCTGTTAAAAGATCTACGTCCTTTACCAAGATGGTCAGTCTTGGATTTTGAATGAGGTATATATTGATTCTTGAGTACAGATTACAGAGATGAAGTATTGAATCAACACCTATTTCTATGAAGTTCAAATCCTAGACTTAGACCAGTGTATCCCTAATGATTCAATCTATGTGATTGATCAATCGGGGTGAGTGTGTGTGTAAGAATCAAAAGCTCTTTGGAATCTATATGATTTTAGAGCCTAATGAAACTTGTGTGATGAGGCTTGAGATTTAATCTTGAAGGTTGCTGGAGATTTGTTGAAGACTTGAAGGTTGAGTGCTTGAAGATTCGAAGGATTCTGGAAATCTTGAGTATGATCTTCAATCACCAAGAATTTCAACAGCAATTTCTCTCTTAGAATCTCAGCGTAAGTTCAATGAAGAACACAAGGACTATTTATAGCCTTGAAGGAGAAACTAGCCGTTTGAATTCTTGGAGGGCAAGTTTGGAGGACAATGAGCTGTTGATTTCTAATTGGAGCTCATTCTGAGTTGTCCTTTTGTTGCAGAGTCATGGTGGTCCAACTGTACTATGATGACAGTTGTATTCAAATTTGAAATTTGAATTTGCAACGATCTAAACTAACCAAGGTTTTGGACACAAGTGTGACCATGGTTAAGTTTGAACAAACTTGAGTTTCTTCAACCATGGTTCCATGCGGTAGAGTTAACTTGCGGTAGGATGGAACCATACGGCAAGGTTATCTGCGGCAAGCATAGAGCATGCGGTAGATGTCTTCATGCGGTAGGCTCCATGCGGTAGGCAAGGGCCTTACCTTATATCTCCAGACTTAGAAAAATTGAGGGTCCTAATCTGCTAAGCCTATTCAACTATAAAGTGGACTATTCTAAATGAAGTACAAGTACTTTTTACAATATATCCTAAAGTCCACAAAGAGTAAAATAAGGTTATGGGATCAATCAAATTAAGGTAATAGGAGTAGTTTATAATAAGCATACCCAACAATCTCCCCCTATTTGATTGAGACCATTACCTACTATAACAAAGGCTAATTCATTGTACTTGGTAAAAACATGTTTTCAAGAAAATATTTTATTAAATATCATGTCCCAAGTCAATGCACACTCTAAGCCAATGTCATAGATTTCTATCATCCTAAAAAGAAAAACAAATTACTAATCCTAGAAGATAGAAATATTATTTGAAGCATTTCAAGATAAGTAATCAAAGAAGGATAGAGATGCATCAAACACAATAAACATACTCCAAATAATAATCATTGAGGCAAAGGAGTAATGGTCACAAAAGAGAAATTTTTGTCAAGTTACAGACCCAAAATAAAAACAGAAAAGTAAATTGTTTTAAACATTAAACATAAAATGTTTCAAATGACCACATACGGTCATATCAAATGCGGTCAATATCGATGAGGTCTTCAATGAATTTTGTGGCAAGAGGAAAGCGGTAAGCTGGGATATTCAATCCTGGAATCGTGACTGGAGCAGTGACTCCATCTTCTTCTTCCTCTTCACCGTGAGCTTGAACATTGCCGTGACCTGCTTCAGGAGGTTGAAAAGCTTCCTGCGCAGCTTGAATCACTGTCGATTAAGCCTGTTCATTACCGTATTGATGCGGTTGGATAGGAGGTCAATCTTGGTAGATTGTCCTTCAATTCTGACGTTGTTGACTTCAATGCGGTTGGTTTGAACTTTCATGGCTTCGATCATTGCGGCAATTTTGGGAGTAAACTTTTCTGTAACCGTAAGAAGTGCGGTATTTGTTTGAACCATAATTTCCTCCTTTAGAGAAGATTTCAACTTCTTTAGCTCCTTGCCCAGCTCATCCTTAATTTCAAGTTTATCATCATTCATTGACTTTGAAAGTTCTTTGCTTGCCCCCTCAACCCCACTAACAACACTGTTACTAATGTAATCAGTTTGTTTTCTAAGAGCATCTTTGAGTGCGGCAAGGGTGAGGGAAGGAGTATCCGATGCGGCAGGAGGTGGAGGAGCGGTAGAGGTGCTAGTTGTTCTGCCAATGATGTCCTTCACGGCCTTTGTTATCACAACACTCTCCCCCTTAATGGTCGAAATCATTTCGGAGGGAAGTCCGGCAACATCTCGCTTCAAAGCGGCTTGATCAGTTTTCAACTCAATAACCTCTTCTCGAAGTGCCACCATACTAGACACTAGAGATTCAACCTGTGATTGGGTGTCTGCCTGCATCTGAGTCAAAAGTTTAACTGCGGCAAGGAGCTCAGCAGTGGATGATGCGGCAGCCTCAGGTTGAACGGTCAAAGGGGTGGGCACGGCAGGGTCAGGAACTGCGGTAGGAGGAACTTCAACGTGTTGCTCAGAAACATTATCTCTTGGTGACATTGTCTCATCATCACCAATATCTTCAACAACAACAACAGAATCCATATTTTCAGGAACAATAACTTCAACATTCTCAACATCCATAGCTTTACCAACTGTGGACTTATCACTTTCAGTAGAGCTTGCCTTCTCATCTTCTGAGCTTTCATCAACTAAACCTTTGTCAATAGGTTTGGTTGGGGGTGCGGCATCATCAGCCTCATAGGTATCAACATTTTCATCTTCAGTTCTCACTCTCATCTGCGGCAGACTCATCATTGCCCTCAGAGTGAGAGACTTCTTCCATATCATCTAGCTGAGCATCCAACACAAAATTCTTCGAGATCTTTGGAGGAGCCACTGTAATATCTTCATCAGAGGTGAAGACTAGAGATGGAATTTCTGGGGATGGTTGCTTGGAGACCTTCGCCTTTTTAGAGATCTTGATAGGACTTGGAGTGTGAGATCTCTTTTTGAATTTTTTAACCTTCTCAACATGTCTCTCCCCCTGACTAGATGCATGTTTGGAGGATGATTTGGATTTGGAGGGCACGGTAGGTTGAGGGACAACATAAGGTTGTTTTGGTGCGGTAGGGAGAGGCTTGGAAGGTTTTGATTTTGGAGGAGGAGAAAGCGAAGGTGAAGGGGATCTTGATGGTGCGGTAGGAGGCACAGAAGGTTTAGGTGCGGTAGGCTTTGTTGGAACGGTAGAAGCAATCTTGATTCCTTGGGAGACTGGCTTTGGCTTCCTTACCAGATCCTCAACCTTTTCTTTACCTTTTACAGAGGTGGGAGAAGAGGAGATTGCAATACCTTTAGACTTGGCCTTCTCTGCGGCAGCCTTCTTTCGCTCCTTCTCAAACGCGGCAGCATCCTCATCAGACATGATCCTATCACCCAAATTACCCAATCCACGCTTAGTGTATCTTGGTGGTTCATAGCTCACAATTGGATCTTTGAGAAGATAACTCCTGTACATCTCATCACCAAAATTGTTGCGGTAATTACCTCTCATCGACTTACGGCAGAAGTCTTTTATGGTGGAGATAGGCACCTTGTAGTTCTTGTTTTTCTCATACAGATCTTTGATTCGGAGGGTTAGTCCCATCAAGTAGAAAAAATCAACCTACTGTTCGTCCGGTACTTGGTTTCGCCTTCATCTGCCGCATCCTTATATGATAGGATGTTTGCCTTCAAAACGTCGTAGATAATTTGGCCCCAGTCCAACTTCTTTCCCAGATAGATAGCAGCACATATCATCCATTGGGTGTTGTTAAAATTAGCATGGTTTCCAGTCTTGAAAAGCAATGCATGATCCACCAGATGCCCAATGTGGTACATAATCTCACCTACATCCTTTCGCTGAATTCTCAGAATATCTGCCGTGCCAGCAAGCTTCTTAGCAAGGCTTAGGGTTTCTGATCGTGAAATAGTTTCTGGTCCATCTCTACTCATTTTAATGCCAAGGGCGTGAGCTAAGTCGCTAGCATCAAAGGATAGAGGGATGCCCATGACAGAGGCTTTGATAAACTTAGGATTTGAATCAGGCTCATCAGCACTTTCTGTAACACCCATCCTTATTATCGTTAAATATTTGACCTATTTGTTAAATATTTAAACTTGCATATTATGTGTTAGTTTTACTTGGGTTAAATTTTTAACTGCTTTAAATAGTTAAGGTGGTTAAATGTCTAGTTTTGACTTTTGGGTCATTTGTGAAAATTTGACTTTAGGGGCCTTTTTGTTAAAAGTGAAACTTGAGGGGCCTAGTTGTCATTTTCCAAAAGTTGCCAAGTATATCTTGTGTTTGCCTGGGAGAATCATTTCTTCCCTAAATCATTCTCGTTGTTTCCTCTGTTTCATAAGTTAGGTTTAGGGTTTTGCCTATTCTAGACTCCTCAAGCTTAATTATCCCTCCGTTCTTGATTCTGATCCCGGATTAATATTCGTGGCATTGAATAGAGCGTTCCAGGCCGAACAGAAATAAGTTTGGGTCAACTTGAATTTTGACTAGGTAAGTTATTAGCTTCCCCTTACTTGTAATAACATGCATAAATGTTATTCTCGATACTTGTGAATGTTAATTTCGTGTTTGGGATCATTTTTGTGATACTTGTAATTGTGGGACAAAGGGAGTAAAAACCCTACTGAGTAAAAATAATGAAAGAACCTAAATAGTGGTTTAAGCTTGTTAGGCACCCCTGGGTATGTGTAATTGTTAGTGAAAAGTTACTCCTACGCTTGGGACGGACAATTCTAAGCCTGGGAAAGAAAATTGGGTTTGCTGATTTTTGGACCAGGCGCCCGCCCGATTAGTGACCAGGCGCCCGCCCTTTTCAACAGAAAGTTTGGGTTTTAGAAATCTTTCAACAAGCGCCCGCCCGGTCCATGCTAAGCGCCCGCCCGGTCCCCTGTTCCAAACAAAGTGTTTTAAATCTAAATTAGATTGAAAGCTTATCTCTCCTAAGGCATAGTCCTAGCAAGTATAATTGTACCTTTTGAGGGCATTAGAACTTAGTCTTGAACATTAATACTTATAAAACTCAAATGAGAACTTAAGTATAAGAGTAGTAACTCTTCCTTATGTCTTGAAAGTGCTATGAACAAGCACTAATGTGTATACTTGTTGTGAATCCAATGATTGTGCACCTTAGGGGCATTAGAACAAGGTCTTAGACTTGAACATCCTAAGAATAGGATTGAGATTTTGTAAGAGTAAATGCATAACTCTTATACTTGTTTGAATGTCCAAAGATTGGGATATAATTTGAAGTATAGGACATTAAAATCTTGTACGTGACTTTAACATCCAAAGAATTGGATTATAACTTGAATATAAGATAATAAAATCTTGTACTTGACTTGACACCAATACATATGTATGGTAATGAACTAGGAAGTGCTATGAACAAGCACTAACTTGTATGGGACATGTTCTTGTTGTGTATGTGCAAACATTGCATATAGTTGCTTGATAACAAGGTGACTTCTTGATTACTTGAAGCATGTTCCTTGTTGAGCTAGTCCACTACTTTTGGATTAGTTCTTCTCCCGTAGTTCAAGTAAATATCTACTTGTACCTTCTTGTGTGAGTCCAGCTGGTTCTCCTTGCTTGTTCGAAAATATATAGGTTCACGCTTGTCGGGAGAGCTGGGGCTTAAGTGACAATCGGGTCCCTATGTATTTCCGCCTGACCCCTTACTACCGGCCATAGTAAGGGCATAGCTTCCTTAGTTGGAGCAATAAGCCTGACTTAAGTGAATGCTAAACTCCTGTCTTGAACACCTCGTGAATACTCATGAGTCTTGATATTGGGAATGACACTGGTTACCGAGTCTTCTGATACATACTGAATAATCAGTTCCTGTTATTGATCGTGATTGTCAAAGTAATACAAGCTACGACAACAATGGTATTCTTGGGAGGAATAAGGAAGGAAGCAATATCCTTATAACTTGCTTGTTTAGCTTTATGTGCTACTTGATGAGTGGATTACCCTCTCATATACTTGTTACTTGATGATACTTGATAAATGATTACTTGAGTATCTATTTGAATTCCATGATAACATGTCATGTAGTTGCATCTAATAGCTTACTGAGATTTATCTCACCCTTTATTTGTTTAATTGTTTCCCCCCCCCAGGAAAGGAAGGATAGTGCGCAGTGAGGCTCGACATAGTTGGGAGCTTACTTCGCAGGTCGTGATTATTTTGGGGCTTGTGTCCTTTTACACTTGGTGAGGACGATGTATTGGGTTGTATAACTCCTTATTTTGGGGTAGACAGTCTTGTTCAGTTCTTGTTGTCATTAGACATCTTGTATAGTACTCTTGATGCCAGCTTATTTGCTAGGCATGTTTCCGCTGTGTATGTATTAAGTTTGGTTTTAATTGTCTTGTCTAGAACTAGTGTTGTGAGCTAGTATAGCTCCTTACTCTAGAGTATATATATCATGTCAGTTTGTTAAATAAATGTCATTAAGTTTCTTGTTAAGTTTCTTGTTCCTCGTTAGGCACTCCCATCCAGGTTCGAGGTTCTATTAGGGGATCCTGGGTCCTAGGGGCGTGTCAGGTTGGTATCAGAGCTACCCTTGTTTAGCTACCCTGTTTAGCTACCTTGGTTTGCTCTAAGTCTGGATAGGGTCTATGGCCTAGGTATGGGTGAGTCTTGGGGTGTTATTAATAACGCTGAGTGTTTACCTACAGGTACAATGAGTTCTGAAGGTACAAGTGGTAGTAATCAGCTGAGATCTATAACTCCTCAAGAAGAAATGGTTGATAATGTAGACTGGGATTATCCTAATCGCCTTACAAGGTTCTTAAAGCTGAAACCTCGTAGCTTTGACGGGGAATTTGATGCCAAGAAGGCAGAGGAGTGGATTGAAAGTATTGAGAAGATCATTACAGCCTTGAGATGTACAGGTGGTGATAAGGTAACCTTAGCAACCTTTAAACTTGAGAAAGCCGCTGAACATTGGTGGCAAGTGTTGAGTTAAAGTTGGGAACTGGAAGGTGTACCACAGACATGGGAGAATTATCTTAAAGCATTCAAGTCACAGTTTATTCCAACAGTGGTCCAAGATAAAAAGGAAATGGAATTTCTTAATCTGGAGCAGGGAAGTCTGACAGTGGGGCAATACTCAACCAAGTTCACAGAATTGGCGAGGTATTGTGATCACTTAGTTCCAAACGAAGCCAAGAAGGCACAGAGGTTTGTTAAAGGGTTGAGGACTGAGTATAGGAAGCAACTTCTTTCTCTACAGCTCACTAGTTATCATCAAGCAGTGGAGAAGGCTTATACTATTGAAAATGATATCGAAGAACACAAGGTGAAGTTGGGAACAACCATGACTGGTCGTGTATCAGAGAAAACTCAGGGATCTGGTTCTAAAGGTGGTAAATCTGGCCGCCAAGATCGTCGATTCCGACAGCCAACCGAAAGTAAAGGTAGTGTATCAACTGGTTCGAGGACAACAGTCCAAGGTTCCAGGAAAGTATGTGGTTTTTGTTCGAAAGAAGGTCATTCTGAAGACAAGTGTTGGTCAAAGCAAGGAAAGTGTTTAGTGTGTGGTGAAGCGGGGCACTTTGCTAGAAATTGTCCTAAAAGTAGAGGAAATCAAGTTGGGGGTACAAGTCAACCAGCCTCAGGTTCCAAGAGAGATAGTGGGGGTCGACCAAAAGTTCAGGGTCGAGTGTTTGCTTTAGATCAGCAGGGTGTAGCTGAGTCTTCTGCGGTCATAGGAGGTATTATATTACTTTCTAGTACGAGAGCGCGAGTCTTGATAGATCCAGGCTCATCTCATTCTTATGTGGCATCTCATTTTGTGTCGCATTTGCATGTTCTTCCTGATTCTATGCCTTATGTGCTAGAAGTATCTTCCCCTATGGGAGATTGCATGTTTGCATCTGAGGTTTTCAAGAAATGTGAGGTTCTTGTGGGTGATCATGCCCTTCTTGCTGACCTAGTCGTGTTACCTATAAGGGACTTTGACGTGATTCTTGGCATGGATTGGCTATATGTGCATCATGCATCTGTTGATTGTTATAGAAAAGTAGTAACTTTTTCTATTCCTGGTTTGCCTGATTTTACCTTTGAATGTGATAGGCCTTTATGTGCTATACATGTTATTTCTGCTTTAAAAGCTAGAAAACTTTTATCTCGTGGTTGTGCCGGGTATCTCGCATGTGTGCTTGATCAGAGTTTATCTGTTCCCAAGATGGAGGATATTCCTGTTGTGTCTGAATTTTCAGATGTGTTCTCTTCTGAGTATAGCATGCCACCTGATCGAGAGCTTGAGTTCTGTATTGAGTTATTACCAGGTACAACACAAATCTCTAAAGCACCTTATAGAATGGCTCCAGCTGAGTTGAGAGAGTTAAAAACACAGCTTGAGGAATTGCTTGAAAGGGGCTTTATCAGGCCTAGTGTATCACCGTGGGTGCACCAGTGTTATTTGTCAGAAAGAAAGATGGGACTCTACGATTGTGTATTGATTACAGAGATCTTAATCAGGTAACTATCAAGAACAAATATCCGTTACCTTATATTGTTACCTCATATTGATGACTTGTTTGATCAGCTTCAAGGTTCAGTAGTGTACTCGAAGCTTGACTTGAGAAGTGGTTATCATCAGTTGAAAATCAGATCTGAGGATATACCAAAGACAGCTTTCCGTACCAGGTATGGGCATTATGAGTTTATTGTTATGCCATTCGGTTTGACAAATGCTCCAGCTGTATTTATGGATTTGATGAACCGTATCTTCAAGCCATATCTTGATTGTTTTGTGGTGGTATTCATTGATGATATTCTTGTGTATTCTAAGTCACGGGTTGAGCATGAACAACATCTCAGAATGGTATTACAAGTTCTTCGTGAGATACAATTATTTGCAAAGGTCAGCAAATGTGCTTTCTGGTTAGAAGAGGTTTCATTCTTGGGGCATGTTGTGTCTTCTACTGGTATTGCAGTAGATCCTTCCAAAGTTGAAGCATTTGTCAACTAGAAGAGGCCAACTACAGTGACTGAAATCCGTAGTTTCTTGGGCTTGGCTAGTTATTATCGGAGGTTCATTGAGGGATTCTCCAAGATTGCTACTCCATTGACTAATTTGACTCGAAAAGCTATTTCTTTTGAGTGGAATGACAAATGTGAAGCAAGTTTTCAGGAGTTGAAAAGGCGTTTGACTACAGCTCCAGTCTTGGCTTTACCTAGTGGTTCTGAGCATTTCATGGTTTATACGATGCTTCTAAAGAAGGATTGAGTTGTGTTCTGATGCAAGATGGCAAGGTAATAGCTTATGTTTCTCGAAAATTATCTCCTTATGAAAAGAATTATCCTACTCATGATTTAGAGTTGGCTGCGATTATTTTTGCTTTGCATAAATGGAGGCATTACTTGTATGGAACTAAATTTGAAGTCTTTACTGATCATAAGAGCTTGAAGTACTTGTTTTCTCAAAAAGAGCTTAATATGAGACAACGTAGATGGATGGAGAAATTGAAGGATCATGATTGTACTATCCTTTATCATCCTGGAAAGGCAAATGTTGTGGCAGATGCACTGAGCAGAAAGACTTATATTTCTTGCTTGATGATTCGTGAATGGAAGATGTTTGAAGACTTGTGTAATTGGAGTCCTTGTGAATCAAATCATGGAATTATTCTTGCTAATATAAAAGCTACTTCAGACTTACTCCAACAGATCAAAGAAGCTCAGGTAATTGATTCTGAATTGCAGAAAATCATTAGTGGAATGAATGAAGGAAAGCAACCAGATTTTTCCATCAATAGTGATGGAATTCTTACCTTTCGAGGCAGAATTTGTATTCCAGTTGATCTTGAGATAAAGAAGAAAGTTATTGAAGAGGCTCACAAAGCCAAGTATACTATTCATCCTGGAAGTACTAAAATGTACCAAGACTTGAAGAAACATTTCTGGTGGAACAATATGAAAAGAGAAATTGCTGAGTATGTTTCCAAATGTTTGACTTGTCAACAAGTAAAGGTGGAACATCAACGTCCAGCAGGTTTGTTGCAACCATTAGAAATTCCAGAGTGGAAATGAGAGCATATCACTATGGATTTTGTGACTGGTTTGCCACGTACCAGACGAGGCCATGATGCTGTTTGGGTTATAGTGGACAGGTTGACCAAGTCAGCTCACTTCTTGTCTGTTTCTATGGGATATTCATTGTCTCGGTTGGCATCTTTGTATGTTCAGGAGATTGTCCGACTGCATGGGGTTCCTGTGAGTATTGTATCTGACAGAGATCCTCGTTTTACTTCTCGATTCTGGCAGGCTCTTCAGGGTGCCATGGGTACTAAATTGAATTTTAGTACTGCTTTTCATCCTCAATCTGATGGGCAATCTGAGAGACTTATACAGATTCTCGAGGATATGTTACGTGCTTGTATTATTGATTTCAAAGGCAGTTGGGATACTCATCTTCCTTTAGCTGAGTTTGCTTATAACAACAGTTTTCAGTCTAGCATTGAAATGGCTCCTTATGAGGTTCTTTATGGCAGAAAATGTCGATCTCCTATATGCTGGGATGAAGTGGGAGAAGCTAGACTCTTGGGTCCTGAAATGGTTCAACAATCAGTTGAGAGTGTGAAACTCATTCGAGATAGATTGCGCACAGCTCAGAGTAGACAAAAGAGTTATGCAGATCATCGTAGAAGGGATCTTGAATTCCAGGTAGGTGACTTTGTATTCTTGAAGGTCTCTCCTCGTAGAGGTATAAAGAGATTTGGGAAGAAAAGAAAGTTATCTCCTCGTTATATCGGTCCATTTGAAATTCTTGAAAGAGTTGGGAAGTTGGCTTATAGAGTGGCTTTACCTCCTTCTTTATCTGGTATTCATGATGTGTTCCATGTATCTATGCTTCGCAAGTATATGGCTGATGAATCACATGTTCTTGAGTATGAGGCTATTCCATTTCAGCCTGATTTGTCTTATGAGGAACAGCCTGTTGAAATTCTTGACTGGAAAGAGCAAGTCTTGCGTACCAAAAGGATTCCTATTGTGAAGGTCCTTTGGAGGAATCATGAAATAGAAGAGGCTACTTGGGAAACCGAGAAAGAGATGCGAGATAAATACCCGAGCCTATTTGAAAACTTTGGTAAGTAAAATTCGTGGGCGAATTTTCTTTAAGGTGGGGAGGATGTAACACCCATCCTTATTATCGTTAAATATTTGACCTATTTGTTAAATATTTAAACTTGCATATTATGTGTTAGTTTTACTTGGGTTAAATTTTTAACTGCTTTAAATAGTTAAGGTGGTTAAATGTCTAGTTTTGACTTTTGGGTCATTTGTGAAAATTTGACTTTAGGGGCCTTTTTGTTAAAAGTGAAACTTGAGGGGCCTAGTTGTCATTTTCCAAAAGTTGCCAAGTATATCTTGTGTTTGCCTGGGAGAATCATTTCTTCCCCAAATCATTCTCGTTGTTTCCTCTGTTTCATAAGTTAGGTTTAGGGTTTTGCCTATTCTAGACTCCTCAAGCTTAATTATCCCTCCGTTATTGATTCTGATCCCGGATTAATATTCGTGGCATTGAATAGAGCGTTCCAGACCGAACAGAAATAAGTTTGGGTCAACTTGAATTTTGACTAGGTAAGTTATTAGCTTCCCCTTACTTGTAATAACATGCATAAATGTTATTCTCGATACTTGTGAATGTTAATTTCGTGTTTGGGATCATTTTTGTGATACTTGTAATTGTGGGACAAAGGGAGTAAAAACCCTACTGAGTAAAAATAATGAAAGAACCTAAATAGTGGTTTAAGCTTGTTAGGCACCCCTGGGTATGTGTAATTGTTAGTGAAAAATTACTCCTACGCTTGGGACGGACAATTCTAAGCCTGGGAAAGAAATTGGGTTTGCTGATTTTTGGACCAGGCGCCCGCCCGGTTAGTGACCAGGCGCCCGCCCTTTTCAACAGAAAGTTTGGGTTTTAGAAATCTTTCAACAAGCGCCCGCCCGGTCCATGCTAAGCGCCCGCCCGGTCCCCTGTTCCAACAAAGTGTTTTAAATCTAAATTAGATTGAAAGTTTATCTCTCCTAAGGCATATAGCCTTAGTATAAGATGTCCTAGCAAGTATAATTGTACCTTTTGAGGGCATTAGAACTTAGTCTTGAACATTAATACTTATAGAACTCAAATGAGAACTTAAGTATAAGAGTAGTAACTCTTCCTTATGTCTTGAAAGTGCTATGAACAAGCACTAATGTGTATACTTGTTGTGAATCCAATGATTGTGCACCTTAGGGGCATTAGAACAAGGTCTTAGACTTGAACATCCTAAGAATAGGATTGGGATTTTGTAAGAGTAAATGCATAACTCTTATACTTGTTTGAATGTCCAAAGATTGGGATATAATTTGAAGTATAAGACATTAAAATCTTGTACGTGACTTGAACATCCAAAGAATTGGATTATAACTTGAATATAAGATAATAAAATCTTGTAATTGACTTGACACCAATACATATGTATGGTAATGAACTAGGAAGTGCTATGAACAAGCACTAACTTGTATGAGACATGTTCTTGTTGTGTATGTGCAAACATTGCATATAGTTGCTTGATAACAAGGTGACTTCTTGATTACTTGAAGCATGTTCCTTGTTGAGCTAGTCCACTACTTTTGGATTAGTTATTCTCCCGTAGTTCAAGTAAATATCTACTTGTACCTTCTTGTGTGAGTCCAGCTGGTTCTCCTTGCTTGTTCGAAAATATATAGGTTCACGCTTGTCGCGAGAGCTGGGGCTTAAGTGACAATTGGGTCCCTATGTATTTCCGCCTGACCCCTTACTACCGGCCATAGTAAGGGCATAGCTTCCTTAGTTGGAGCAATAAGCCTGACTTAAGTGAATGCTAAACTCCTGTCTTGAACACCTCGTGAATACTCATGAGTCTTGATATTGGGAATGACACTGGTTACCGGGTCTTCTGATACATACTGAATAATCAGTTCCTGTTATTGATCGTGATTGTCAAAGTAATACAAGCTACGACAACAATGGTATTCTTGGGAGGAATAAGGAAGGAAGCAATATCCTTATAACTTGCTTGTTTAGATTTATGTGCTACTTGATGAGTGGATTATCCTCTCATATACTTGTTACTTGATGATACTTGATAAATGATTACTTGAGTATCTATTTGAATTGCATGATAACATGTCATGTAGTTGCATCTAATAGCTTATTGAGATTTATCTCACCCTTTATTTGTTTAATTGTTCCCCCCCCCCCCAGGAAAGGAAGGATAGTGCGCAGTAAGGCTCGACATAGTTGGGAGCTTACTTCGCAGGTCGTGATTATTTTGGGGCTTGTGTCCTTTTACACTTGGTGAGGACGATGTATTGGGTTGTATAACTCCTTATTTTGGGGTAGACAGTCTTGTTCAGTTCTTGTTGTCATTAGACATCTTGTATAGTACTCTTGATGCCAGCTTATGTGCTAGGCATGTTTCCGCTGTGTATGTTTTAAGTTTGGTTTTAATTGTCTTGTCTAGAACTAGTGTTGTGAGCTAGTATAGCTCCTTACTCTAGAGTATATATATCATGTCAGTTTGTTAAACAAATGTCATTAAGTTTCTTGTTAAGTTTCTTGTTCCTCGTTAGGCACTCCCATCCAGGTTCGAGGTTCTATTAGGGGATCCCGGGTCCTGGGGGCGTGCCAGGTTGGTATCAGAGCTACCCTGGTTTAGCTACCCTGTTTAGCTACCTTGGTTTGCTCTAAGTCTGGATAGGGTCTATGGCCTAGGTATGGGTGAGTCTTGGGGTGTTATTAATAACGCTGAGTGTTTACCTACAGGTACAATGAGTTCTGAAGGTACAAGTGGTAGTAATCAGCTGAGATCTATAACTCCTCAAGAAGAAATGGTTGATAATGTAGACTGGGATTATCCTAATCGCCTTACACGGTTCTTGAAGCTGAAACCTCGTAGCTTTGACGGGGAATTTGATGCCAAGAAGGCAGAGGAGTGGATTGAAAGTATTGAGAAGATCTTTACAGCCTTGAGATGCGCAGGTGGTGATAAGGTAACCTTTGCAACCTTTAAACTTGAGAAAGCCGCTGAACATTGGTGGCAAGTGTTGAGTAAAAGTTGGGAACTGGAAGGTGTACCACAGACATGGGAGAATTTTCTTAAAGCATTCAAGTCACAGTTTATTCCAACAGTGGTCCAAGATAAAAAGGAAATGGAATTTCTTAATCTGGAGCAGGGAAGTCTGACAGTGGGGCAATACTCAACCAAGTTCACAGAATTGGCGAGGTATTGTGATCACTTAGTTTCAAACGAAGCCAAGAAGGCACAGAGGTTTGTTAAAGGGTTGAGGACTGAGTATAGGAAGCAACTTCTTTCTCTACAGCTCACTAGTTATCATCAAGCAGTGGAGAAGGCTTATACTATTGAAAATGATATCGAAGAACACAAGGTGAAGTTGGGAACAACCATGACTGGTCGTGTATCAGAGATAACTCAGGGATCTGGTTCTAAAGGTGGTAAATCTGGCCGCCAAGATCGTCGATTCCGACAGCCAACCGAAAGTAAAGGTAGTGTATCAACTGGTTCGAGGACAACAGTCCAAGGTTCCAGGAAAGTATGTGGTTTTTGTTCGAAAGAAGGTCATTCTGAAGACAAGTGTTGGTCAAAGCAAGGAAAGTGTTTAGTGTGTGGTGAAGCGGGGCACTTTGCTAGAAATTGTCCTAAAAGTAGAGGAAATCAAGTTGGGGGTACAAGTCAACCAGCCTCAGGTTCCAAGAGAGATAGTGGGGGTCGACCAAAAGTTCAGGGTCGAGTGTTTGCTTTAGATCAGCAGGGTGTAGCTGAGTCTTCTGCGGTCATAGGAGGTATTATATTACTTTCTAGTACGAGAGCGCGAGTCTTGATAGATCCAGGCTCATCTCATTCTTATGTGGCATCTCATTTTGTGTCGCATTTGCATGTTCTTCCTGATTCTATGCCTTATGTACTAGAAGTATTGACACGCCCCAAGTCCCGGGATTCCCTAATAGAACCTCGAACCTGGTGCGCGTAACTAACAAGAAACAAGAAACTAACGGAAAACAGGAATAATACCTGTTAAAAACAAAACTGACATGATATATATACTCAAGAGTAGGGAGCTAAGATAGCTCACACGAGTTCTAGACCAAGAAAATTTAAACCAAAATGGTTACATACAGCGGAAGACATGCCTAGCAAATAAGCTAGCAACAAGAACTGTCTAGGGACAACAAATACTACCCCAATACAAGCCCAGAGTTTATTAACTCATACAAGATCGTCCTTACCAAAATATAAAAGGACACTAACTTCAAACAAGAATATCCTGCTGAGTAAGTTCCCAGCTAAGTCGAGCCTCACTGCGTACTATCCCCTGCTTTCCTGGGGGGGGGGAAACAATTAAACAAATAAAGGGTGAGATAAATCTCAGTAAGCTATTAACATGCAACTATATGTCATGTTATCATGCAATACAAGTAGATACTCAAGTAATCATATATCAAGTATCATCAAGTAACAAGTATAGGAGAGGCTAAGCCCACTCAACAAGTAATCAAGCTCAAGAAAGGTTCAGGTAACAAGTAGTCAAGTAGTGCGAGAGGCTAGACCAGCTCACAAGATGCACATAGGCCTATCACGCATTGTACCTGAATCCTTCCTTATTTCTCCCAAGAATACCATTTGTTGTCGATGCTTTTCTAGCTGAGGACAACCAAGAACAGGAACAAGAACTGCTGTGCAGTATATAAGAAGACCTGGTAACCAGTGTCATCCACAAGATACAAAATCCACGTGGTGAACAAGACGGGAATTAGCATTCACTTAGGTCAGGCTTATTGCTCCAACCAAGGAAGCTATGCCCTTACTATGGCCGGTAGTAAGGGGTCGGGCGGAAATACATAGGGACCCGATTGTCACTTAAACCCCAGCTCTCGCGACAAGCGTGAACCTATATATTTTCGAACAAGCAAGGAGAACCAGCTGGACTCACCAAGAATGCACAAGTAGATATTTACTTGAACTACGAGAACAGAACTCAGTCCCTTATTAGTGGACTATTCTTTATGCACCATGTAATTATGTATCATGTGCTCACAAGAATATGCACCATGTAATTATGTATCATGTGCTCACAAGAATATGCACCATGTAATTATGTATCATGTGCTCACAAGAATATGCACCATGTAATTATGTATCATGTGCTCAATATAAGTACACGTACGCAATTATTGCGAATACAAACCAAGATAACAATGGCACATAAGGTGTCCATGTAACACGATCAATCCAAGTAAGAGTCCATTTATAACAGACTTCAGTCAAGTAGTAGGGTATTTCACTTTGTCACATGCCAAGTTTGCACGTACATATTCATATCACGTTTAACACATTAAAGTGTCTATCCCGATACCCTTACTATCAAATAGAGCCCAATACCTTAGACTCTAAACACGTAGTAGCATAGGTCACATTCCTACCTAGTCACAATCATATCTCACGTATATGTATCGTTAGTAATCGAATACATTTTCCAACACATATTGTGTTCGGTAATCATTCTTATTAATTTAAATCGTAGTATTCACGATTATATGAATTATCTTCATATTACACTAGTCCCTATTTTCTTTAGGAACCATTTCAAGACAAGATATCTTCTTTATATTTTATATACTTCATTGAGTATATACACGATTAAAAACTAAATCAATTACACTTTAGTGCTTATTTATAGCACTTCCAATATACACGTATCAAGTTCAAGTATGTAGTAGAGTTAATCATTCTCTATCTAGTTCCATATCCCAACTCTTTTGGTTATTCATACCATGTACCAATCAATCAAGAAACCACATTCTATCAAGTAAATATATGCAAGATTGCATATACACATCAAGACTCTTTCAAGTTTGTTACCATACACCTATATTGGTGTCAAGGCACGTACAAGATTTTATAATCTTATATTCAAGTCTTAATCCAATTATTTGGATGTTCAAGTCATGTACAAGATTTTATTGTCTTATATTTCAAGTTACTGTCTCATCTTAAGACATTCAAGACATTCAGGACATTCAAGACATATACAAGATTTTATCATCTTATATTCAAGTTCTCAATCCATTTCTTTGGATGGTTAAACATGTACAAGAATTAAACATCTTATACTTCGAGTTCAAGCTAAGAAGATGAATTATACATCTTTCACGAATTATTTTCAAATCCTTTTCTTAGGACATTCAAGATACATAAAAGAGTCATTACTCTTATATTCAAGTTATCATTTAATTATGATTCAAGTCCACATTTTATTTGTTCATAAAGGGACTATTTTTCAGTACTAATGTGTTCTACAACACTCATCTAGGCCATCTAGGGTAGTACCCTAAACCTAGACCAAGAATACTTTGAGTTAAATTTAAGTAAATGAGCTATACAACTCATACTTACAAGTTCTTAATTCCCTACATAGGATATTCAATCTCAAGTCATTGTTTTAATGCCCCTAAGGTGCACAATCATTGGCTTCAAGACAAGCATAACACATAAGTGCTTGTTCATAGCACTTTCAAGACATATAAAAGAGTTTTTCCTTTTATACTCAAGTTCTCATTTTAATTTAACGAGTAATCATGTTCAAGACTCACTTCTGATACCCCTAAAGTATCACAATACTTACTAGGACATCTTATCCTAAGGCTATATGCCTTAACAAGGGTTATTTCCAACTTATACAATTATTAAACAAGTTTTACAATTTTTCAGGACATATGGGCGGCCGCACAAAATGGTGTGGGCGGTCGCCCAAAATCAGGCTTTCCAAGAACAAAATACTTCAGATAGATGGGCGGTCGCCCAGCCCAAAATGGGCGGTCGCCCAAGGCCCAAAAATGCCAAAATCCGAATTCTTTTGCAGGTTAAATAATTTTCCGTCCCAAGCGTAGGAGTATAATTTTTATCAATATATTATCAAACCCAGGAGTACAATAACAAGCTTAAATCACTCATTTCCATTATACTTTCTTATTTCAACAGAGACTTTTATACTTATAAATTCTCCGCCCCAAAGGTAGGAGTATACTTTTACTAACCCCTAGGCAATACCCAATACACTATTTCAAGCTCAATTCATTTCTTTTACCGTCCCATAAATAATAGGACAATTTCCTTTTATTCCATTTCAATATTTCACCGTCCCCAAAAGTATAAGTACAATTTTATTTTATACTAATATACCCATCTAGGGATACTTCCATTCATTTCCCCGTACCACAAATAATGGTACGATTTTTCTAATAATATTTAAATCAAGTTACTATTTTACCGTCTCACGAATAGGAGTATAATTTTTCAATATATTTCCAAACCCATTTAGTATTGAGCTTCATGTTCTTTCATGTTCTATGTTCTCTGTAGAAATACTCCCTTCGTCCCAATTTTCTAAGTATCACTAAAATTGCCCAAAACACAATTTTAACAAGAACAAGTAGCGGGAATAACATATATGCATGTTATTACAAGTAAGGGGGAGTCAATAACTTACCTAGTCAAAAATCAAGTTGACCCAAATTAATTTCTGACTGGTCTGGAACGCTCTATTCAACGCCACGAATATTTATCCGGGACCAGAATCACGAACGGAGGAATAATTAAGCTCGAGGAGTCGAGAATAGGGTAAAACTGAACTCCCTATTATGAAACAGAGAGAAAGAGCGAGAAGGTTTGAGAAAAATGAATTGCCTTTCTCAGGCAACACATTATATACTTGGAACTTTCCAAGAATTGCTACTAGGCCCCTCAAGTTCTAACTTTGACAAAAAGGCCCCTAAACTTTCAACTTTGACATTTAACCACCTTAATTTTCTAACGCAGTTAAATAATTAACTCAAATAAAATAGCATATAAATATGCTAATCAAGAATTTAACAAATAAGTCAAATATTTAACAAGATTAAGGATGGGTGTTACAAGTATCTTCCCCTATGGGAGATTGCATGTTTGCATCTGAGGTTTACAAGAAATGTGAGGTTCTTGTGGGTGATCATGCCCTTCTTGCTGACCTAGTCGTGTTACCTATAAGGGACTTTGACGTGATTCTTGGCATGGATTGGCTATATGTGCATCATGCATCTGTTGATTGTTATAGAAAAGTAGTAACTTTTTCTATTCCTGGTTTGCCTGATTTTACATTTGAATGTGATAGGCCTTTATGTGCTATACATGTTATTTCTGCTTTAAAAGCTAGAAAACTTTTATCTCGTGGTTGTGCCGGGTATCTCGCATGTGTGCTTGATCAGAGTTTATCTGTTCCCAAGATGGAGGATATTCCTGTTGTGTCTGAATTTTCAGATGTGTTCTCTTCTGAGTATAGCATGCCACCTGATCGAGAGCTTGAGTTCTGTATTGAGTTATTACCAGGTACAACACAAATCTCTAAAGCACTTTATAGAATGGCTCCAGCTGAGTTGAGAGAGTTAAAAACACAGCTTGAGGAATTGCTTGAAAGGGGCTTTATCAGGCCTAGTGTATCACCGTGGGGTGCACCAGTGTTATTTGTCAGAAAGAAAGATGGGACTCTACGATTGTGTATTGATTACAGAGATCTTAATCAGGTAACTATCAAGAACAAATATCCGTTACCTCATATTGTTACCTCATATTGATGACTTGTTTGATCAGCTTCAAGGTTCAGTAGTGTACTCGAAGCTTGACTTGAGAAGTGGTTATCATCAGTTGAAAATCAGATCTGAGGATATACCAAAGACAGCTTTCCGTACCAGGTATGGGCATTATGAGTTTATTGTTATGCCATTCGGTTTGACAAATGCTCCAGCTGTATTTATGGATTTGATGAACCGTATCTTCAAGCCATATCTTGATTGTTTTGTGGTGGTATTCATTGATGACATTATTGTGTATTCTAAGTCACGGGTTGAGCATGAACAACATCTCAGAATGGTATTACAAGTTCTTCGTGAGAAACAATTATTTGCAAAGGTCAGCAAATGTGCTTTCTGGTTAGAAGAGGTTTCATTCTTGGGGCATGTTGTGTCTGCTACTGGTATTGCAGTAGATCCTTCCAAAGTTGAAGCAGTTGTCAACTAGAAGAGGCCAACTACAGTGACTGAAATCCGTAGTTTCTTGGGCTTGGCTAGTTATTATCGGAGGTTCATTGAGGGATTCTCCAAGATAGCTACTCTATTGACTAATTTGACTCGAAAAGCTATTTCTTTTGAGTGGAATGACAAATGTGAAGCAAGTTTTCAGGAGTTGAAAAGGCGTTTGACTACAGCTCCAGTCTTGGCTTTACCTAGTGGTTCTGAGCATTTCATGGTTTATACGGATGCTTCTAAAGAAGGATTGGGTTGTGTTCTGATGCAAGATGGCAAGGTAATAGCTTATGTTTCTCGAAAATTATCTCCTTATGAAAAGAATTATCCTACTCATGATTTAGAGTTGGCTGCGATTATTTTTGCTTTGCATAAATGGAGGCATTACTTGTATGGAACTAAATTTGAAGTCTTTACTGATCATAAGAGCTTGAAGTACTTGTTTTCTCAAAAAGAGCTTAATATGAGACAACGTAGATGGATGGAGAAATTGAAGGATCATGATTGTACTATCCTTTATCATCCTGGAAAGGCAAATGTTGTGGCAGATGCACTGAGCAGAAAGACTTATATTTCTTGCTTGATGATTCGTGAATGGAAGATGTTTGACGACTTGTGTAATTGGAGTCCTTGTGAATCAAATCATGGAATTATTCTTGCTAATATAAAAGCTACTTCAGACTTACTCCAACAGATCAAAGAAGCTCAGGTAATTGATTCTGAATTGCAGAAAATCATTAGTGGAATGAATGAAGGAAAGCAACCAGATTTTTCCTTCAATAGTGATGGAATTCTTACCTTTCGAGGCAGAATTTGTATTCCAGTTGATCTTGAGATAAAGAAGAAAGTTATTGAAGAGGCTCACAAAGCCAAGTATACTATTCATCCTGGAAGTACTAAAATGTACCAAGACTTGAAGAAACATTTCTGGTGGAACAATATGAAAAGAGAAATTGCTGAGTATGTTTCCAAATGTTTGACTTGTCAACAAGTAAAGGTGGAACATCAACGTCCAGCAGGTTTGTTGCAACCATTAGAAATTCCAGAGTGGAAATGAGAGCATATCACTATGGATTTTGTGACTGGTTTGCCACGTACCAGACGAGGCCATGATGCTGTTTGGGTTATAGTGGACAGGTTGACCAAGTCAGCTCACTTCTTGTCTGTTTCTATGGGATATTCATTGTCTCGGTTGGCATCTTTGTATGTTCAGGAGATTGTCCGACTGCATGGGGTTCCTGTGAGTATTGTATCTGACAGAGATCCTCGTTTTACTTCTCGATTCTGGCAGGCTCTTCAGGGTGCCATGGGTACTAAATTGAATTTTAGTACTGCTTTTCATCCTCAATCTGATGGGCAATCTGAGAGACTTATACAGATTCTCGAGGATATGTTACGTGCTTGTGTTATTGATTTCAAAGGCAGTTGGGATACTCATCTTCCTTTAGCTGAGTTTGCTTATAACAACAGTTTTCAGTCTAGCATTGAAATGGCTCCTTATGAGGCTCTTTATGGCAGAAAATGTCGATCTCCTATATGCTGGGATGAAGTGGGAGAAGCTAGACTCTTGGGTCCTGAAATGGTTCAACAATCAGTTGAGAGTGTGAAACTCATTCGAGATAGATTGCGCACAGCTCAGAGTAGACAAAAGAGTTATGCAGATCATCGTAGAAGGGATCTTGAATTCCAGGTAGGTGACTTTGTATTCTTGAAGGTCTCTCCTCGTAGAGGTATAAAGAGATTTGGGAAGAAAGGAAAGTTATCTCCTCGTTATATCGGTCCATTTGAAATTCTTGAAAGAGTTGGGAAGTTGGCTTATAGAGTGGCTTTACCTCCTTCTTTATCTGGTATTCATGATGTGTTCCATGTATCTATGCTTCGCAAGTATATGGCTGATCAATCACATGTTCTTGAGTATGAGGCTATTCCATTTCAGCCTGATTTGTCTTATGAGGAACAGCCTGTTGAAATTCTTGACTGGAAAGAGCAAGTCTTGCGTACCAAAAGGATTCCTATTGTGAAGGTCCTTTGGAGGAATCATGAAATAGAAGAGGCTACTTGGGAAACCGAGAAAGAGATGCGAGATAAATACCCGAGCCTATTTGAAAACTTTGGTAAGTAAAATTCGTGGGCGAATTTTCTTTAAGGTGGGGAGGATGTAACACCCATCCTTATTATCGTTAAACAGTTGACCTATTTGTTAAATATTTAAACTTGCATATTATGTGTTAGTTTTACTTGGGTTAAATTTTTAACTGCTTTAAATAGTTAAGGTGGTTAAATGTCTAGTTTTGACTTTTGGGTCATTTATGAAAATTTGACTTTAGGGGCCTTTTTGTTAAAAGTGAAACTTGAGGGGCCTAGTTATCATTTTCCAAAAGTTGCCAAGTATATCTTGTGTTTGCCTGGGAGAATCATTTCTTCCCCAAATCATTCTCGTTGTTTCCTGTAACACCCATCGAATTTCCTGTTAAATATTTGACATACTTGTTAAATACTTGAACTTGCATATTATGTGTTAGTTTTACTTGGGTTAAAGTTTTAACTGCTTTAGAATATTAAGGTGGTTAAATGTCTAGTTTTGACTTTTGGGTCATTTGTGAAAATTTGACTTTAGGGGTCTTTTTGTTAAAAGTGAAACTTGAGGGGCCTAGTTGTCATTTTCCAAAAGTTGCCAAGTATATCTTGTGTTTGCCTGGGAGAATCATTTCTTCCCCAAATCATTCTCGTTGTTTCCTCTGTTTTATAAGTTAGGGTTAGGTTTTTACCCTATTCTCGACTCCTCGAGTTTAATTATCCCTCCGTTCTTGCTTCCGATCCCGGATTAATATTCGTGGCGTTGAATAGAGCGTTCCAGGCCGAACAGAAATAAGTTTTGGTCAACTTGAATTTTGACTAGGTAAGTTATTAGCTCCCCCTTGCTTGTAATAACATGCATAAATGTTATTCTCGATACTTGTGAATGTTAATTTTGTGTTTGGGGTGATTTTTGTGGTACTTGTAAACTTGGGACAAAAGGAGTAAAATTCCCCTGTGTAAAATTATAAAGGGATTTGGAAAGATGAGTTTGAATGATGTTATGCCTTTTCTGGGAATGTTGAATTTGTTAGGAAATGTTACTCCTACGTTTGGAACGGAAAATATTTCAACCTGGGAAAGAATGAAAATTTCGCATTTTAGTACACTGTGCGACCGCACAAAAATTAGTGTGCGACCGCACATCTTTCTGAAGGATTTTTCAAAGAAATTGACATGCAAGTGTGCGGCCGCACAGTCCATTTTGGGCGACCGCACAGTCATCTGAAAAACAAAGATTTTGTTTAAAGTTTGTATAAGTTGGAAGTAACCCTAGTTAAGGTATATAACCTTAATATAAGATGTCCTAGCAAGTGTTGTGATACTTTAGGGGCATCAGACTTGGTCTTAAACATGTATACTCATTGAATTAAAATGAGAACATAAGTATAAGAGTAGTATCTCTTCTTTATGTCTTGAAAGTGCTATGAACAAGCACTAATGTGTTATACTTGTTGTGAATCCAATGATTGTGCACCTTAGAGGCATTAGCATAAGGTCTTAGACTTGAACATCCTAAGATTAGGATTGGGATTTGGTAAGAGTAAATGTATAACTCTTATACTTGTTTGAATGTCCAAAGATTGGAAGTTATAACTTGAAGTATAAGACATTAAAAGCTTGTACGTGATTTGAATATCCAAAGAATTGGATTAAGACTTGAATATAAGATAATAAAATCTTGTACTTGACTTGACACCAATACATATGTATGGTAGTGAACTTGAAAGTGCTATGAACAAGCACTAACGTGTATGAGACATGTTCTTGTTGTGTATATGCAAACATTGCATACATTTGCTTGATACAAGGTGACTTCTTGATTACTTGAAGCATGTTCCTTGTTGAGCTAGTCCACTACTTTTGGATTAGTTCCTCTCCCGTTGTTCAAGTAAATATCTACTTGTACTTTCTTGTGTGAGTCCAGCTGGTTCTCCTTGCTTGTTCGAAAATGTATAGGTTCACGCTTGTCGCGAGAGCTGGGGTTTAAGTGACAATCGGGTCCCTATGTATTTCCACCCGACCCCTTACTACCGGCCATAGTAAGGGCATAGCTTCCTTAGTTGGAGCAATAAGCCTGACTTAAGTGAATGCTAAATTCCCGTCCCGAACACCTCATGAATAATCATGAGTACTGATATTGAGAATGACACTGGTTACCGGGTCCTCTGATATATGCTGAATAATCAGTTCCTGTTATTGATCGTGATGTCAAAGTAATACAAGCTTCGACAACAATGGTATTCTTGGGAGGAATAAGGAAGGAAGCAATATCCTTATAACTTGCTTGTTTAGCTTATGTGCTACTTGATGAGTGGATTATCCTCTCATATACTTGTTACTTGATGATACTTGAGATATGATTATTTGAGTATCTACTTGAATTGCATGATAACATGTCATGTAGTTGCATCTAATAGCTTACTGAGATTTATCTCACCCTTTATTTGTTCCCCCCCCCCAGGAAAGGAAGGATAGTGCGCAGTGAGGCTCGACATAGTTGGGAGCTTGCTTCGCAGGTCGTGATTATTTTGGGGCTTGTGTCCTTTTACACTTGGTGAGGACGATGTATTGGGTTGTATAACTCCTTATTTTGGGGTAGACAGTTCTTGTTGTCACTAGACATCTTGTATAGTACTCTTAATGCCAGCTTATGTGCTAGGCATGTTTCCGCTGTGTATGTATTAAGTTTGGTTTTGAATTTTCTTGTCTAGAACTCGTGTTGTGAGCTAGTATAGCTCCTTACTCTAGAGTATATATATCATGTCAGTTTGTTAAACAAATGTCATTAAGTTTCTTGTTAAGTTTCTTGTTTCCCGTTAGGCACTCCATCCAGGTTCGAGGTTCTATTAGGGGATCCCGGGTCCTGGGGGCGTGTCAGGTTGGTATCAGAGCTACCCTGGTTTAGCTACCCTGTTTAGCTACCTTGGTTTGCTCTAAGTCTGGATAGGGTCTATGGCCTAGGTATGGGTGAGTCTTGGGGTGTTATTAATAACGCTGAGTGTTTACCTACAGGTACAATGAGTTCTGAAGGTACTAGTGGCAGTAATCAGCTGAGATCAATAACTCCTCAAGAAGAAATGGTTGATAATGTTGACTGGGATTATCCTAATCGCCTTACAAGGTTCTTGAAGCTGAAACCTCGTAGTTTTGACGGGGAATTTGATGCTAAAAAGGCAGAGGAGTGGATTGAAAGTATTGAGAAGATCTTTACAGCCTTGAGATGTGCAGGTGGTGATAAGGTAACCTTTGCAACCTTTAAACTTGAGAAAGCCGCTGAACATTGGTGGCAAGTGTTGAGTAAAAGTTGGGAACTGGAAGGTGTACCACAGACATGGGAGAATTTTCTTAAAGCTTTTAAGTCGCAGTTTATTCCAACAGTGGTCCAAGATAGGAAAGAGATGGAATTTCTTAATCTGGAGCAGGGAAGTCTGACCGTGGGGCAATACTCAACCAAGTTCACAGAATTGGCGAGGTATTGTGATCACTTAGTTCCAAATGAAGCTAAGAAGGCCCAGAGGTTTGTTAAAGGGTTGAGGACTGAGTATAGGAAGCAACTTCTTTCTTTACAACTCACTAGCTATCAGCAAGCAGTGGAGAAGGCTTATACCATTGAAAATGATATTGAAGAACACAAGGTGAAGTTGGGAACAACCATGACTGGTCGTGTATCGGAGAAAACTCAGGGATCTGGTTCTAGAGGTGGTAAATCTGGCCGCCAAGATCGTCGATTCCGACAGCCAACTGAAAGCAAAGGTAGTGTATCAACTGGTTCGAGGACAACAGTCCAAGGTCCCAGGAGAGTATGTGGCTATTGTTCGAAAGAAGGCCATTCTGAAGACAAGTGTTGGCTAAAGCAAGGAAAGTGTATAGTGTGTGGTGAAGTGGGGCACTTTGCTAGAAATTGTTCTAAAAGTAAAGTAAATCAAGTTGGGGGTACAAGTCAACCAGCCTCAGGTTCCAAGAGAGATAGTGGTGGTCGACCAAAAGTTCAGGGTCGAGTGTTTGCTTTAGATCAGCAGGGTGTAGCTGAGTCTTCTGCGGTCATAGGAGGTATTATATTACTTTCTAGTACGAGAGCGCGAGTCTTGATAGATCCAGGCTCATCTCATTCTTATGTGGCATCTCATTTTGTGTCGCATTTGCATGTTCTTCCTGATTCTATGCCTTATGTGCTAGAAGTATCTTCCCCTATGGGAGATTGCATGTTTACTTCTGAGGTTTACAAGAAATGTGAGGTTCTTGTGGGTGATCATTCCCTTCTTGCCGACCTAGTCGTGTTACCTATAAGGGACTTTGACGTGATTCTTGGCATGGATTGGCTATATGTGCATCATGCATCTGTTGATTGTTATAGAAAAGTAGTAACTTTTTCTATTCCTGGTTTGCCTGATTTTACCTTTGAAGGTGATAGGCCTTTATGTGCTATACATGTTATTTCTGCTTTAAAAGCTAGAAAACTTTTATCTCGTGGTTGTGCCGGGTATCTCGCATGTGTACTTGATCAGAGTTTGTCTGTTCCCAAGATGGAGGATATTCCTGTTGTGTCTGAATTTTCAGATGTGTTCTCTTCTGAGTATAGCATGCCACCTGATCGAGAGCTTGAGTTCTGTATTGAGTTATTACCAGGTACAGCACCAATCTCTAAAGCACCTTATAGAATGGCTCCAGCTGAGTTAAGAGAGTTAAAAACACAGCTTAAGGAATTGCTTGAAAGGGGTTTCATCAGACCTAGTGTATCACCGTGGGGTGCACCAGTGTTATTTGTCAGAAAGAAAGATGGGACTCTGCGATTATGTATTGATTACAGAGATCTTAATCAGGTAACTATCAAGAACAAATATCCATTACCTCATATTGATGACTTGTTTGATCAGCTTCAGGGTTCAGTAGTGTATTCGAAGCTTGACTTGAGAAGTGGTTATCATCAGTTGAAAATCAGATCTGAGGATATACCAAAGACAGCTTTCCGTACCAGGTATGGGCGTTATGAGTTTATTGTTATGCCATTCGGTTTGAAAAATGCTCCAGCTGTATTTATGGATTTGATGAACCGTATATTCAAGCCATATCTTGATTGTTTCGTGGTGGTATTCATTGATGATATTCTTGTGTATTCTAAGTCACGGGCTGAGCATGAACAACATCTCAGAATAGTATTACAAGTTCTTCGTGAGAAACAACTATTTGCAAAATTCAGCAAATGTGCTTTCTGGTTAGAAGAGGTTTCATTCTTGGGGCATGTTGTGTCTGCTACTGGTATTGCAGTAGATCCTTCCAAAGTTGAAGCAGTTGTAAACTGGAAAAGGCCAACTACAGTGACTGAGATCCGTAGTTTCTTGGGCTTAGCTAGTTATTATCGGAGGTTCATTGAGGGATTCTCCAAGATTGCTACTCCATTGACTAATATGACTCGAAAAGCTATTTCTTTTGGGTGGAATGACAAATGTGAAGCAAGTTTTCAGGAATTGAAAAGGCGTTTGACTACAGCTCCAGTCTTGGCTTTGCCTAATGGTTCTGAGCATTTTATGGTTTATACTGATGCTTCTAAAGAAGGATTGGGTTGTGTTCTGATGCAAGATGGCAAGGTAATAGCTTATGCTTCTCGAAAACTATCTCCTTATGAAAAGAATTATCCTACTCATGATTTAGAGTTGGCTGCGATTATTTTTGCTTTACATAAATGGAGGCATTATTTGTATGGAACCAAATTTGAAGTCTTTACCGATCATAAAAGTTTGAAGTACTTGTTCTCTCAAAAAGAGCTTAACATGAGGCAACGTAGATGGATGGAGAAATTGAAGGATCATGATTGTACTATCCTTTATCATCCAGGAAAAGCCAATGTTGTGGCAGATGCACTGAGCAGAAAGACTTATATTTCTTGCCTGATGATTCGTGAATGGAAGATGTTTGAAGACTTGTGTGATTGGAGTCCTTGTGAATCAAATCATGGAGTTATGTTTGCGAATATAAAAGCTACTTCAGATTTACTCCAACAGATCAAAGAAGCTCAGGTAGTTGATTCTGAATTGCAGAAAATCATTAGTGGAATGAATAAAGGAAAGCAACCAGATTTTTCTTTTAATAGTGATGGAATTCTTACCTTCCGAAGTCGAGTTTGTATTCCAGTTGATCCTGAGATAAAGAAGAAAGTTCTTGAAGAGGCTCACAAAGCCAAGTATACTATTCATCCTGGAAGTACTAAAATGTACCAAGACTTGAAGAAACATTTCTGGTGGAACAATATGAAAAGAGAAATTGCTGAGTATGTATCCAAATGTTTGACTTGTCAACAAGTAAAAGTGGAACATCAACGTCCCGCAGGTTTGTTGCAACCATTGGAAATTCCGGAGTGGAAATGGGAACATATTACTATGGATTTTGTGACTGGTTTGCCACGTACCAGACGAGGCCATGATGCTGTTTGGGTTATAGTGGACAGGTTGACTAAATCAGCTCACTTCTTGTCTATTTCCATGGGATATTCATTGTCTCAATTGGCATCTTTGTATGTTCAGGAGATTATCCGACTGCATGGGGTTCCTGTGAGTATTGTTTCTGATAGAGATCCTCGTTTTACTTCTCGATTCTGGCAGTCTCTTCAGGGTGCCATGGGTACTAAATTGAATTTCAGTACTGCTTTTCATCCTCAATCTGATGGGCAATCTGAGAGACTTATACAGATTCTTGAGGATATGTTACGTGCTTGTGTTATTGATTTCAAAGGCAGTTGGGATACTCATCTTCCTTTGGCTGAGTTTGCTTATAATAACAGTTATCAGTCTAGCATTGAAATGGCTCCATATGAGGCTCTTTATGGCAGAAAATGTAGATCTCCTATATGTTGGGATGAAGTGGGAGAAGCTAGACTCTTGGGTCCTGAAATGGTTCAACAGTCAGTTGAGAGTGTGAAACTCATTCGAGATAGATTGCGCACAGCTCAGAGTAGACAAAAGAGTTATGCAGATCATCGTAGAAGGGATCTTGAATTTCAGGTAGGTGACTTTGTATTCTTGAAGGTCTCTCCTCGTAGAGGTATAAAGAGATTTGGGAAGAAAGGAAAGTTATCTCCTCGTTATATCGGTCCATTTGAGATTCTAGAAAGAGTTGGTAAGTTGGCTTATAGAGTGGCTTTACCTCCTTCTTTATCTGGTATTCATAATGTGTTCCATGTATCTATGCTTCGCAAGTATATGGCAGATGAATCACATGTTCTTGAGTATGAGGCTATTCCATTTCAGCCTGATTTGTCTTATGAGGAACAGCCTGTTGAAATTCTTGACTGGAAAGAGCAAGTATTGCGTACCAAAAGGATTCCCATTGTGAAGGTCCTTTGGAGGAATCATGAAATTGAAGAGGCTACTTGGGAAACCGAGAAAGAGATGCGAGATAAATACCCGAGCCTATTTGAAAACTTTGGTAAGTAAAAATTCGTGGGCGAATTTTCTTTAAGGTGGGGGGGATGTAATACCCATCGAATTTCCTGTTAAATATTTGACATACTTGTTAAATACTTGAAATTGCATATTATGTGTTAGTTTTACTTGGGTTAAAGTTTTAACTGCTTTAGAATATTAAGGTGGTTAAATGTCTAGTTTTGACTTTTGGGTCATTTGTGAAAATTTGACTTTAGGGGTCTTTTTGTTAAAAGTGAAACTTGAGGGGCCTAGTTGTCATTTTCCAAAAGTTGCCAAGTATATCTTGTGTTTGCCTGGGAGAATCATTTCTTCCCCAAATCATTCTCGTTGTTTCCTCTGTTTTATAAGTTAGGGTTAGGTTTTTACCCTATTCTCGACTCCTCGAGTTTAATTATCCCTCCGTTCTTGCTTCCGATCCCGGATTAATATTCGTGGCGTTGAATAGAGCGTTCCAGGCCGAACAGAAATAAGTTTTGGTCAACTTGAATTTTGACTAGGTAAGTTATTAGCTCCCCCTTGCTTGTAATAACATGCATAAATGTTATTCTCGATACTTGTGAATGTTAATTTTGTGTTTGGGGTGATTTTTGTGGTACTTGTAAACTTGGGACAAAAGGAGTAAAATTCCCCTGTGTAAAATTATAAAGGGATTTGGAAAGATGAGTTTGAATGATGTTATGCCTTTTCTGGGAATGTTGAATTTGTTAGGAAATGTTACTCCTACGTTTGGAACGGAAAATATTTCAACCTGGGAAAGAATGAAAATTTCGCATTTTAGTACACTGTGCGACCGCACAAAAATTAGTGTGCGACCGCACATCTTTCTGAAGGATTTTTCAAAGAAATTGACATGCAAGTGTGCGGCCGCACAGTCCATTTTGGGCGACCGCACAGTCATCTGAAAAACAAAGATTTTGTTTAAAGTTTGTATAAGTTGGAAGTAACCCTAGTTAAGGTATATAACCTTAATATAAGATGTCCTAGCAAGTGTTGTGATACTTTAGGGGCATCAGACTTGGTCTTAAACATGTATACTCATTGAATTAAAATGAGAACATAAGTATAAGAGTAGTATCTCTTCTTTATGTCTTGAAAGTGCTATGAACAAGCACTAATGTGTTATACTTGTTGTGAATCCAATGATTGTGCACCTTAGAGGCATTAGCATAAGGTCTTAGACTTGAACATCCTAAGATTAGGATTGGGATTTGGTAAGAGTAAATGTATAACTCTTATACTTGTTTGAATGTCCAAAGATTGGAAGTTATAACTTGAAGTATAAGACATTAAAAGCTTGTACGTGATTTGAATATCCAAAGAATTGGATTAAGACTTGAATATAAGATAATAAAATCTTGTACTTGACTTGACACCAATACATATGTATGGTAGTGAACTTGAAAGTGCTATGAACAAGCACTAACGTGTATGAGACATGTTCTTGTTGTGTATATGCAAACATTGCATACATTTGCTTGATACAAGGTGACTTCTTGATTACTTGAAGCATGTTCCTTGTTGAGCTAGTCCACTACTTTTGGATTAGTTCCTCTCCCGTTGTTCAAGTAAATATCTACTTGTACTTTCTTGTGTGAGTCCAGCTGGTTCTCCTTGCTTGTTCGAAAATGTATAGGTTCACGCTTGTCGCGAGAGCTGGGGTTTAAGTGACAATCGGGTCCCTATGTATTTCCGCCCGACCCCTTACTACCGGACATAGTAAGGGCATAGCTTCCTTAGTTGGAGCAATAAGCCTGACTTAAGTGAATGCTAAATTCCCGTCCCGAACACCTCATGAATAATCATGAGTACTGATATTGAGAATGACACTGGTTACCGGGTCTTCTGATATATGCTGAATAATCAGTTCCTGTTATTGATCGTGATGTCAAAGTAATACAAGCTTCGACAACAATGGTATTCTTGGGAGGAATAAGGAAGGAAGCAATATCCTTATAACTTGCTTGTTTAGCTTATGTGCTACTTGATGAGTGGATTATCCTCTCATATACTTGTTACTTGATGATACTTGAGATATGATTATTTGAGTATCTACTTGAATTGCATGATAACATGTCATGTAGTTGCATCTAATAGCTTACTGAGATTTATCTCACCCTTTATTTGTTCCCCCCCCCAAGGAAAGGAAGGATAGTGCGCAGTGAGGCTCGACATAGTTGGGAGCTTGCTTCGCAGGTCGTGATTATTTTGGGGCTTGTGTCCTTTTACACTTGGTGAGGACGATGTATTGGGTTGTATAACTCCTTATTTTGGGGTAGACAGTTCTTGTTGTCACTAGACATCTTGTATAGTACTCTTAATGCCAGCTTATGTGCTAGGCATGTTTCCGCTGTGTATGTATTAAGTTTGGTTTTGAATTTTCTTGTCTAGAACTCGTGTTGTGAGCTAGTATAGCTCCTTACTCTAGAGTATATATATCATGTCAGTTTGTTAAACAAATGTCATTAAGTTTCTTGTTAAGTTTCTTGTTTCCCGTTAGGCACTCCATCCAGGTTCGAGGTTCTATTAGGGGATCCCGGGACCTGGGGGCGTGTCATTTCCTCTGTTTCATAAGTTAGGTTTAGGGTTTTGCCTATTCTAGACTCCTCAAGCTTAATTATCCCTCCGTTCTTGATTCTGATCCCGGATTAATATTCGTGGCATTGAATAGAGCGTTCCAGGCCGAACAGAAATAAGTTTGGGTCAACTTGAATTTTGACTAGGTAAGTTATTAGCTTCCCCTTACTTGTAATAACATGCATAAATGTTATTCTCGATACTTGTGAATGTTAATTTCGTGTTTGGGATCATTTTTGTGATACTTGTAATTGTGGGACAAAGGGAGTAAAAACCCTACTGAGTAAAAATAATGAAAGAACCTAAATAGTGGTTTAAGCTTGTTAGGCACCCCTGGGTATGTGTAATTGTTAGTGAAAAATTACTCCTACGCTTGGGACGGACAATTCTAAGCCTGGGAAAGAAAATTGGGTTTGCTGATTTTTGGACCAGGCGCCCGCCCGGTTAGTGACCAGGCGCCCGCCCTTTTCAACAGAAAGTTTGGGTTTTAGAAATCTTTCAACAAGCGCCCGCCCGGTCCATGCTAAGCGCCCGCCCGGTCCCCTGTTCCAAACAAAGTGTTTTAAATCTAAATTAGATTGAAAGTTTATCTCTCCTAAGGCATATAGCCTTAGTATAAGATGTCCTAGCAAGTATAATTGTACCTTTTGAGGGCATTAGAACTTAGTCTTGAACATTAATACTTATACAACTCAAATGAGAACTTAAGTATAAGAGTAGTAACTCTTCCTTATGTCTTGAAAGTGCTATGAACAAGCACTAATGTGTATACTTGTTGTGAATCCAATGATTGTGCACCTTAGGGGCATTAGAACAAGGTCTTAGACTTGAACATCCTAAGAATAGGATTGGGATTTTGTAAGAGTAAATGTATAACTCTTATACTTGTTTGAATGTCCAAAGATTGGGATATAATTTGAAGTATAAGACATTAAAATCTTGTACGTGACTTGAACATCCAAAGAATTGGATTATAACCTGAATATAAGATAATAAAATCTTGTACTTGACTTGACACCAATACATATGTATGGTAATGAACTAGGAAGTGCTATGAACAAGCACTAACTTGTATGAGACATGTTCTTGTTGAGTATGTGCAAACATTGCATATAGTTGCTTGATAACAAGGTGACTTCTTGATTACTTGAAGCATGTTCCTTGTTGAGCTAGTCCACTACTTTTGGATTAGTTCTTCTCCCGTAGTTCAAGTAAATATCTACTTGTACCTTCTTGTGTGAGTCCAGCTGGTTCTCCTTGCTTGTTCGAAAATATATAGGTTCACGCTTGTCGCGAGAGCTGGGGCTTAAGTGACAATTGGGTCCCTATGTATTTCCGCCTGACCCCTTACTACCGGCCATAGTAAGGGCATAGCTTCCTTAGTTGGAGTAATAAGCCTGACTTAAGTGAATGCTAAACTCCTGTCTTGAACACCTCGTGAATACTCATGAGTCTTGATATTGGGAATGACACTGGTTACCGGGTCTTCTGATACATACTGAATAATCAGTTCCTGTTATTGATCGTGATTGTCAAAGTAATACAAGCTACGACAACAATGGTATTCTTGGGAGGAATAAGGAAGGAAGCAATATCCTTATAACTTGCTTGTTTAGCTTTATGTGCTACTTGATGAGTGGATTATCCTCTCATATACTTGTTACTTGATGATACTTGATAAATGATTACTTGAGTATCTATTTGAATTGCATGATAACATGTCATGTAGTTGCATCTAATAGCTTACTGAGATTTATCTCACCCTTTATTTGTTTAATTGTTTCCCCCCCCCCCAGGAAAGGAAGGATAGTGCGCAGTAAGGCTCGACATAGTTGGGAGCTTACTTCGCAGGTCGTGATTATTTTGGGGCTTGTGTCCTTTTACACTTGGTGAGGACGATGTATTGGGTTGTATAACTCCTTATTTTGGGGTAGACAGTCTTGTTCAGTTCTTGTTGTCATTAGACATCTTGTATAGTACTCTTGATGCCAGCTTATGTGCTAGGCATGTTTCCGCTGTGTATGTATTAAGTTTGGTTTTAATTGTCTTGTCTAGAACTAGTGTTGTGAGCTAGTATAGCTCCTTACTCTAGAGTATATATATCATGTCAGTTTGTTAAACAAATGTCATTAAGTTTCTTGTTCCTCGTTAGGCACTCCCATCCAGGTTCGAGGTTCTATTAGGGGATCCCGGGTCCTGGGGGCGTATCACTTTCCATCTCAACAGCAGAGGTGAAGAATTCATCAACAAACGCAGGTAGATGGAAGTCTTGTTGAAGCGTAAAGAACGGTAAGATGCCGGACTTGTTGAGCCTAGCCAGAATGTTGCGGCCAATGGCATCCTTTTTAAGATCTTCAAGATCTAGAACTATGCCAGGAATAAAGTGATTTAGATCCTGAAACAAAACAAAGTAAAGTTGAGAACGAAGTAGATCGTGCGGTCACTTGACAAGAGTGTAAAGAAATGGTGGTGCGGTCAAGTGAGGCATGGTAGGGAAGAAATACGGTAAGGAGAAGATGGAAATACCATGGTTACCGCAAACAACAAAGTGTTGCAAAAAAAAAAGAATCAAAATGTGAACATTTCATAAACACTAAATAACAAAAGAGGGTATGAAAAGAGGGATCAAAAATATGAACTATGTCAAGAACACGAAGAACATTTTGATGAACACGATGAACATCATAAGCACAGTTACCCAGATTCCCAGAAAAGTGACTAAAACAAATGAAAATGACCTGGGAAGAATCGGAAATGCCTATAGATCAATAAAAACACATCAATTTCATGAACTAAACAACATTAAACTCAGAAATTGAAAGGGGAAAGTATTGAAATATCGAAAATTCAAAAACCCATTTGGCTAAAATGAATTCAACCAAAACATGGATAAAATACTATGAAATCTACAAATATATGAACTATAACCAAGAATAAACAATCAACCCAAAGTTTTAACTACATAAGTAACAAAAATGAGATAAATCTTAGAGAATGTGAAAAGTTTTTGGGAAATGTCCGCCAAAAATATACGAGATTCAAGAAGTTCATACCATAACTACGACTGGAGGAGCGGATTGAGATGGAATAGAACTAGGAATTTTGTCTCTGGATTCAGTCGATTTTGAAGACTTCTTGGATTGATGCTTAGACATTATATAGAGAGATTTTGAGAGAATGGAGGTTTAGAAAGGGAGGTTTTAGAGAGAGGTTAGAGAGAGTGATTTTCTGAGAAAGTAAAAGAAGCAGAGAGTGGTGGAGAAGAAGATAGTGGGACGGTTTGGTGAAGGGGTTATGCAGAGGTCAGAGTGATGGGAAGTTGGGAGGTTAACTCTGAAAAAGGTGACTGACATGACCTAGGAGGTACTTTTCATTAAATGCGAAGTTGCAGGAGGTCACATCGGACTAGCCAATGACGGCTCGGATATTTTAAGGAATAAAGATTAAATACAAAAATTTAATGCCCTAAAAGATTTAAATTAAATACAAGCGAGGGAAAATAGAAAGTTACCTTTGTGCCCTTGAGGTAGATATCGTCAAAATATCTCAAGATATTACTAAGTTAGAAGACTTATCTGGGCCTGAGTGCGGTAACTTGAGATATCGACCGTGACATGTGCGGTCGATGTGAGGTGTTTACCTTGCTTTGAATGTTTTAACTTTATATGAGGCAGCATGGTTTTATCCGGTCAACATGTGGTGATGCGGCAGATTTGAAGTGCGGTCAAGTGAGGGTTTCTAGATCTCTGTAATTTGCTTGACCGTGGGTCATCTGCCGTGTAGCCTGTCTTGATCTTAAACTTGGAAACAAAAACATTAGTACAAGAAATCTTATGGACAAACTTGAGTTAGAGTTCAAGCATACCCATTTCTCCTCTTAGATACCTAAATCTCTTGGAATCAAGAGCCTTGGTGAGAATATCTGCGATTTGATCATCAGTACTCACATACTCTAGATGGATATTACCCTTTTCAACATGATCCTTGAGAAAGTGGTATTTGATGTCAATGTGTTTAGTCTTGGAATGCATGACGGGGTTGTTAGAGACAGCAATCGTAGATGTATTGTCACAAAAGATTGGACAATTTTCTTCTTTGATTCCGTAGTCAACCAATTGTTGCTTCATCCACAGCACTTGGCAGCAGCAGCTTCCAGCAGCTATATATTCAGCTTCTGTGGTAGATACAGAGACTGAGGCTTGTTTCTTGCTTGCCCATGAAACTAGTCGATTTCCAAGGAAATGACAAGTTCCACTCGTGCTTTTCCTGTCAATGGTACATGCATGCTCGTGGAGCTTGTTTGAGTCCATACAAGGCTTTACGGAGTTTGTAGACATGATTTGGAAATTTGGGATCTTCAAATCCGGGCGGTTGAGCCACAAAGACGGTTTCTTGAAGTTCTCCGTTGAGAAATGCACTCTTTACATCCATTTGATATAGCTTGAATCTTTTGAAAGAGGCATAAGCTAAGAATATCCTTATAGCTTCGAGTCTTGCAACGGGGGCAAATGTTTCGTCGTAATCAATGCCTTCTTCTTGTCTATAGCCTTGTGCAACCAACCTAGCTTTGTTTCTTGTGATGCTTCCATTCTCATCCATCTTGTTTCGGAACACCCACTTTGTACCAATCACTCCTTGATCTTGTGGCCTTGGAACCAAGGTCCAAACTTTACATCTTTCAAATTGGTTGAGTTCTTCTTGCATGGCAACAACCCAACTTGAGTCCTGGAGTGCTTCATCAACTTTCTTGGGTTCAACTTGAGATATGAATGCGGTAAGTGCATCATAATTTGATCTTCTTGTTCTAACACCAGAATGCAAATCACCAATGATATTCTGAATTGGGTGATCTCTGACCTCACAAACTTCTTAAGGTATGTCTGGTTGAGTTGATGGTGGTTGTAAGTCTTCTAGTGGTACATCATTTGAGCCATCCCAATCATAAGTAATTTGAGGGATATGTTCTTCAACATTTATGGGTGTCTCAACTTCAACTCCATTTGAGGTAGCAGCAGATGAGGTAGCTTCTGGTGCTTCATATGAGGTAGATGGAGGTGCAGTTGAGGTAGATGGGTTTCCTTGAGTTGATTGATTTTGTGGTTGAGTTGTCCCTGTCTCATTTATCTCAACAAAATCATCAGCAACATTTGGAGCCATATGTGGCTCAAGGAGAGAATGTTCATCGAAAGTAACATGGACGGATTCAACTATCTTAAGAGTGGTTTTATTAAATACACGAAAAGCTTTTGAGTGTTTAGCATACCCAATAAATATACCTTCATCGGCCTTAGGAGCAAATTTACCTCGATGTTCTTTACCGTTGTAGAGTATGAAGCATTTGCACCCAAATATCTTGAAGTATGCTATGTTGGGGGTTCTTCCTTTTCAAAGTTCATAAGGAGTTTTGTTGTAGGTCTTGTTGATGAGGGATCTATTCTGAGAGAAGCATGATGTGTTGACGGCTTCAGCCCAAAAGTATTGAGGTAGCTTTGCTTCAGCAATCATTGTTTTTCCGGCCTCTATCAACGTTCTATTCTTTCTTTCCACTACACCGTTTTGTTGTGGAACTCCAGCAGCAGAGAAGTTGTGGTCAATACCATGATCATCACAGTATTGAGCAACACCGTTGTTCTTGAATTCTGTACCGTTGTCGGATCGAACACTTACGATGTCATCTTCTTTTTGTGTTTGGAGCTGTCTAAAGAGTGCGGTCAAAATGTCATAACAATCATCTTTGGAGCTCATCATCTCGACCCACGTATATCTTGAGTAGTCATCTACCACAACTAAGGAATATCTATTTCCTCCAATACTTGCAGTAGAAACAGGTCCAAACAGGTCCATATGTAGCAGTTGCAAACATCTAGAAGTTGAAGGTGTCGTCTTGCTGGAGAAAGACGCTTTTGGTTGTTTGCCTAGTTGACATGCTGTGCACTTCTCATCGTGGTGATCAGTTACTTTGGGTAGACCACGAACTAGATTTTCTCTACCAATCTTGGAGAGATACTTGAAGTTTAAGTGACTTAGTCTTTTATGCCACAGCCAACTATTCTCACTAACATTCTTTGCTACAAAACAGAGATTATAAGAAATGCAAGATGAATTAAAATCAACAACATAAACATTTTTCTTACGAATCCCTTTGAGCAAAGCGACGCCGGATATGCCATCTTTGATGAGATAGAAATTTGAGGTGAAGTGGCATTGCAATCCTTTGTCACAGAACTGAGATATTGAGAGTAGATTGTGTTGTAGTCCAATAACTAGAGAGACTTCTTGGATGGTGATTTTTCCTTTTCGAATGACTCCATATCCTACAGTCTTTCCTTTGTTATTATCTCTGAAGGTTACTGATGGACCCTTTTCTTCACGGACATCTTCCAATAAGTTGATATCTCCGGTTATGTGCCTTGAACAGCCACTATCGAGATACCATAAACTTGATCTATCCTTGGAGAGTCCAGCCATTAAGCAGAGAACCTATAAAATAAACATTTAAGAACAAGGTCCCCTTTTATTCTTTTTGGGTCCAAAGGGTTAGCAACTTTTAACAACCCACACTTGCCTCACAGAAGGGGGTTTAAGCCTTCTGGTATTTGATGTGAATCTTAAAAGACATTCAGCAGCCTTGTGACCATAATCATCACACACAGAACAATGGTGGAAGCCACCCAACTGAGGTTTAACAAACTTTGTCACGGTCTTCAGCACAACATCGTTTACAGGTGTGGATGCGGTCTCCTTTACAAAGTTCATCCTCTTGAACTTTGCTGCATTTCCACCATATGCAGTCGACTTACCATGGAAGGTAGTCTGCCGCGGTAGGGTTCTGCGGTAGGAAGACTCTGCCTTGCCGCATGAGGTAGACTCTGTGGTAGGTTCATCCACGGCAATACCTTTCAACTTTGCCTTGCCAGTTTGTTTCTTAGGGTAGACATAGTTGAACTCTAGTTTCTTCTTTGGTTCTTGTCCTACACCCTTTGAAACATGATGTTTAGCCTTCGACCCTTCCAAAGTTTGCTGGGTAAATTTCTCATCTCTTTCACAACAAGATGCACATTTAAAGTTGTCACTAGTTTGAAATCCTAAGCCTTCCTTATCACCACTAGGCTTTTGGGATTCTAAGATTTGTTCCATAGTGACACGAGAATTGGTCCACTCATTAGTGATCTTTTTCAAGTCATTTATCTCAGCAACCAATTCATCGTTTTTAACTTTAAATATAGCATTTTGTTCTTCTAAGAAACGGTTTCGATCAGTAAGAGGAGTCATGCTCTTGATCTGCTCCTTAAGGAGGGTGAGTTCAGATATTAGTAGAGATTTCTCCGTCTTAAGCTGGGAAATTTCTTCAGTTGAAAGTGCTAAAGCTTCCTTCATGCCAGAGAATTTACTAATTACCTGTTCAGCTTTTGCAAACATCTTTTCTTGTTCATCGGGGGAAATGTCAAACTTAACTTGAGGTGTGGTAGACAGAACTTCCTTCACTTTGGGGTTTAGTAGAGCCTTCTTTGATGCACTCACATCACATCTTGAAAATAAAAGATCACCATTCTTTTGAACCGGAGTTAGGAATCCTTTTTCAGCAAGTTCATCAGCCGTATAACTTATCCGTTTAGGTTTTGCATTTGGTGAGCGACGACTTTTATTATCATCCTCATCATCGGACTGAACGACCAAACAAATGTGACCTTCTTCAGAATCCTCATCGCTTTCATCAGAGTCTGACTCTATCCACGTAGCTAACTCTTTTGAGGTAGAGTCTTCTTCAGCCATCATTCCCTTTTGCTTTGAATACCTTGGAGTAAAGTTACTTTTCTTCTTCATATACTCATATTTGGGAATTGGACATTCTGATGCGAAGTGACCTGGTTTCCTGCAATTAAAACAAACAAGATCTTCTTTCTTCTTGGAGAAGTTGAAGTTTTCTTTCTTCTTTGAAGGGCTGCTCCTTGAAAACCTTGTTGGAGCTTTGCTTGTTGATCCGGGTCTTGCTGTCTTTCTGAACTTTTGGAATCTTTTCACGAAGATAGCAAAATCATCATCATCCATATCAAGTAAATCTGATGTGGAGATTTTTGGATCTTCTTCCTCGATCACTTCTTCCTTTTGAGCAACCAACGATAAGCTCTTTGTTTTTCCTTCCATTTCAGCAATGTTGTTAAGCTTGATATCAAAGACCTTGAGGTTGGCGTAGAGGCTTCTGAGAGACATATCATCTAGTAGCTTGGTATCTTCAAGAGTGTTTCCTTTGTGTAGATATTGTGAACCAAAAGCAGCAAGAAAATTAACATTGATTTCTTTCTTGGTGAGCTTCTTTCCGAGTGCTGTATAAGTACTCACGATCTCACAATAACGATCATAAGTGGCTCTTAGTGATTCACCGGGGATCTTAGCAAAGTTGTTGAATCTTCTTTGAATTGCAAACTTTTTGCTTACCTTGCAAGCTTGATCTCCTTCAATGTAATCTTCAATTGCATCCCAAAGTTCTTTTGCAGTAGAACATTCCATGATCTGTCGACGTTGTGACGTACTCAAGGTACTTAGAAGTATACTTTTTGCTTTCACATCCATTCCAACCAGTCTTTTCTCTTCATCGGTCCATTCAACTTTTGGTTTCTTGATAGTCGGATTTGCACCATTTGTTTCTGGATCCGGATTAGCTTTCATTGGGAAGTATGGTCCAATGGTAAGACAATCACCAAGTTGCTCGTCCATGGAGTAGAACTGAGTTAGAATGCTGTGCTTCCATACGTCAAAATTATCTTCGTCGAACGCTGGAACATGAGTGAAGTTAACCGTTGCCATAGTTTTCTGACTTGCCATTTTGAATCGGCACCCAAGCTGTTAAGCTTGAAAAACAGAAGTTTTATAAAGGTGTTTGCTCTGATACCACTTGTTGGTCCCAGATACACAACAAGGGTATGAAAAGAGGCTAGAGGGGGGGGTGAATAGCCTATTAAAATTTCAACCCTTTTTGAAAATTTCAACCTTTATGCTTACACTTGAATTTTGCGGTAGATAAAAACCACGCGGTCAAGTATAAAATGCACAGCGGAAGTTTTCGTTGAAACAAGTTTAGAGTTGTTTTTGATGAGTTTAATACGGTAGGTTTAGCGTGCGGTCGGTGTGTATGCGGTAGGTTGGTGAGCGGTAGTTTCAAGTGAGGTAGGTTGAGAGATTGAAAACTTGTGTCTCAGAGATTTTTGGCAAATTATAAGTTAGTCAGATTTTAACTTAGGCAATGAGGTAGACAAACAAACACAATTCACAATTGTTCTTAAATCTGAAAGATTAAACACTAAAAGACAAACAAGATTAATATGAACAAGTGAAGAACAATATGAACAAGATGAACAAGACTTAAAGTAAATATTCAGAAAGGTAAAGTGCAGTAAGTAAAGAACACAATGATTTGGAAAGGTTCGATCTGTTAAAAGATCTACGTCCTTTACCAAGATGGTCAGTCTTGGATTTTGAATGAGGTATATATTGATTCTTGAGTACAGATTACAGAGATGAAGTATTGAATCAACACCTATTTCTATGAAGTTCAAATCCTAGACTTAGACCAGTGTATCCCTAATGATTCAATCTATGTGATTGATCAATCGGGGTGAGTGTGTGTGTAAGAATCAAAAGCTCTTTGGAATCTATATGATTTTAGAGCCTAATGAAACTTGTGTGATGAGGCTTGAGATTTGATCTTGAAGGTTGCTGGAGATTTGTTGAAGACTTGAAGGTTGAGTGCTTGAAGATTCGAAGGATTCTGGAAATCTTGAGTATGATCTTCAATCACCAAGAATTTCAACAGCAATTTCTCTCTTAGAATCTCAGCGTAAGTTCAATGAAGAACACAAGGACTATTTATAGCCTTGAAGGAGAAACTAGCCGTTTGAATTCTTGGAGGGCAAGTTTGGAGGACAATGAGCTGTTGATTTCTAATTGGAGCTCATTCTGAGTTGTCCTTTTGTTGCAGAGTCATGGTGGTCCAACTGTACTATGATGACAGTTGTATTCAAATTTGAAATTTGAATTTGCGACGATCTAAACTAACCAAGGTTTTGGACACAAGTGTGACCATGGTTAAGTTTGAACAAACTTGAGTTTCTTCAACCATGGTTCCATGCGGTAGAGTTAACTTGCGGTAGGATGGAACCATGCGGCAAGGTTATCTGCGGCAAGCATAGAGCATGCGGTAGATGTCTTCATGCGGTAGGCTCCATGCGGTAGGCAAGGGCCTTACCTTATATCTCCAGACTTAGAAAAATTGAGGGTCCTAATCTGCTAAGCCTATTCAACTATAAAGTGGATTATTCTAAATGAAGTACAAGTACTTTTTACAATATATCCTAAAGTCCACAAAGAGTAAAATAAGGTTATGGGATCAATCAAATTAAGGTAATAGGAGTGGTTTATAATAAGCATACCCAACAATGAGAATACAAATACTACTTGCTTGATCGTGAGAAGTAGTATAGGCCTAATGTACCATCCTTGTTTTAAAATAGAACTTTAATCTATAAAGAGCATGATTACTTGATGAATATATGTTGTTCGAGTCCCAATCCCGAGAATTCCTTAAACATAACTCGTTTGGCATACGGGAATGGGTGTGAGGGAAAGGGTATTTGAAATCTAGGCATCTGAAATCTGGGAATGCCATAACCAAATATTCCCATTCCCATGTTTGGGGTGTGCTTTTGTCTAAACGAAGGAATGGACATCATAATACCATTCTCATGTTTGTTTCACATGCCTACTTAATCGGCAACATAAAGAGAGAGTTCTGTTATCATATTTCTGGAATTTGTAAGATGATTATTGCACATCTTGTAATCATACTCCCTCCGTCCTCACCCAAAATGATAGTTGCTATATATTTTAGTTTTTATCTCATCAGAAGTTTATGACTAGAGAATTAATTGAAACACAATCTCAATTTGTATAAGTTTCACTGTTTCTGGCCATGATCAAAACTGAGCCAATATTGGGTGTACAGACTTTCTTTAAGCGTCAATTAATTGATCTAGAAACCAAGCCAAAAAGCATTGAAGCACATGAATTTTGTCAAAAGCCATAGACAAGAGAACAAACTATTTTAACCTTTGTCACAGTCAATTATGGTGTAGGTTAAAATATTGAAAAACAAATATGAAATCAATTGTTATCCTCCATGTGAACTAGCTATCCTCCGTATGATCCTACCTGCACTTTTCTCCTTACTCAACAATTTCAAAGTGACATCTGCGCTTGAGATTTTATGGCCTCCTGGGCGATTGAGAATTTTTTTCAATAGAATGCATCATTATATTTTGACGCAATATTTTCAGCTCGCTCGATTAATTGGGAATGGGTATTAGAAATGTTGGGATCGCTCACCAACAAGAGAAATCGCAATAAGAGATAACAAAATACCCACGCACACAAAACAAGAACAAGACACAAGATTTAACGTGGTTCACCCCAACATCAATGGGCTACGTCCACACCGATCAACTTTTCACTATAATATCATGGAATTACAAGATGACGAGTTTTCTTCAAGAAACTCGCAAAGACTCACTACTCTCTCAAATTGGTATTACAAGAATGGAGGTATCTCTCTTTCTCAACATTCTTGAAAATACACACACAAAGAACCAATATTGGTGAAGCCTATTTGTATAGGGGAGGCACACCTACTAATCCCCTCTTCCTCACACTCTTCCCTAAGGGAAGCCCCTCTTGGCACCACCAAAGCACACTCAAAATAATAGCCCCCACACCCTTTATAAAGGCTTCAAATAAAACTCTTTCCTAGTACAATAAGGAATCCTTGTCCTACACCCATAAGGACTCACAAATTCCTCTCCTACTTGCATTAGGAAACAATCTTCTCACTTCTTGTCCAATTAAGAAATAAATTCCTACGCATGATTTTCACAATCCAATTTGGATTAGAATTTGAGCCAAAATCCCAACAAGAAACCCACACTTGATCGTGGGATTCAGATTGCCGTGTATAATAGGTATTTGATACCTCCAGGAATCTAATACTCATAACCTTATCCATTCAAAAAGTATGCCAAACAAAGATAAGTGTATCATTAAAATTGAATAACCATTCCTACCCCAAGATACCTGCATACCAAGTTAGAGTATTTACAACTTATTTCCAGATAGTGACAAACCAATTATATCCCCAATCATTTCTTTTTACTATTTTTCTATAAAAAGCAAATATTTCCTAAAGTAAACATTCTCTCCGTGGGATCGACCCGTACTTGTACATTACTATATTACAAACAACCCGTGCACTTGCGGTATTTATAACTAAGCCCTCGTTTAGGCTCGACAAAATCTAATAGACTTCTTTTGAAAACTGCATTGAACACCCCTAAAAATTGAACAAAAATTCCATTTTCCAGTATTTCATTAATTATATTACAAGACACTCAATGTTCGACCTTAATAAACTATTAAGGACGGTGACGGGTCCTAAATCTTTTTGAGTCACATGTTATTTAGGACCCGATGTTCCCGTCCTTATTGCCGACCTTAATAGTATTAGGGACGGAAAATAGACTTTTAAGGACCAAAAAATGCCGACCCTAATAATACTATTTTTTGTAGTGCCCGGTAGCCATAAGGAATAGCTTTTATTAATCCCTAAATGATTAATAATTCATTCCTGATAAAGATTACGATTACAAAAGTCTTTGTCCCAAAAGGACTAACTAATAATCCCTAACTCTGAACTAATAAGGAGTACAAACCTTGTCCCAAAAGGACTAACTAATCCTTATTGTAATCCTGCTCCGAAATTACGAAATTTTCCTATTGTATAATACTCTAACTTAGCGTCCCAAATTCAAAAGCATTATCCCAACAGTTGACTTTTAATTTCTAGAGTTTGTCAAGTGCGGAAAGATTATTTCTAAGTTTGACTGGATATTCCGACGTACTATTGCGCCTGTTATTAAACTAAATATTCCCCCGTTCTGAGTAAGTTGCAACATGGAAGGGGAATCACAAAAATTAAGAAAAGAGAATAATGAATGGTTGGGAGGAAAAGAGAGAATGAATGGAGAATAATGAGTGGTTGGGAGGAAGAGAGAGAATGAGTGGGAGATTATAAAAGTAATAAAGAGTTTCCTTATTTGTCATTGTTGTAACTTAAGTGGAATGTTCAAAACGGCAAATTATTGCAACTTACCCGGGCCGGAACGGATGGAGTATATATTATATTGTCCTTCAATCGTAACAACACTTCGTGGGGAGGAGTGAAAGACTCATTAAGACATTAACTGTTGACTAATTATTCAAGTTAATATTTAACCAGGTCAACAGATTAAAAAGCCACTTGTGTTAATATGTTACTACAACTTACACTTGAATGGCTACTTACGCCTCTTTTCTACTCTCTCTGTTTCGAAAAGATAGTCACATTTTGATTTTTTATGGTTAATAAAATAAATTTTAATTAAACATTGGTTTCAATTTAATGTTCACAGTGAAATTCTAAAATATGTTATTGATAAATCATTAAGTGATTTATCAATAACAAATTTTAGAATTTCACTGGAATAATTAGATGGTTACTAATGTTTTGTCAAAGTTTATTTCTGTTGACCATGAAAAGTCAAAACGAGATTATCTTTCCAGGACAAAGGGAGTATTTTTTTTTTATTTTTTTTTGACCTATAATCTTATTTAAGATAAATTTTATTTTACTTACAATTTGGTTATTTCACTCGGCACAAGACATTTTCCTAAATGAAATCCTTCCAACTTGCATGTGGTGGCTTATAGAATAGTGCTACCATGCAACATGGTGAGCTTTTCTTTTCTTATTTTTTAATTTTTTTTCCATAAAGATGAAATTTGATGGGATGGGTGGGTGTTCATAGAAAATAATCTAAATCCTATTTATATACTTGATTATTTAGAAAAATGTTTTTTTTTAAGAAAAAATATTTATTTCATTTTTAAACATTTTGAGTTTCAAAAATTTCACTAAAGCCCTTACTAACTAATATCATTACAAATCCATCCATTTAGTCTATCACGTGCTATGCACATGGTACTTAACTAACTTTTCTAACGATTTCCGTAAAAAAAAACCCTTAACTGGCGAAAGTTTCACATTTGATGCCCTGATCTAGCGAAAAAAAAACTTCCGGGCCCCTGATAGACGACCCCCCTTGAGTTCAGGCCCTAAATTGTCATTAACCCTAAATTTAAACCAAAAATAATGATCCTAATAAAAATCTAAAAATTGTTATTAAAAGTATTATTAATTATAATACAATGATACATTTTAGATTTTTATTAGCATCATTATTTTTTATTTAAATAGCAAAATCGCACCATCAATTTTCCCTACTACTATTGAAGCCCCAAATTCGAAAATTGAAACCCTAGTAGCAGCAGCTAAACATAGATTTTGAATGTGTTTCAATTTTCGAATTTGGGGCTTCAATTTTTCGAAATGGGGGTTTCAATTTCGCTTTCATTTTAGTTTCTTCTTTTGTTTACAAACACCATTGTTGAACTACTTCGCCTAGTGATGCAGTCGAAGAGTTGGCGTTCGAGTTTTTAGATGCGTTTGACCGTAACGGGCGTAACTTTTGATTCCGGAGGAGTTACGGGACGCACAGCATATAAAAACGAGCGTCTTTTCTAGAGAAACAACAATTATCATGCTTCGCCCCCTGATGAGGCCCATAAAAAGGCCAAAAAATGCTTCTAAGGCCCTCATACGGGCTTCTGAAGTTTTTATCAGTTTTTACAAGCGTTTTGGACATTTTCGTAATTTCTTTGTTTTAGGGTTTCTTTTCAGTAGGATTTTTTCCTGGACTTTATATACATTATTCGAGGGTTTTGAGAGGCAGTTTTTATGCCGTTTTGAATAAAACAATTTTCTTGTTCCAACTTGTAGTCTTGATTAAATTCGACTGCCGTTGAAGGATTGTTTACGCGTATTGATTCAGTTCTACCGTAATCAATCATTTATCTAAGCTTCCGCTACGTCACCTAGATATGTGTTAGTATGAGTGTGTGTAGAGGTTTTAATGGTTCTTCTTGGGTTTGATTTTTGGGTTTGATTTTGAGATTGGGTTCAATATATGTGTTCATCCATGGTTTGAAATTGCAAAAATGCAAGGTGTATAGATGAAAGAGATGTTACTTATATAACGATTGTTATTTTATTTAACGAGTTGGTTCATTCCGTTAATGAAATTTAACATCATCAAACTTGGCTACCTTATTTGCAACGAGACTCAAAAGTACGTTATTTTATGTTGTCAATTCATAGTATCGAGTAAACTACTTTTCTGCCCCTCGTACTATGGCCCCAACATCAATTTGACACTCGTACTATTGAAACAACAAATGTATGATGCGTACTATAGTTTTATTAGCAAAATTAACCAATTTACTATTCAGTCGTTAACTTTTTTTAACACACGTTATTTTTTTAACGAGCATTAATTTATGTTAACAAAACTAACTTTTGTTATCTCCATCATCTTCACAAACCATCACAACCAGTCACCACTCTACCAAACCAACTCCACCATTTTCAATTTGCCATTCACCCAACACAACAAATACAGCAACAACAAAACTGTACGAAGACCCAAAATCCAAATTTTGGGGTTTTCAGATTTGGAAAGAAACATAAAAAAAATGGCAGCTCCAACCCAATAGACAGACAAACGATGGATAAATAAGGGACTTGGGGCAATTTTTGAGTTTTTTCGCCAGATTTGCGCCGTCAGCCATATCTCCGGCACCGCTGATTATTTTTCTGATCCCAACGGTCAATATGAGCGTCTGAGTGATGCGAACATACCCCAGAAATTTGACGACGATCCAACGGTTAATGAAGCGGGAATTTGATTTTTAATATAGCGAATTTTTGAAGATTTTCGCCAGTTTTCACCGCCGGCCATTTCTCCCTCTCCGGCAATTATTTGGAAGATCCCAACGGTCATCATGTGCGCCTAGGGGATGCGACCAAAGCCCAGAAGTTTCACGACGATCCAACGGTTAACGAAGTCGGAATTCGATTTTTACATATGCGATTTGGTTTTGATTTTTTGCTGAATTTGGTTTGAATTCTGGCCATTTGGCCGGAATTTTTGGTTTATTCCTGTCTTGTTGTTGTCGCCTATGACTCTAGAGGGGTTTACTATGGTGAAGGCAGGCATTGGAACCAGTTTGGGTGAGTTTCATGTCTCGGCGGCGGCTGCTGTGCAGAGGATCCCGCTGTGCAGGGGATCCCGTCTTGTGGCGGTGGTGATGGGGGCGGTGGTGGCGGTGTTGGGCTGGGAAAGGGTGGGTTGGATGTTGGGTTTGGGAAGATGATGAAGATAACAAAAGTTAGTTATAAATTAATGCTCGTCAAAAAAATAACGTGTGTTAAAAAAAGTTAACGACTGAATAGTAAATTGGTTAATTTTGCTAATAAAACTATAGTACGCATCATACATTTGATGTTTCAATAGTACGAGTGTCAAATTGATGTTGGGGCCATAGTACGAGGGGCAGAAAAGTAGTTTACTCCATTTTAAATACCGGATACAGAGAACTAGGATAGATTACATTTGAGTAGAGGAGTAAAATTCGAATGAAAAGTTGACTTTTAATTTCTAGAGTTTGTCAACTGCGGAAAGATTATTTCTAAGTTTGTCCGGATATTCCGACGTACTATTGCGCCTGTTATTAAACTAAATACTTCATCCGTCCCACCTCACTTGAGACTTATTTTAATTTTGGTCCGTCCCACTTCACTTGAGACTCCTTAAAATGGTAATCTTTTTATAATTTTATATTCAGTCTACCTCACCCATTTATTATCTCTCTTCATTTTCCACCACTCAATTTATTCAACCAACCTACTATTAACCCCACTCATTCTCTCTTTTCATTTTCTACAACACATTTTCCATATTTTATTCTTTTTTCTTAATTATTGTGTTCAACTCTCTCAAGTGAAGTGAGACGGAGGGAGTATATATTATACTGTCCTTCAATCGTAACAACACTTCGTGGGTAGGAGTGAAGGACTCATTAAGACATTAACTGATGACTAATTATTCAAGTAAATATTTAACCAGGTCAGTCAACAGATTAAAAAGCCACTTGTGTTAATATGTTACTACAACTTACACTTGAATGGCTACTTATGCCCCTTTTCTACTTTCTCTGTCTCAAAAAATAGTTTCATTTTGATTTTTTATGGTCAATAAAAATAAACTTTGATGAAACATTGGTTTCAATTAAATGATCACATTGAAATTCTAAAATTTGTTATTTATAAATCATTAAGTGATTTATCAATAACAAATTTTAGAATTTCACTGGAATGATTAGATCGTTACTAATGGTTGGTCAAAGTTTATTTCTGTTGACCATAAAAAAAGTCAAAACGAGATTATTTTTCCGGGACAAAGGGAGTATTTTTTTTTTTTTTTTTGACCTATAATCTTATTTGAGATAAATTTTATTTTACTTACAATTTGGTTATTTCCAACACAACTTGCATGTGGTGGCTAATTATAGAATAGCTAGCTTGTTATATATAGTGCTGCTCTACCAATTTCTTTCTTCATTCTAATTTCTCCATCTCTTTCCTGCTCTCTATTCTCATTAATTAAGCTTTCATCTCAAATCCTTCCAATTTCTTTCTTAATGGCTGAACACAACTTCTGCATTTCAGGACCCACACACTTCGTCGGGACTACTATTAATTGGTAAGACAATTTATATAATATACTTATATATACATATACACACTTTATAATATGTACTAGGTTTTCAATTGCTAATAAAAACATGCACTCACTTGTTGCAGGGACAATGCTCATCATCGGAGAATCATTATGGCGAGTTTAGTGAAAGGTGTTTACACTCTAAAAGATGACACCAAAAATGGCCGTGTTGGGAAACAAGCTCTTGCTCCCCAATGGTGGGATTGCTTCAACTTCGAGAAAACGAAAGAGCTTCGCGACCCTAGAGATGACACCATTTTCGGAGCCATTTTCAAGTTCCATTCCGCAAATGATCACTATTACTCGGCCAGCTGGTACAACGTTTCAATGTCCCATAGTACTACTATCAGACCTCCAAAGTATGTCATTGTGTTTAGAGGTACAAGTTTAAAAAAGGACAGCGCTTATCAGGACCTGAAATTGGATTCGAAATGCATTCTCAACTTAGTCCACCAAAGCCCTCGTGTTGGGGTGGCAATGAGTGCTGTCGAGAGAGCCGTTGAAGAAAACTGGGCAGATCCAACTACGATCTGGTTAGCCGGGCACTCTTTAGGTGCAGCAGTAGCCCTATCAGTTGGAAAAGACATTGTTCTTAAGAAAAACGTTCGTCTGGAAACATATCTCTTCAACCCACCTTGCGCTCATTTTCCCGTCGCTACTTTAGGAACCAAGAGTCCGATATTAAAACGCGTAATCCGATTCTCCCGTACCATAGCTACCGCAGCTGTAGCAACTGTACAAGGTTTTCATGAAGACGAGACCTCAGAGTTTAGTCAGTTACTCGAATGGATACCCTACATGTTTGTGAATGAAAAAGATCGTATCAGCAACGAGTATATAGAGTATTTTAAGCACAGGGAAAGGATGGCGAGAGTTGGTCTGGAAAAAATTGAGAGGGTGGCAACACAAAATTCTATTACGAGTCTGATACCTGGTGCAAGGCCGTCGCACTTGCTTCCAGCTGCTTATATATGTAGTAACTTGAGTCCTGACATCGTCAACTTCGGGGAAGCGCATGCCCTCAAACAATGGTGGGTGCCTCAGCAACATTTTTACTTTGAGTCCAAGCTATATGACAAGTTCTGGCATGTATAAGTTTCACTCGTCAAGCCGCTTCTTGCTATTAAAATTTAAATGTCTACATTACGGTCATGTGGACCCGTTCATCCTACTGGAGCCTAGCACAAATAGTGAGTCGACGTCTTATAGCAAGCAACAATTGCCTCTCTTTTTTTTTTTCTATGTTTTTTATTTTTTTAATGTAAGTTCATTTATTTGTAACATTGTAAGCCAAATTGTTAAGGGCTAAGCTCGACATATAATTTGGTTGAATCCTTCCTTGTTTACACTGTGTTCTTATTTGTGTTTGTAAATTGAACATAAAGGTAATGTAGTATTTGGTTTAAATAAATGGAAGCCAAATTTCATTCACAATACTACTAATTGAGATCATTGAATTTAGAAAATTTCGATAAATGTAGTTTTAGTGATTTTTAATTTTGTTTAAACAAATGGAGGCAGTTACTTCATTATATATTATAGGTGACTACACCCATGCTTGATCTTATTCCTTCTCATCGTTTGTTAATTGTTTTTTTTTTTTTTTTTTAGGTTTTCAAGCAATATCTCTGAAAATTTAAAATTAAAGGAGAAAATGATATACAAAATAAAAACATGAAACCATATATAAATATATGACATGATGAACAAATAACATCAGAAAAGTTATTTAATTATCCCGCCACCATTGATCATGCAATCTTTGCTAGGGAAGATGGTGGCACCCGGAAGCAAAAATGTTACTCCCTCCGTCCCAATTTAAAGTTCTTAGTTTGACTTTGCACGGAGATTAAAAAAAAAAAAAATGTTGTGAGTATGAAAAATAAAGTGGGAGAGAGAAAGTGGGTAGGGAGTTTTTGTTGTGAGAATGACAAGTGGGTCACACTTTCCATTTTAGGTAATAAAACAAAGTAAGAACCTTAAATTGGGACATACTAAAAAGGAAAGTAAGAACCTTAAAGCGGGACAGATGGAGTATATAACTGATGTCGAAGGACGCTATTTTGATGCAGAAAAAGTTAGCTTACGCTTTTAGTTGCTGCAACTTGCAAATTACTTGTTTATTTTTTTTCGCATACTTTGTCACTGTACTCACAAACTCACAGCTTAGAGTTTTTTTTTTTTTTTTTGCAATGGCCAGAGAGTTGGGGTCTAATCTTAAATTGGTCCATCGAACTTACTGAGTTTGACATCCAACATCGACGTTGAAAAGCATAAATCAACGTTTCAGGGAAAAGAACAACAGCCAAAGGGCGACCACTTTCCAGCAGAACTTCCCCATAATTGCTGGAAAGTATACTTAGACGGATCAGCTAACAGCGCAAGCAGTGGCGGATCCAGTGTGTCGCCAGGGTACGCAGCTGCATACCCTGAGTTTTTCCAAAAATTTTACCGAGTATTTATAAAAAAAAAAAATTATAGGGGTGCAAAGTGTTATTTTTGAAAGAATAGAGGTGCAAAGTGTTAATATGAGTTAAGTTAAATTTTGTAAAATTATGAATTTCAAAACAGCCCTCCCGTTTTCTCTTTAGTTTGCCGCTGGAAGGTTAGTTTTCATTTCAGTCGATCGATTGGGATTTGGGAGAGAGTTGAGAGAGCGACGGCGAAAGCGAAAGAGTCTTGCGTTGCGTCTCACAGCGAGACGATCATACAGCAGCACTTCTCTTTCCTCTGGTGGTGTCGCCGTGTCGGTGATTACAGGCCGGGAGTTACATCGGCTTCTCCTTCCCCAGAGCTCCGCGCTTCTCCGGCAATGTCTCAAAAAGGTATTTTTTGTAATTCAATTTTAGGGTTTTAAAAATTGAAAATTGACGATTTGGGGATTTATTTAGCAATTGTTGTTATAATTTATGATAGGTAAGCAATCTAAGCTTTATGGATTCTTCACCAAACGCTCTCGATGTGAGCCATCCGCTTCGGCTGCACTTGATCTTGATCCTAATATTGTCAATTGTAACATTTTATATTCTTAAATGTAACATTATATCTGAAATGTAACAATTTTTTATTGAGAAAGTAACATTTGAAATGCAAACCCAATTTTTTTTTTGTAAAATCTGCTGGAAAGTGTTACTTTTTGAAGATGAAACTGTTACTTTTATTAGAACAGAGTGTTACATCTCAGCTGACAAAGCAGCTCAAACTTTTTGTGTGTAAAAAATATATTTTTTTTAAAAAAAATCAAACCATATCATTGACCTATGTAGTTTTATTCGTCTCGTCGAGACGAACACAACATTATTTTTTTAAAAAAAAATCGAGTTATAAATCTCAAGATATAACATTTAAAAGTTAATGGAGGTTTTTTTTTAGACTTGCCACATGTCGCAATCTGGGAGGGTGGGAGAGGCTATGCTGGGCGGGTTGCTGGGCTGGGCGATTGACCCACGGGTTTGACCCGTTGCACCATGGTGCAACGGTTGTATATAAGAATTTGTCTAGAGAAATTTAGCTTAACTATTTTCCAAGTATCCTAAATAAATTAGGTCTACTTAATTAAGTCAATTTACATGCAATGTTCAACTAACTCAAAACTCTTTTACGTCAATTAAAACTAACTTAATCATAAAGATAATTAGCATATTTATACTTTTAATTGAATTGGATACAACTAATCCAATATACAATAATATAAAGTATAAATGCTTCTAACCTTTAATAAGTTAATTATTTGCACGTCTTTGAGTTATGGATTTCTACTATATAAATAGTTTATATCCCAGTTCAACAGTACAACTTTTAATTTTCCATACTCAATATAAATATTTCCAACACATAATTCTATACAATAAATCCCAACCATGTATCAATCTTGAAAGAAGATAAATAACTGAATTATAAAAAATACGGTTTTTCTAACATGTGCCCTTAGGGCACATGTTAAGTTATTTAAATAAGGAAATCGAAGTGTTTATTAAACTTGCTTTAACTCATTCATTTCCATAATTAACAAAATATATTGTTTATATATGTAAACTTAAATATTTATGGAAGTATAAAAAAGTGTTGAATTCCATATTTAAATCGTTTAACATGTGCCCTTATGGCACACGTTAGAAAAACCGTAAAAAATATGGATTTAAATTTGAAAATCAAGCAGCATTCATACTTCACAGTGAGTAAAAGAGAGTAAAGGAAAGCAAACCTCTCGAACCCATCTAAGGGCATTGTTGTCAAGGCCTTCTCTAAACATATTTTCCCTCAAAGCTTCCCAGTTCACCTAGAAATTCAAATTTCAAATGTGAAACACACACAGAAACTTGGAAATGAAATAATAGGAATGAAAACTCACATACTAATCTCAATTAGTTGAGAGAGGTTTAATGGTTGTTCTGTGACAAAACCCACTTCTCAAAACATCAACTTTAGCAATGTAGGAAGAATGTGTGACTATGTGTCTCTGTGTGTGTACAGGGAGAAAATGTGTTCTAGAGAGAGAGAGAGAAGAGATTAGTTTTTCGGAACAATAATGAGATCCCCATGTTAGGTAACAGTTGGAGAATAAGATGGAGCGGACCGAGACTGCATGGAGCGGACCGAGTTTGACCAGTCAAGAGAAGATCAAGTTAAATAGAGATAGAATCAAGAGAATATATTTTACCTTATTTAGAGTTATAGTTTACCTTAATTAGTTGATGTATTTTAGGAAGAGGAGTATTCCTCAAGAAATAGGGTTTAGGCTTTAGTATAAATATAGGGTTAAGTTATTGTAAATCTTAGAGAGTGAATAAACACAAATATATTATCATACTCCTCTCCACCGGTTTTATCATGGTATCAGAACCTCCGATATGGGGGCCTGACTATCCATATGCTTCCGCGATGAAGCCATCATTGCCATGGTAGGCAACATGGCGGAAAAGATCAAGTGATGGGAGGAGCCCATGGAAGCTTCTTCGCGGCACCGGATGTGCACGATGAAAGCGTTGAGGAGGGACCCATTCTTGAAGACCAGATTGTTGCCATGAATCGGTGACATGACGGAGACGATGAAGATGACGGGAGGAGCTCATGAAGACCTCTTCGTGGCACCGATTGTGCACGACAAACACGTTGAGGAGGGACCCGTTCATGACGACCTTGTTCCTTTGTGGCACAGAATGTGCAAGACGAACACAACGGAGCACGACCAGAAAACTAGAAACCGGCAGCGACGGCGGTGGTGCCATTGTTGTCGGCGGAAGATTTGTATCGGTGAAGAAACCCTAATGATCCGATACAACGAATATGAAATCAACCGGAGTTGGTGCTCGAAATTGATGGCTGCCTAACTCCTAGAAATTTGCACCAGATTGACGATCAGAACGCAAGTACAGCATGACAAAGAAGACAGGAGAATTCTGGGCAAACTGACGAGCAAATTGACTGTTGACTTGTTAAGACACTTGTGCTGTCAATGTTGCACACAAGTGGACTGACGATTGAAAAAAAGGGACGAGCACAGAAACTGGTGGTGCTTCACCGGATTTTCGATGAAGGCGAAGTCAACTTCAACCAATAATGCAGCCAAGGACGACCGACGTTGACTGATTGACAAAAGGACAGATCGAAAGAAAAACTGGGTTGCTGGACATAGGCACTTGACAGAACAGTTGACAGGCCAGTTGTGAGCACAGATGGAGCGTCAAGTGGACTGACGAGAGAAAAAAAGGCAGATTTTTTTTATCCCCCGTTTTAATTGGCGTATTGGCAAGTTGGGTATATTCGTTGTAGATCCTCCAACTTGAGGGGGGGGGAGTTGGAGAATAAGATGGAGCGGGCCGAGAATGCATGGAGCGGACCGAGTTTGACCAGTCAAGAGAAGATCAAGTTAAATAGAGATAGAATCAAGAGAATATATTTTACCTTATTTAGAGTTATAGTTTACCTTAATTAGTTGATGTATTTTAGGAAGAGGAGTATTCCTCAAGAAATAGGGTTTAGGCTTTAGTATAAATATAGGGTTAAGTTATTGTAAATCTTAGAGAGTGAATAAACACAAATATATTATCATACTCCTCTCCACCGGTTTTATCAGTAACCAATTTATGAGTTTCTCTTGTTGGAGATTGGGGTTAGGGTAAATTGATAATCCTGGATGATTGATTGAATCGTGTATAATTCACTCTCCGAATAAAGTATTTCGACCCTTTTGCATGGGTTTCACGAAATCCTTATTGGGATAAGACAATAAAAAACAATTTGTATCTTAGGCAGAGAAAACAGATCAGAAACTCAGAGATCAGTTAGGATTTTTCGTTGAAGAAACATGAGACCAAAATCTGTTTTATAAACAGATGAGAAGAGGGATCAGATATGACTGTTGGCATCAAACAGTCATACCTGTTTGCCAACAGTAGTGTCCTTTGCGGGAAAAACTGGCGGGAATTAATTGGAGTACCAACAATACCCCAACAAGGGGCGCTGCCCCTTGACCCCTGCTTCTTTATCGTGGTCGAAAACATATTGACTCAAAATGAGTGTGTACTCCACACTTTTCCTTACTCATATCCGAGCCTAATATGAGATCGCATTGGTCTCTAGTAAATCAAATTACATAAAATCGTTGATGACACTAAAATCACCAACATCTCTAACAACTCCGCCACCGTTCAAGCTACTCCGGAGCTCTTGCCGGAGGACAATGTAGGAGAGGAAATTGAAACGGGAAGAGAACGCTTCTGGAGAAGCTTGGAGAGGATGGGCGCTGGCGTTTGAGGAAGAGGACGGAGGCCAGGGCTGAGTTTGAGAAAGAAGAGAAGAGGGATGACGGAAACCGTCAAATGAGGGCCTTAGGATCATTTTCGTTGAACTAATCTCAGCCGGTTAAATTACAAATGGAAAATTAAGAAAAAAGCTAAGCCCTTAGATCAGAGAAATTACCAACAAATCCGAGCCCTCTTTTGTCTCAAGTCAATTGGCAGTTTTTTTTTATGTGTATTATAATATACTAGAGATAGCACGAGCTCGAGGAATCACTTTATGAGCGGTTCCATAACGGATTGAGAAACGTTTTCATAAAAAGCGGGACTCTCAAAGGAGGTCGCACGTTCGAACTCTGCTAGTAACAAAATCAAAACCATATCTCTTCTGTGAAACGTATACAAAACCCTAAAAAATCAAGTTCAGCCATCATCGCAAGCAATAACGGCAAACGCAGGTACTCAAAACTCTCTCTATCTCCCACATTATTTCGTCTCTTTCCCTTCCCCTCCCCTCTCTCTCTCACCTTCGTCTGCTCCGATTCCGATTGCAGATTCACTGATTTCTTACAACGTCAATTTCAATCACGCTCCGTTCAAGGTATTTTCTATGATTTCATATCTATTTATTTCCTTGTGTTTTCTTAGTATCTCCTCTTCACATTTTTGAATACGAATTGTAGGTTTTGTCATATATGTGTTGATTTGGTTGAATTGGATTTGGGAATGTTTAAATGAATCATGGAATTGAAGATGAGATTCTAATTAGCTTTACTTTAAACCAGTTTCAAGCAAATTAGCTTGGTGTGGAGACTCTGAACCAAATGTTTAGTTGTTTTTATGTCTCCACAACCCTCTGCTGTCCAACATAGTACGTCCCATTATAAGTGCCTCAGTTGAATTGTCAATGTTTTGAATAAAATGTGTTTTAGTTGCTTGTACTTTGTAACACGGTAAAATTGCACTAAAACCAATTTCTTACTTAGAAATATGATGCTTATTTTGGGACGGAATGGGCTAAAGAAAAGTGATATTTATTACGGGATGGAGGGAGTAGCAGTTAAAAGGTGTTGTTGGTGTTATTAGTTGATAATTACAGCTTTCGACTGTTAGCCTTGTTAGTTACATCTCTATACGGTTATTTTTTTATTTTGTTCGGACATTCATTTTGGGACGGATGGAGTATTAGCTTATACTACTGAATGCACTAAGGTAAAATTAAGTTCTATGGTAAATTAAGTATTTCATACTCAATCGGCTACTTTGAGTATTTCTTATTTGTATTAAATCTAAAAATAGTAGCAGCCGAAACAAGCCTGGAATATTCTCTTTCAAGCTTTCAAATAGTATATCCTTGGACAGAGAAACTCTGTTTTCCTCGGCAGTCATTGAAAAAGGCAGTTCTACCGCAAAATCTTGTATTCAGCTCTTAGATAGCCTGACTGAAGTTGTGTTCCAGTTCCATAGACACTTCCTGTTGACAGTGAACTAACTTTTTGATAGATGAAGCATTTTCTGTGTACGAGTATTAAAAAGTTCTGCTACTTAATTTTCTTACCTAATAATTAAATTTGAGAGAGCTTAAGACAATTTTTAGCTTACAGTTTTCCCCAATTCAACCATGCACAATTACCCCACGTTCACCCAATTCCTCCCAACATGTCCCAAGCAAACCCAAAGCATATCGAACAGATGCCTTTAGACAATTTCCAGTATACAATTTTGACAAATGCTACAACCACATTTAACAACTCCCCTTTTGAACATTCAACTGTATAACAGCATACGTCACATGCACAATTCTCATTTAAACACATTATAAACACCGTGTGCGCACCAAATACCAAATGCCAACATTGTCGATAACCACACATATGATCTCAAATGCACGTAATTAACACTTGAATTAAAAATATTTTAAATCATCACTAATTGTATATCATTTTCATGATTCTCACATGTATACGTGGAGAGGTGTACTTGTTCATATATTTTGCCAATACCTACCCTTAGTGATATTATTTTTAGGAGAAATGCTAGTGGGAAGATTTGAGCCTTAATCCTTGCCAAATCTCATCTAAAAGCTTAAGATGTGTGTGGGGCTCAACAATGTATATCATGTACTCGTTTATAACGTTAACATCTTAACTTCATCAGGCGGCTCATAGAAGAAACCACAGATCTTTTATTTGATTAGCATAGGGATTTGTTACATTTGTTGGAAGTCACTCTCAAAATCTAATCCAGTAGATATCTTCCACCGTACAATTAGGGAAATGTCCAAGGGTGAATTTGCTAGGAGGCTTTGGGAGAATTGTCGCGTTTGATTGGCATGTTATGTTTCCTATTGGACTGGACAACTGATTTTAGTTATCATATTAGTTATCTGCCGTGTTCCATAATTTGTTGTTAAACTGATAACTATTTCCATACTGTAAGAATGATTGTTTTCTATATATTTCCATTTGTTCTATATGGGCTGATCAGTGTTGGACAATTTAAGGTGTTTATAGTAAGTGATTCATTTATGAAAAGTTAAACTTCGAATTGGTTTCTGCAGATATTTATTTGTTTTGATTTTAGAAACCAGAAAATCAAGAGTTTTTTTTTTTTTTTTTTAATCCAATTAGAATATGCAATGGTCAAAATAGATTTGACAGCCTTCAAATACTAGGGCTTATTTTTTCCCTCTTTCTTTCCACAGGTAGAGAGTTCCATTCTGCTTTGCCTAAAAGAAAGAGAAGAAAGAATTCTCAAGCAAGTTGTAAGAAAACATGAGGCCGATATTGATGAAAGGGCATGAGAGACCCCTTACTTTCCTCAAATACAACCGTGAAGGTGACCTCCTTTTCTCTTGCGCCAAGGACCACACGCCTACTGTCTGGTTCGCCGATAACGGCGAGCGACTCGGCACCTACCGAGGCCACAATGGCGCCGTATGGTGCTGTGACGTCTCTCGCGATTCTTCCAGGCTGATTACTGGCAGTGCGGACCAGTCCGTCAAGCTTTGGGATGTTCAGACCGGGACCCAGCTTTTCTCCTTCACTTTCGATTCCCCTGCTAGGTCTGTTGATTTTTCTCTTGGTGACCATCTCGCAGTCATCACCACTGACCCCTTTATGGAACTGCCTTCTGCTATTCACGTCAAGCGCATCTCGTCTGATCTCAATGACCGTCCGTACTCTTTTCCTTTTCAGTTTTTTTGGGACCCCATTCGATTGCATCATCATTGTCTTTTTTTTTTCTTGCACTTTTTTTTTTCCCTGCTACGTTTTGCTCTAATTTTATAAGTGTGAATGCAATGTTTTACAGAGATTAGTGAATCTGCCCTCGTACTTAATGTCCCCCAGGGTAAAACTAGAATCAACAGAGCTGTTTGGGGTCCTCTCAACAAGACTATCATCAGTGCGGGTGAAGATGCCATCATTCGCATTTGGGATACTGAGGTACTCTCTTCCCTCTTGCTCCTGTTTTCTTTCTCCTGCTCATGTCACTAGTATACCATTGCTCAGGCATAACCTTGGTGTTTTCTTGGTTTGCAATGATGACTATTTAATTCCACTATATTTTTGTACAAAATTCATTCCATGATAGTTCAAAAAGTATACTTCGTGAATTTGTTCTATACCTTTATACTAAATAACAGAACCCACCACCCCCGGGTCGGTCTTAACGAAGCACGTTTCTGTGAATGTGTGTGATTGTGCAGTTTTCATTCCTTTTTATAGCCTGATGCATATAAACAGACTTTGCCTCAGACTTGTCTCATGAAGTAACGTCGTCTCTTTTTCGCACTGGTTTCACATACTTTTCCCTGCTGATAACTAGTTGGATATTATGGATGTATGATTGCTTTGCACGCCAGATTACACCTTGAATCCAGAACTACCACCTGACGGATAAATTTTAGTTTATTGCAGTTATTTTTCTGCCAGGAAATGATATAGTTATCTATATTGCACTGTAATAATCTGCTATATAGTATTATATTAGTGGCTAATAAAACAAAGCCAAATTTTTAATTTGAGACTTGAGGGTGGCTTGATGGTTAAGTTCCTGCAATGATTTTCACTCACTCCGTAGCTGTTTATGCTGTATATGAAGTTAATGTTTTGGCTTTGCACTACTCTAACTGACAGACAGGAAAGTTGATAAAAGAATCAGACAAGGAAACTGGCCATAAAAAGCCAATTACATCACTTTCAAAGGCTACTGATGGATCCCATTTTATCAGCGGTTCCCTAGATAAATCAGCTAAGGTACGCATACTCGTATTGCATGGTCACATGTGGATGTTTCCTTTCTTGATGCTGAGTAAATCTCTTTCCATTATCTTATTTGGTTGTTTCTCCATCTTAGCTATGGGACATCAGATCCTTGACACTTATAAAGACATATGTGACGGAGCGCCCTGTCAATGCAGTTGCAATGTCTCCACTCCTTGATCATGTACGTACTGACTGGACACTAATCAAGTTTATAGAGTTCAAATTTATCTCTCTTGTAATTGATTCTTTGTTTGTCCTAGCAGTCGGAATGTTATGATTATTTATGCAAACTATTTTGAGTCTGGACTTCCTTTTTGAGCAATCAGTTTACTTGTGCAACGTGAGTTCTACCGTAGTAAAATTTCTCTTTTGAAGAGTTTGAAGGTTAAGGTGTTGTGTACGCGCAATGGACATGTTACTCGACCATAGTTGTTAAAGGCGAGAGGCGGGCGAGATGTACTTAGGAAAGGCGAAAAGCGAGGCGAGATGCGGGCTCGCAAAAAGGCGAGCAAGGAGGAAAATAGAACTGGAAATTAGTAAAAAATAGGAAAATATATATCTATATACATTGCAACACTTAAACAAAGCATAAAACACGTAATGAACAAGAATAACACATTAAATAAATTTACATTTCCACACATAATAGTATCCTAACATAGTTCAAACTTCAAAAGTAAGAATTGTAGAACAAAAGGCGCATGGATTAAAATAACTCAAAAAGCTTAAAAGTACACTCTTCAGTTGGTATAATTTGTTGCCTAGAATTTTCTTAAATAACATATCTTACTTAGTCCTATCATCCAAAATCTGATACAAGGAACAAGTAGCATTTTTCTTGGCTGAAGCACGTACACAACATATGAACTAGAGCAGTGTGCCTATTGCATACATAACTGGTTGTCTTATCCATTATTGCAAATACAGTCTAGGTATAGCCTTAACCTTAATTCAAAAAGTTCAATAGGACAATTGGTTACAAATCCCTTCACATCTTCTGTAATCAACGATGCAGTAAAAAGGAGTAGACAATCTAATCCATGAATGCTTGGAGCATGCACTTGAGAGGAACAAAAATTAAACTCTATCCATATACTCTAGTTGGTATAATTTGTCACTTCCATTTTTCTTTATTACAATATCTTCATTTAGTCTCCTCATCCAATAATAGATATAATGGTCAATACATAGTTGTCAAAGGCGACCGCCCGCCTCGCCTTTTTGGCGCCTTCCTTGGGGGGTCGGTTGCCTTTTTGTAGCCAGGCTTTGCTCCTTTCTACTGCATTTTGCTTAAAGAAAAAAATGCTGAATGGATTTGTAACAATGGCCCCATGGCAATTATTGAAAGCGTACTTTTGGAGAGGTTCTGTATTGGAAATCCTACCAGTGCCTTTGTGGGGCCGACTTCAAGTTTGCAGTTGAATTGATCGAAACGAACTCAGTAAACTCTTGAACTTGAAGTAGAGTACAGTGTTCTGGTGTCTTAAGCTTGAAACTGAACTGCTATTAGGTTCTCTGCAGTACTTCCTTAAACTGAAGCCTAGCCTCATATCCTGAAATGGAGGTTAAAGATAGAAGACTAGTTTGTAACATCTCTTTTTTGAATAGCCAGCAATCTTCTATACTGTAGTTAGATTTATATACGATACGTGCCTCTTGTCATAGTGCTTTATAAATCAACGCAGCTGTCTTTTCAAAGCTGATTGTACAACTTGATATTTAGCTTGAACCACTGTTTTTCAAACCTATAAATTTATTATATTATTTTTAATTGCATAAGGACCTAATTTCCTAGTGCATTATTAGTAGGTAAGTGGTATTTATGGGTATGGGTTTACCTATACAGATATGCACAGCTTTAATTCTATTTTGTTAACTTTATTGATTTATAGGTGGTGCTTGGAGGTGGTCAGGATGCATCATCTGTCACAACAACAGATCATCGTGCTGGAAAGTTTGAAGCCAAATTCTATGACAAGGTAAGAGAGTGATATGTACTTAATGCGATTAGGCCGATATGGATTCGCAAATTCCTTGAATGAACAATGTTATTCCTCTTGTGATCAGATACTTCAAGAAGAAATAGGAGGCGTAAAGGGGCACTTTGGACCAATAAATGCATTGGCATTCAACCCTGATGGGAAGAGGTACTGTTTCCATTTGTGTTTTTAAATCCAACTTCAAGCTTAAGTTATTTAATGTGGGGGTGTTACTCCTCAAGTATGTTTAATTACACAAGAATTATAGTTTACTTTCCCCAAGCTTCAGCTATATCTATTACTCTTTCTTTCCTGACGGATAAGCAGTCCTAGTATCGTCTCTAGTTTTATCTCAAATCTTAGGTCACATTTCAAAAGAGGGGGTGGGGGTGGGGGTGGGGTTGTGATTACTGGCTTAAAGAGTGACAACTTTTTGAGATAGTGGGAGTGTAATTTTACTTGTCTAAAAACAGTTAACTTGTAAGTAAATGCTACCTCTGTCCCGTCCCAAAAATGAATGTCCGAATTCGCTCTTGATTAAGAGCGAATTCGGACATTCATTTTTGGGACATAGGTAGTAAGAATATAACGTAGTTTCCTATTCTTAATAGCAAATTCATACATATAACGTATTCCTTTTCTCTAGGTGTTGGCCCGTGGTTGGTGCCACCATTTGATTCTTGAGTTAAGAACTTGTGTCTCTGAAGGAATTATATATAACACAGGCTCTGCATTTAAATAACCTTCATAACCTTTTTTATTTGCTTAACGAGCTTTTCATATGTTACAAGTATAATGTTTCTTGATGAGTTTCACATATCTGTCCTCGGTAACATTTGGGCATCACTCTCCCTCTCTTTTTGTTGTGGCATTGTAAAATTCGCTGTCAATATATTCACAAATTAAGGTGCATATGGCATAGAAGGGTCCCATGGTGGACATTGGACTCCGAATCCAGATAACCCGAGTTCAAATGTTAATGGAAAATCTCAATGTGGCCTGCTCTCTTCTACACCCAAGTTGATTGGGGATACGGATTTAGTTGGATACTTATTAGAGTGTCTTCCCTTGAACAAATAAAAAAACCTGTAAAACTTTAGTATAGGCTGACCAACGATCATGATGTCTTTTGATAGTATTAGATACCTTTTCTTTTTAAAGAAGTTGATTCGTAAACGATCAGGATGTCTATTGATAGTATTAGATAGCTGTTAAAAGCTCAAAAATAATTGTCACGACCACTTTCCCACTCACAGTACTTTTAAATATATATATACACTCTCATTAATTTCCGAGCAACTTTAAAACGGTGCAAGCTGTTTGGAATGGAGGGAGTACTCCGTAGCTTTTCTATTTACATGTAATTTTCCCTTAATTGCAGTTTCTCAAGTGGAGGTGAAGATGGCTATGTGAGATTGCATCACTTTGATTCGGAATACTTTAACATCAAGATTTAAGCCTACTACATCATCATACCTGGAGGTACATTTCCGTTTTCTCAGTCTAGTTTTGCACTGACTATGGCGCACAATCTCAACACGAACGCAAATCCCCTTCTTTGTATGAAATATTACTCCACTTTTACCTATTTGTGCTACCGGATTTTTTTAAAGAATTTTGGATGAGGTTTGTATATCTCTATAATTAGTTTTTGGTGCAAGTTCGCAGCTTTGTCCAATCTCCACTTGCATAAAACAACGAAAAGCAACAAACAGTTATAATTAAATTCTAAAAACCAAACAGATTTACACAAAGAATTAAGTGATTATGAGAACTATTGAAAATTCAAACTGGAAGTCTAACTCGGGCTGGAGTAGTCATGAATGCGATCGGGGCGCGACAAAGTGGGCACAATGGCTTAAGTTTAATCCATTTTTGAATGCAATTGAGATGAGATACATGTCCGCAAACCCTAAATATTCCACACGTATCTTCTCCTTCAAATTCACCCAAGCATATCAAACATTCTTCTTCATCTGTTGTGCTACCACTTTTTTTTAACCTCACATATTTTCTTGAAATCAAAGCTTCTGCATACTTAGACCTAGTCGTAAAGTTACGGTGGTGGTGGTGGTCGTGGTTGCCCGCACATAGTTATGTGGTGGTGTAGCTCCGTGACTCGGAGGATTAGTCGCCGCTTCAACATCATCTTCGTCATCATGTTGTCCTTGGTGGCATTTGAGTACGAGTCGATTACCCAAAAAATAAGTGCTGTTATAACTATACAGAATAGGTCAAGAAAATAATGCATGATGTATACGTATGTGTATACTCCCTCATGAGAACTGAGACTAAAGGAAATGACACAAGAACTAAGGAATACTAATAAAATAAGGAAAATGTGTGGTAGAAAATGAAGAGAGAGAATTAGTGGGGTAAATAGTAGTGTTGGTCGAATAAAATGAGTGGTGGAGAATGAAGAGAGAGAATGAGTGGTGGGGTTGGGTGAATATAAAATATTAAAAAGTTTGCCGTTTTGGGCAGTCTCAATTGAGGTGAAACGGACGAAAAGGGAAATAAGTCCCAGTTCTCATGAAACGGAGGGAGTATATGTATACAATGCAAGTGATTTTTTGACTACTGCTGATTATACTGATTTATATGTGTATGTCCGTCAAAAATGACTGGCGTTTAAAAACATTGTCGTTGACACTTTTCAAAAGTGTCAGTGTTAGTGTTTAAAAGTGTCAGCCATTACACTGACACTTATAATCATTGATACTTGCACTTATCAAAAGTGCCCGTGATACTGTTAATAAGCACCAGTGTAACATGACTGATACTTTTTAACACTAACACTGGCACTTACTATCATCGCCGAACAACTTCCCGTTTATTACAAAAATGCCACCCCGCCATTTTAAAAAAGGCATTTTATGCTAACTTAGCGTAAAACCCATTTTCCCCAGATTTTCACTTCCTTCTCGGGTTTTCTTATTTTATTTTCTTCTTTTGGAAATAATTTTATCTGACCGTTAGCGCACTTGTTTATTTTTCACATTCACGGTATATCGTATGTGTAGACCATACTCTTTTTTCCTTTTGACTTTTAACTTGTAAGTTGAGGTTTTAAAACCCTAATAAATGTTGCATAATTAAAAACGCTAATAAAGTTATTACATTTAAGATTTTGTGACCATTTTATAACCCTAATATATATATTTTTTTAAATAAGAATTTGTGATTATATGATACTTCTTCCGTCTCATAATAAATATTGCATGTTTTACTTTCTGGTCAATTTGATAAACTTTAACCAAGAGTAACTCAAATATAATTATTTTCATGAAGTTGTGCAAATAGTTAATACAATTTAGATTTTCATTTAGAAAATTTAATTATCCTTAAATTATGGTTAAAATTAGTAGTTGAAAAAAACGAAAAAGCGATAAACAATTGTAACTAAATTCATAAAACCAAACAGATTTACACAAAAAGAACAAGTGATTATGAGAATCATCGACACTTCAAACTGGAAGTCTAACTCGGGGTGGAGGAGTCATGAACACAATCGGGGCGCGACAAAGGGGGCACAATGGCTTAACTTGAAGCCATTCTTGAATACAATTGAGATGAAATACATGTCCGCAAACCCTAATAACTCCACACATGACATCATCTCCTTCGAAATCACCCAAACATATCGAACACTCTTCATCTTTTGTACCATCACCATTTAATCTCACATATTTTCTTGAAATCAAAGCTTCTGCATAGTTGATCTCGGAAAACACAGTAGCAAAAGTTATGATGGTGGTGGTTCTGGTGGTGGTGGCGGCGGTGGCCCGCAGCGGTATAGCTCTGGGGGTCGGAGGATTACTTGCTGCTTCGAGATCATCTTCATTATCATCATCATCGTATTGTCCTTGTTGTCTGCATCCGAGAACGCAATCCAATACAAAAACAATGATCGCGGCTATAACTATAAAAAGTAGAAAGAAGGGGTCCGGAAAATATTGCATCATGTATATGTAAATGTGTGTGTGTGTATGTGTATGTATGCAACGCTAAGTGATTTTTTTACTACTGATTATATTGATTTATATAAGTGTATGATTGTCTTTGTGAAGATGAGGATTGGTCCTCAAATCCTTTTTATAATTGGTTTTCTGATTTTATTTTCTTCTTTTGGAAATAAACCAGTACTCTCTATTCCTTTTCATTTGCACATTATACAACGTGAGCGGACCAAAGTATTTTTTTTTTTATTTTGGAAATTAATATAAAATCAAGTCTTATGCAAGAAAGCCACTTTTTTCCCCCAATAACCCTATAGGAAAACTAATTACGGTAAATAGGTAATGTAAATGAACACAGTCAAAGAGCTCTCGCTCAAACGGCATTCGGTGTTCCTTTCTAAACGAGAGGTTAGGGGGTTCGAACTCCACCAACTGCGATTTCTACTAGCACTTTGAAGTGCTCACTCTTGTAATAGATTAAGTCCTTCATTTAATAGTAGTAAGTTGCAGATTTAAAATATACTAAAACTGTTTTTACATTTTGTTTAATACGATATGCCTTATTTATTATAAACTTCGATAAAATTTCACCTCTATTGGGGTCTATTAGAGAACAAGCCTATCGATATTTTTAACCCTCGTATTTTAGTCAATCTTCGGTTTTAACTTCTCTTGTATTTTTTTATCAGTTTTAACCACTCTTGTATTTTTTTTAGCAGTTTTAACCTTTGTACTTTATATATGTATTCATTTACGCCAAAAGTGATGAAGTTTAAACCATTTTCTTAGCATTTTTAACCCTCTTACTTTGGGATTTTTGGGGAAAGTCAGTGCGTATCTAAAGTAAAAAGGTTAAAACTGTTTAAAAAAAAAAATACAATAGAGATTAAAACCGAAGCTTAACTAAAGTACATGGGTTAAAAATATCGATTCGCCCAACTTTTACCCCTATGAAGCACAACAATATTAGGCACAAGTAACACTGATTCTTCACTTTGCTCTTTATGACAGTCGAAGCCGGAACTTTTAACATACACCCGTATAATATTGGGCCAACGCTTTCAGTGTTTTAACTAGTATAGCTTAGAGGTTTTCAACTTATAAATAAAGGCTTTAAAATTTCATTTTACAACCGGTTGGAATGTAATTTGTAATTGGTAATGTGGGGGTGGGGGGGGGGGGGGGGGGGGGGGGGGGGGGAAATCTTTTGATTATATAGCAACAATTGTTTCTTAACAATAATTTATGATTATACAATGCTTATTTAATTAAAAACAAATCACATATTGTAATTGAGGTTGTTGGGATATTTTGGATGGTTCATTAGACAAATTAACGCAAAGTTTCGCTGTCTGGCCAGTCTGAGGGTTAAGGGAATTTATTGCTTTTCGGGGGGGGGGGGAGGGGGGGGGATTCGCAGCTTAGTCGAATCCACAACATGAATGTGTATATTTACAATACACATTACTAAAAAACAAAGAAAAAATAGGGTTTTTCAGGACTGTTCTGGTTGAAATTGGGGCTCTTGGCTAACTATACAGTCGGGGCCTTTAATTTTTTTTTTACGGGCAATAGTGTGGTAGTGTGGTGTGGGGTTCTCAAATCTCACTTTTATTTCACCCCATTTTTTTGGCCTCTCGTTATTCTTTCGTAGGCTAACAACAAGAATCAGAAAATCTATGAGATAATTACAAACCAATGCAACGTACTACACCTTTGGTTACATAAAAGGTAACATACTCTCTTTTAACAACATAATGAAACGTACTTTTATGTCGAGTTACAAATAATGCAACTATGTTGGATGACGTTAAAATTCATTAACGAAACGAACCGTCTCGTTAAATAAACTAACAATCGTTACAGAAACACCAGCCCTTCAACTTCAACGTCGTTTCATCTCTACCCTTGCAGTTTTTCCAAGTTCAAGCCAAATGCATTACCGATGAATGCACCGTGAACCCAGAAAATCTGAAACCCAAATCCAAAATTTGAAAACCTACATTTGAATAGTTGAAGCCCCAATTCAAAAATCGAAACCTCAATCCAAAATCAAACCCAAACGATCCCAGATCTGTGATTCCGGTGGTGTTGAAGATTTTCGGTTGACCTATTGTGACTGCCGTCGAGAAGAATAGAGGCTGGACTTGTGAGATTCGTTGGTGTGGATTGCAGATTAAACATTAGACAGAGAGCTGCGATTTATTTTGCCCAGGAGTAAGGACCGGAGAAGATAAATGAGAGAGTAGCAGGGGATGGTTGCCGGAGAAAAAGGGAGAAGAACTGGGGTCGGAGAGATGAAATGGCAATCGGCAAAAATGGGCGGAATGTTGAGTGAGGACGAACTTGCCATGAGCGGATTGTGAGGTGAGAATGTTAGAATCGATTTTCCGGCGATGGATTTGGAACTGCCGTTGTTGGTGAGAATAGGCGTTTCTCTCTCTTCTTGTCTTAATTCTGTTAGTGTTCTATGGGGTTTAGGGAAGAGGGATTCAATTGTGTCTTATTTTGTTGAATTAGTTAGGGAAATGAAAAGAGAACTCGAAGAGAATGGGTGGTTGTTTGTGGTGGACTGATGGTGGGGGATGGCGATGATTGAGAGGTAAGGAAGAAGCTACCAAACCCAGTAAATAGGCCAACTAATGTTAATTATATTTAACGGGTGTTAGTTTTTTTCTTATGCTTTAACGTTGTTAGGGACCGTTCCATTATACTCCCTCTGTCCCAGCTCACTTGACACCTTTTGACCAAAACTGGTCAACTTAAGGTCGGTTTGACCAACACTTTATAGAAATATTTATGATCCGAACAAAAATTAAAAAAAAATGTAAAATGATCACCATTAAAAATCCTCTCAATAATAATTTTTTAAATTTTTTTTGGAACATAAATATTTCTATAAAGTGTTGGTCAAAACGACCCTAAGTTGACCAATTTTGATCAAAAGGTGTCAAGTGAGCTGAGACGGAGGGATTATGTAATAAAATGGTAAAGTACATTTCATTAAGATGTCAAATCGTAGTACATTGCATTAGTTGTAACAAACGCAATAGTACGTTACCTTACATTGTCGTTCGCCCGAAAATCTATTGATAAAAAGATTGAAATTTATACTTAGCTGGTTAGGTTTGGTAATTAGATTGAATTGAGATAATTGCAAAAAACAATCAAAGAAATATTGCTATAAAATCTAGTGATAACTGCAAAAGAAACGTGTCACCAAATTTTTAGTGATAAATAAATTATTACAAATAATTCATAAAAATATATTACAAAAAATAATAAAATTTGCTACTAATAATTACTTAAAATTATAAAAGATGAAAGCTCAAATTGTCTTTTTAAGAAAATCCCCAAAATTAAACTTGGATTCAAAGAATGGGAGGAAGGCCTGTGAAAAAAATCAAAGAAATAAATAGGGCAAGAAGAGAAAACCTACATTAAAAAACAAAAACAATGCCTCTACTAGGATTTGAATATAATCGATTCCATTTTACAAGAAACACGATAACTATTGGAGCAACAACGTACATGACTGTTATAATTCAGGGCCTCTTAGGCAACTTCAATGGTAGGTATCAAAATCAAATTTTGATACACACCTCATGGTATTAGCATCTCCAATGACAAACCAAGAAGATACCAAAATTTGATGCGGTCCTAAGGAAGGTAGCAAATTTGCTACCTTCCTTAGTACCACTCCAAATTTTATTTACCTTTTATTTTGTCATTGGTAATGCTATGTGTCAAAATAAATAAGTTATTTTTTTTATCCAAATTCACTTTTTATTTAATTATTATTTAAAATTATTTATATTTAATAATTATAAATATTAAATTATAAAAAACATTTTAAATATGAAATAAAATTAATAATATGAAAATAAGAAATTGAGTGATTAATTTGATACTAATTATTGAATATGCTAGTGTTTTTTCATAAGTATTTTTTTTTTGAAGCAAACAACAATATTTCATTAGCAAACACACAAAGTTTGGAGTTGGCAATCCACAAGTGATGGACGCTCAACCCAAATGGTGGGGCTTTCGTTAACAAAAGAAGCCCTAGAAACAACATCGGCCATATCATTTGCCGTTTGACGAACTAAATGCATAGAGAAAAAAGATTTTGCATTAAGCATATCCCTACATGCACTAAGAAGGTTGTCCAACTTAGAATAACCATGTGAACACGGGAGTACTCCTTCAAAAACAACCTTTGAATCCACCGCAAATTCCATCTTTGTGTACCCCAAATCAACAGTCGAGACCGCATGGTGAAAATCAACGGCCACGCCCTCAGCCATTCTGATAATTTCGTCCATAGTCGGTGCCCATCTAACGACAACCAACAAAGGACCGTTGCGGTACGGAGCTTCTAGCCATAATCCACCATTTGTGATACACAAATATAGATCAACGACGGGTATTTGATTGAGACAAGCAAAAGAAAATATAGAATCAACAAAGAAAACACACAAATTACCCAAAGTCCCCAACAAAGGAGGAAAATCATAAGCATTCAACAATGGAGGGGAAACAAAGGCTCCCACATATGGAGAGAAAATCAAATTCAAAACTAAAAAAAGATACATTTTTCATAAGTATTAAATTTTGATTTTGATACCTACCATTGGAGATCCTAAGTTGATACCTTGTGAATAGTGATCATAGGTATCAAAATTTGATTTTGATACCTATGGCTTAGTACCACCCATTGGAGATGCCCTTACATGTTAATTTTTGTTATTTTTATTTTTTTTGAAAATTTGGGGTCTAAAATTGACTAAAATTTTGAGGTCTTAGGCGACCTCCTCACTTTTCTAATAGGTAGGGCTAGGCTTGAGGGTTTTTATTTATCCAAATAAGTATTTGTAAATTGTAAGGTTGTGTTTCCAAGAGCGAAACTCTTAGAGGAAGCGTACCAGTTTCTGATATGTGATAGACTCTCATAGGGATTCTGTAATAGATTAGAGATCTATGTAATAGATTTGGCAATTGATCAATACAGCATGATAGAAATTCCCTAGTCTGGTATAAGAAAAAAAAAAGTGTATTGACGCACCATGGCATTAAGAACACTATCGATAACAAATAATATAATGTCATTAGAATCACCAACTTTTCATCAACTTTTGCAAGTTGAACAATAAAATAAAAATGAAAATATTCTTCTAGAACAGGTAACAGTATACTAACAAAAAATAATAATACGGTAGTATGGGTTGGATTCATTTATTGCATGAACATAATTGGCGCACGACAAATCGGGCACAATGGCTTAAGTTGAAGCCATTGTTTAATGCAATTGAGATGAAAAACATGTCCACAAACCCTAAATATTCCACACATATCATCTTCTCCTTCAAATTCACCCAAACATATCGAACAATCTTCTTCCTTGTGATAATACTTACCATTTAAACTCCCGTATTTTCTCGGCATCACCGCTACTTTAATTTGATCTTTGTTATTTGGTGGAGCTGGAGATGGTGGTGGTGGACGAATGGTGGTGGTGGAGGAGGACGTCCGTGCAAAGTTATGTGGTGGTGCAGGTCGTGAACGAGGAGGAGGAGGATTATTTGTGGCGGCGGCGGCGGTGGTGGTAAATCTGAACTGCCGGTTGTTACGTGGTGGTGCGGATGGTGGTGGTGGAGGATTATTGTTGTTGTGTATTTCGCGACAATATAAAATAATCTCTATGACTACAGCAAGTAGAATAATGAAGGCTGCGAATGCTACAACCCCTGTATCTGTATCTGTATGATCGTTCATGATGAATGAATTTTGTATGTTTAATTGCTTGTAATAATAATAATGATAATGATGATTAATTTATATCCGTAATTAATTCCTTTTTGTGTCAAAGTGTTTGAAGACAACACGGATTCAAATTATAAATCCAATTTAGATTTATAATTGGTATAAGTGTGTATCTACCTATTTTCCTTTCTCTTTCCTTTTTGCACATTAGTTAATTAACGTGAACCCACTTTGCAGAATCTTGTTTTTTAATTAATAAAAATTACTGTTCCTAAAAAAGTAGAGTAATAAAATTACTGTAGATAATGTTTATTTTAATTAGAGATAAATAACGTATTGTCATCCAGACCCTATTCTGTTGAAAAAAAAAAAGGATATGGATATCCAACTTTTTGATTCATTAATAATAATCTTTAAAATTGAAAAAAAAAAAGACGAACATTGATTGATTGAAGTTTCACTGAAGTTTTATACTCCCCCGTCTCAAAATAGATGTCGTTTTGGGAGTTAATTTTTGTCTCAAAATACATGTCGTTTCACTATTTTCAAAGCTTTTTTATTGCTCTATACCAATTATACCCTTAATAATGATAGTGAACTTCTCATACCTAACCATTTAATTACTCAGGTAGTTGAGTTATTTTAAGGGTATTTGGAACTTTTTCACATGCATTAATGTCATTTTTTAATATGTGTGAAATACTTCAAAATGACATGTATTTTGAGAAGGAGTGAGTACAAATTTTTATTTTTTCATTAAATTCCTATTTCATTGTAAATTCCTTGAGATAGAATATTATAACGAACATCTTAGTTATGGTTATTTATTTATTTATTTTCTTTTGGTAGACTTAGTTATGATTTTGAGGTCTGTGTGCAGGACTTCATAACAATCCAAATTAGATCATCTTACTCTAGATAACTCGTCTTCTACTACATTTTAATAAAAGATGTAACTTATCCTTCTTTCCTTGATCAAATATATCACATTTACTAGTAACTCATCTTCTTATAAAAAAATACTCCTTCCGTCCCATTTTAAATTAAGAAAATAATGTTATGCACTGGAATGAAGGAAAAAGATAAAAATAAGTAACGTGTTGTAGATAGTTGGGTAGGAAATTGAAAGTGGGGTAGAAAATAATAAGAGGGTTAGTTTATGTGAGTATGACAAATGAGTCCTATTGATTACAAAATATTACTCCCTCCGTCCCAAAATGATCTTCATGTTTGACTATTCAAACTTTTTAAGGATATGAACACTTGCTTCATTAGCCATGTTTTGTTTGTGCCCTTTTAAAGCCTAGATTGTGGAAATGAGAAGAACTTTTTGGGACAATGAAACATGGCAAATAAGAAGATCATTTTGAGACGGAAGGAGTATAAACTTTCCATTTTAGCATTTTGCAATTTTAAGTGAGACACTCAAAATAACAAATTTTGTAATTTGAAATGGGACGGAGGGAGTAACTCATAAGCCCAGATCCTCTCGAAGACATGAACAACAAGGCAAATGTCACAACCCCAAAAACATTTGTACAAGTAAACATGATATTATAGTCCTTGGCCATATTAGTTCCGCAAAAATCCCAACATTACAATTTCTTTTCCTTTTTTCTTTTTGAATCCAAAAAACACTCTACGAACGCAGAGGATGTGAATGCTTTCTAAAAGAAAACGGAAAGTGAAAATAACGGAACCAAATGCAGCAGACACAATGACAGAAAAAGAACTGCAGTCCGTACCGGGGTTATGACTCCATCCCGTCCTCCATGTAAACGAAGTCTAATTATTACTACCCTGCCACTAGGCAACTTCAACATATCTATTTTGTATATATACGCGACGGACTTACTTGAAAAGTGCTTGAAGCCGATGTTCCATAATTGATGACACGGATTCAATGAATGCATCTTCACTTGATCCCGGGAGCATGCCTTCTTTTGCTTCTCGAACGATCTGCTCAATTACAGATTCTTTTTTTAGTGTCTCCCTGCACATTATGCTTCCAATGGCAAATGGAGTAAGCCCTCTCTCAGCTCCTTTTTTTAGAAGCATAGTGGAAATACGAAGGGTGCGTGCACACTCAATTGGAAGTTCCCATCCATGGAATTTCAGAAGCTCGATATCTTGGTCTGCATCTAGCGACTTTATGTAATCAATGGTGTCGGTGGAGAAAGGGTGTTTTGATTGAGGCCAGTACAGCCAGTCAAATGTGCAATCCTCAAACTGCATGACAGATCGTGTAAATGAGAAAGCTTGATATAGATATTAAGCCAAAAGGACTCCAGATTCATGCATTAGTAAGCTAAATACTCTCTTCGTCTCAAAATACTTGTTATTGAAGGGGTTTATCTTTGTCCCAAATTACTTGTTGCTTTGCTATTACCTAAGAATCTTTAGCAATGTTTGTCAAATATACCCTTCTTTATGATTATAAAGTTGTCATTGTAAAAGCACGTACCTAGGTACTTGAACTATTCTAAGGGTAATTTAGTCTATTTCATATGCGCCCATTACACATTTTAATATGTGTGCACACGTCTAAGACTACAAGTATTTTGGGACGGATGGAGTATTCATGAAGAAAATAATAGCAAACAACGTGAACGTAACATAACATAACAGGGATTTTGACCATTCTTGGTCTAAAAGGAACAAGTGTTTTCTAACAAGCCGAAGTTCTGTTATAGCTTCTCTGCACAAGGGATCTAACCAGCGAGAACCTTTGCAATAAAAAGATGCTACTGACTCTGTAAAACAGATTGGCAGAAACATTTCAAATTTGTAATCACAATTGAGAGGAGTATAACAGATTGACACCATCTTAGGAAGAATTGCTAATACATTGGAATTAGGTGATTATATTTAGCAATTCAAAATCATGATGATGCACATATTCATTCTCACTATTTGCAACTTGATGATGTTTGGATGGCAACTATCATCATCACCCTTTCTAAAGTTTAACTGGACCAGAATGCACATTATCTGATATAAAGAAAACGTTAGCAGATAATAAGCAGTCCAATACATAATCATCAAAAAACTGTATTCTTGTAAAAGGAGAAATGTAAGAACTTACATTCTCAGGCAAGCAGTATCCGTGATCAATGGGAACGAGAACAATTCTTCCGTCTTTCTCATCTTTGGTGAATAAGATATTGCCAGCATGCCTATCAGCATTTGCCAATCTTATGTCTAACACAGATATCTTGTGCACCTCATCCACAGGGAAATCACGAGGACCCATATCCTCACAACTTCCACCATTCTTCATAAACATCTGCAACGACCCAATCTTAATATTATTAGAATTGAATTCTCCATGCAGGCACTTGACCAGAACTGTGGGGGGAACGCCGGAAAATCCCTTCTCCTCGCTCGAAATTGCCCGAGGGCCACCTTTTGGATGATCTAAAATGTATGCTGCAACTTCTCGGAATGCCCCTTCTCCAACTCGTGTCCCCTTCTTTAGCCCTTCACCATCGATTGATAGTGGTAGCCCTCGAGGGTTATTCACAGCCATGGGCTCCTCATCAGTTGGCTTAAAAACAGCAACATAGCTCTGACCAGATGAATCTTGCATGAAATAAACTCCTCCTGATCCCTCTGAAGACATAATTGGTTTAAGCCCACTCTCTAACCCATCAAAAGCTGAATCGATTAGCTGCTTGATCCCTGAAGTCAGTTCTATCTTGGGATTAACAATCACTGGTTCCAGAAGGAATCCCCTTCTAACCGGATTCACTCCTCTGACTGTATCATCACCCAGCTTCTCATCAAAATCAGATGCCACAATTGAAACTTCAAAATCTTTATGCGCTGGTTTAACACTTACTTTTGCTGATTTTCGTACTAAAAAGTGAATTGTGACATCATTGCTACTACAAATATCATCTATGAGTATTTGATCCTCAAGCTCCTCACCGTTGCAAATCAATTCCTGATTCTTGAAATCATGGAATCCTTTCTCCCTCCTAGCTATTTGCTGCTTCACATACCCCACATTTCTCTTTCTTTCAACATGTAACTCAAATTCCTTCCCACACATAGTCTTAATGGTAATAGTTCGCAGATCTGAGAGTCGAAGGACCAAATGCAGTATATTACCATCGGTAACCCCATAGTCCCTAACACGTGAATTGTTCCGAGCCAATTCTTTCCCATCAAAAACAAGTTTTTGCTTCTTCACAAAGATACCTTTAAAACTTTGTATCCGTAATTTCACAGAAGCAATCGAATCCGACTCTAAAACCCTCAATGGAATTACAGAGCCAGCAACAGTAAGGAAAATCAAAATCGACTCACTTGACCATAGACCACATTTCTCTGATACACGGCCAGAAAAATCCAACAAATCATCATGAGCAGGACTAAGAGCAACACTGGCAATTGACATTGTATCCTATGAAAAAGAATCGCCTATACCTGCACCAGATACATCAATTACAAAAAATACCAAATCAATAATCACAATACACAAATTAAAACTATAAACAAACTTCATATCACATCTCTCCAGGTTAAAATCAAAAAAGAATTCGTAGTCTAATACAAATCTAAACAGATCAAATGTATAACATCACCGAACAAAATTACCCCCCAAATTAGGGCTTCTTTTAAGCTCATTATAGCTAAAACATTCTGTGCATAAAATTCACACTAGAAACAATGCAATTAACAAATGTTCTTCACAATTAGGGTTAAGAAATAGAGTATTCTAGAATTTAAACAAAGTACGGTTCGTAGTAACAAAATTATCGTGAAATTAACCTTACCACAAAGTGTGAATCCGACTCGAGCAGACACTGAGACTCGGAAAGAATGAAGAAGAGAGAAAATCGAGAGGAATATGACGATCAAATTTTATACCATATCCATATTTTCTCGCCTCAGTTTGCTGTGACTTGGATTCCAAGTTTTATGTACAGTAAATGTTTCAATTTTCTCGAGAAAATTTCAAGTAGGGGAGGGAGAGGGTGAAATAATCGGATCAAAAGAGCGAGGTTGTTTATATACTCCGTAATAACTTAGCCGGGCCGAGTTGCTCGGATCGTTTTAACGCCGTTACACAATCTCTATCCACTATTCTAGAACTTGCATAAAAGAAAAATAAAAATAAAATACTTACATTTCATAATAATGAGTGTCAATTTTTTATTTATCTAAAATTAATATTATGTTTTTAAATGATAATATAATTTTAATTTAATTTTTTACTATACAAATAATTTATTCACGTTCTTTAAAACAGGGCGGACCTACCATTAGTGGATGCGGGGCAATGGCCCCCCTTTGTTTTTAAAAAATAAAAATTTATTAGAGTATTTTTTTTGAAAATTTGGAGTATTAGTGCAATATTTTAGACTTTGCCCCCTTTTGTTTTAAAAATAAATAAATGCATTAGTATTTATTTTTGCCCCTTTTAAATGTGTTATGCAATTTTGCCCTCTTGTGAAAAATCCTGGGTCCGACACTGCTTTAAAACAACTTTTTTATAAGAAGAAGTTTTGTGTGAGACGGTCTCAGACATGAGATGTATCTTGACGAGAGAGGACATGGGTTTGTCCCGCTCCATCCATAGAGAGCAAATTATTTCCTCTCTTAATAAAATCTGTTTCACGTGTGAGACCGACTCACACAAATTTTTGTCTTTTTATTATGAAACAAATGTGGAGTGCATTAATTTTACTTGTTAACTAAGCAATAGTTTGCTAATAAAAAAAATGACTAAGCAAAATTAGTTGTTATGAGAGCATGTTTATTTCTTAAAAAACGCATTATCCTAATTTACTAATTTGCTGTCTATTCTAGTAAAATAGATCCGAATAGTTCATGAAATATGGATGTGCATACTTAATTTTTCATAACGTCCATGACTAGGAATGACGTGTCTATAATAAATGGGTGGGAGAATGAATATTATTAACTTGCTCACCAAGTGAGACTACCTATGATGTGTCTTTCCATACTTTGGCCAATGTCTGTTTGCCACATCAGACTTCCCATTCCAATAAGTACTCCCTCCGTTTCATGAGAACTGAAACTTATTTTCCTTTTCGTCCGTTTCACCTCAATTAAGACTGCCCAAAATGGCAAACTTTTTAATATTTTATATTCAACCAACCCCACCACTCATTCTCTCTCTTCATTCTCCACCACTCATTTTATTCAACCAACACTACTATTTACCCCACTAATTCCCTCTTTTCATTTTCTACCACACATTTTCTTTATTTTATGGCAAATTCTTGGAAATGGCGGCCGCACCACGTGCGGCGGGTTGCCCACGGGTCGGCCCGCCCGTTTCCATGCTCTACCCGCCCGGGTTTTTTTTTTTTTTTGAAAGCGACATCTGTCCTTTTTTTAAAAAAAAAAACCAATAACTTTAAAATGTTATATCTTGAGATTTATAAGTCAAAAAAAATATTTAAAAATACCGTTGTGTTCGTCTCGACGAGACGAATAAAACTACATAGGTCATGATATGGTTTGATTTTTTTTTTTAAGCATTTTTTCACACATAAAAAGTTTGAGGTGCTTGCCAGCTGAAATGTAACACTTTGTTCTGATAAAAGTAACACTTTCATCTTCAAAAAGTAACCATTTTTCTACTGTCAAATGTAACATCAATTTTACAAAAAAAAAAAATGAGTTTGCATTTCAATTGTTACTTTCTCAATAAAAAATTGTTACATTTCATATATAATGTTACATTAAAGAATATAAACTGTTAGAATTGAGAAAAAAAATGTTACATTCATTTTTTATAAAATGTAACATTAGTTTAGTTGTCAATCCTATGTTATTTTCGGAGAAAAAAAGTGTTACATTTGAAAAAATGAGTGTTACATTCCCTTATAAAAAGTGTTGCATTAATTTAGTTGTCAATCTTTATGTTATCTTTATCTATTGTAGCAAAATTGTGGTACATTTTTTTAAAAAAAAGTGTTACATTTGAATAAAAAAGTGTTACATTTTGTTATAATAAGTGTTACTTTTGTTGAAGGCAAAAAAGTATGGGTGGTACATTTGAAAAAAAAGTGTTACATTTGAAAAAAGAATGTTACATTCCTTTATAAAAAGTGTTACATTAATTTAGTCGTTAATTTTTATGTTATCTTTAATCTATTGCATCAAAATTGTGGTACATTTTTGAAAAAAAAAAATGTTACATTTGAAAAACAAAAGGGTTACATTTCGTTATAAGAAGTGTTACTTTTGGTGGGAGGGAAAAAGGTTGTGGGAGCAAAAAAAAAAAAAAAAAAAACAAACAAAAAGGCATGGTCGGCGCCGCACGGGGTGCGGCCGCCGCACCAGAGACCGGCTCTTATTTTATTAGTATTCCTTAGTTCTTGTGTTTTTTTTTAGTCTCAATTCTCATGAAACGGAGGGAGTATGTATTTACCACATCAGACTCTGACTCAGCATGATATTTTCATTAGAATTGGGTCAATAAAATTGAAATTGGTGCATGGGTTGGAGAGAGGAGTCCAGCTACATTTCATTGATTAGAAATTTTGGTAAAATTAGTTTCTCGAAAAGTTATAAAAAGTTTTGTTTTAAATATACGAAGTTCTAATGCCTAAACTTACTGTCTTAAAGCTAGACTTGCTATTATTTATTTTTTATTTTTGTTTCAAAGCTTAAACTCACTGTTTTAAAGCCTAGAATAGTTATTCTATTTTCTTGGTGTTTTAAGGCCTAAACTCGCTAAATCATTTTTAAAAAGTGGACTATTTGTAATTTATAGAGAAACTAGTTTCTCCCAAAACCTACTCTTAATTGTCATACGGCCCCCATCGGTCATTTATTTCCATCCGCTGCACCGAATATAGAGAAGTTGGATAGTTCGATTGTCTAACTTAGACCAAAAGGTGTCTGAGATTGTTTTTTGAGGTTAAGCACATAACTGTGTATCCATACACGTCACATCCCCTTAAATTTTTAGCACCTCAAGTTAAAAATAGTAGTATTACGTTAAAATACTTTCTCCGTCCCCGAAATAATTTTCTCATTTGCCATTTTTTATTGTCCCAATTTTTTTCACATTTCTACAATTTAAGCTTAAATGCGCATAAACATAGCATGACTAGTGAAGCAAGTGCACATATCCTTAAAAAGTTTGAATAGTCAAACGTAAAAATCATTTTGGGACCGAGGGAGTATTTGATATGGATGCAAAAGTAAACTGCTCAAATCTGTCATTGACTAACTAGTACGTTACATTATACTCCCTCTATCCCCAAAAAGTTTATCCAATTTGACTTTTTATGGTCAACTCACGTTAACTTTAATAATACATTGGTGTCCGTCAATCTAACGGTCAAAGTTCATTGGCCATAATAATGGGGCAAACTTTTCGGGATAGAGGGAGTATGAAAAATTATAAAAGTAGCTCTACTTCCTGGCAGCAGTTTTACTTCACCAGTCACCACTGAAGACATACTTACAAATGCCTATCCAAAACTGGTCATATATTACTTCACCAGTCACCACTGAAGACATACTTACAAATGCCTATCCAAAACTGGTCATATATTACAGAAGACCCTCCCTCCATGTAACATCCCAAGTACAAAAGGAGAAATTTTGAACTGGAACCATCACACATATACACACAGACATATATATATGTGTGTGTATATATATATATATATATATGTGTATATATATATATATGTGTATATATATACACACATATATATATATATACACACACATATATATATATATATATGTACGTACAAGTACCCTCCTGCATTGTTTTGAACCCGGATGCTCCAAAATCATGACATTGTTAATTGATCTGAGCACGGACCCCAATTTGCGTATTGAACAGTGTCATCTTCATGATTGAAAGATAAAGTCGGAGATCTTTACAGGGAGGACATTACTCGGTATATTCATCCCTGTTTTTATATATTCGAGTAGCATATTATATAGTATGTTACATTTCTGAATCTTCAACTTCAGAGTTCAGCACAAAACTGGGGAATGCCAACGTTATATCCCTAAATATATCAATAATAAAAGGGTCGGTTAACTAGAGAAGATCATTAGTTGCGTATTTAGTTATTTACTGCACATCCATTCAACCAAAGATATACGTAACTTAACGACACACGTGAAATTCGGCAATCAATTCTTCTTATGCTTATTCCCATTTTATTTACTTTTTTTCCTTCACTTTTTCATGTAAATTGTTGCAGCTTATTAGTTGTTACTCTAATATTTTTGATAAAATTTAGAAAAAGTTACTTCTTTAGGGTGAAGGAATAAGTCAAGATAGTTTTTTTTAAATGTTGCAAGCATTAAGTCAAAAATGCTGTATGATCTCAACTTTCTATCCACAAATTACGAGGCAATGGGTGTAATTGGTTAGTAGTGACCCCACGTTCAAGTGATGAGATGTCAAACTAATCAAATTTCTTACCACAAAGATTGGGATCTCTAGCATTTTTAGCCAGTCCAGTCCCATCAAAAAAGCGTATTGGGGCCTAAAACAGCCTTCCGCCCTACTTAATGCATGTTTTATTTGTTTTACACCTATAAAGTTTCTAAATAGTTTTACTTTCATACTTACAGGTGATTATTAACAGCATATTTTAGAGAAAGGAAAAACTATGGGAGGTTAGTTTTTAGTTGTAAGTGTCAATTCTGCAATACCAGTTGATTAATTTCAGGACTACACTTTATATACTGCGAAAATTACTAAAAAAGCAATACTCACTTTAGATATGGAAGTGTCATGTTCTTTATTAAAGAGGGGTTCTTTGACACGAACAGCTTCCACTCATCTGTATCGATCTTTCCATCTCCTTTTGTATCTGCCTCGCTAAATGTCTATAAAGAAGAACAAGCACAAAATCAATATCCATAACAAGCCTTCATCCATGTCACCTACCCACCCCCACCCCCAACAAACACACTCCGTAACCACTCCGCATACTAAAAGGGTTCAAGGTAGAGTAATAAGCACCTTATCCACAATCGTTTCGATATAATCATCAGAGAGTAACAAATCTGATTCATGTAAGAGTGCCACCACCATCTCTTTCAACTGCCACATGGTACAACATAAAGAGCATAACGTTAGTACTGTGAAAAAGATAAATGCACACCTTTAAAAAACAGAGGATAGTAATGCTCATGTGAAGGATATAGATACTTGTGTTTTCTTTGCCAAAGTATAGCCTTATCAGTGTCTAAAAATTTCATGGAAATTACTTTCATGTAAATATACTTTATTGTTTTTATGCTTGACAATGTTAACTGAAATTTGACCCAAATATATTTTACAATGTCGCTTTCAGTTAAGGAAGAGGATAATAGTTCCTTTAAGAGGTTAGTAAACACTAAAGAGGAAGAGGAGATCTTCAATTTCCATTTTATGATTTATGGAACTAAATTTCTTAAGAAACTTCCCTTGGGAGAAAGGGTAATTTTGTGCTAAGTTGTATAGCTTTCTATACTCCCTCCGCCCCAAAACGATATTCTTATTTGACTATTCAAACTTTTTAAGGATATGAACACTTGCTTCACCAGCCATTATTTGTTTATGCACTTTTAAACCCAAAATGTAGAAATGAGAAGAACTTTTTGGGGACAAAAAATGAGAAGATCATTTTGGGACAGCGGAAGTAGTTCACTTATTTTCTTGAAATTTATAAGCCACAAAACTGTAGCCTTTGTATATGCAAGAGAGGCAAATGGGACAATGGAGTTAATAGGGAAAGTGCATACTAACCTCTTCTCTCTCGATAAAGCCCGTATGCCTCAGATCGTACAGCCTGAATGCAACTGGCAAAGAACTTAAGTTAACGAAATGTGCAAGCTTGCTGATAGAACTTGACTTTGTCAAAGTAAATAATACAAATCAAATAGTCAATGCTGATTAGTTTAAATATCAGTGAAGTAAACTCACAGGCAATTTTATCTGCTTCAGGTGCATTTGGGTGGAAAACACCTAATGAACGAACAAACTCACCAAATTCGATAACGCCATTACGTTTGACATCAAATAAGTCAAATATCTGCATAAGAGTTCAAATACTATTAATAAATATCAAGAAAAGTTCAATACTCAGAACTATGTATTGGCTCTTTCGAATATGGCAGACTTTTTAGTTTTTACAAATAGATATAGAGTTGAAGTCGATTTAACGCACCCTATCTGCAAAGAGATTCTTCCTGTTTCTGTTCCTGAAGAGGGCAAACTGAAATTCTTCCTGGAATATAGCAAGAGTGGACATAAAATTAACATTCAGGTACACATAATTCAATTCTAACCCAAGCAAAATTATGCATGGTTCAGAAAGAAAGAAAAGCTGTAAAAGAGATTAGTTTGTATGCATAAAACGATTTAAACTCATGATTACAAATGAGAGCTTAAAGTACCTTGTGAATGAGCCCATCATCAATAATGGAGCTGCTTAATTTTTTGAATAGCTCATATAAGGCCTCCACTTCACTCACTGTGACTGCAAAGAGAGAAATTTGCAAGATATGAGGCAAATCGATATCTGATTTGTGCCAATATAATACAGAGAAGGAAGAACATAAACTTGACATGTGACAAAAATTTACTCGTTTATCTTTAAAAATGACAAGCATATGTATTGGATTAAAAAAAAGGTTTAAATTCAGAAGCCAAAAATACTTACACGGTGTTTCAGCAGCAAGAACAGTGGGCTCCTCGTATCCAGGTGTATGCTTTACGTTCTTTGAGCTAATACAGCCCATCAAAATCGGTAAATCGAAAAATTTGTGAGGATATATTGTTTCATGCTAAAGAAACTCCTTCTAATGTCATGGACCTGTCAACTGGAAGTGAAAGTAGATCCGTTAATCAATAAACTATCCAAACTTAAATTCATATTTTCGATACTACCTCAACAGCTGTCCAAATGAAGCACCTTGGTTCAAGACATTACGAAGTCCGTGCTATAGAGCTGTGATTTAGCTCCATTGTATATTTTCAAGTTTATTATACATGCAAGTTGACCTAACTCCTACTACAATTTAATAAACATAAATAATCCGTATGGGACGGTGAAAGCGATTAGTGTCACTGCCTAGTCATACCTTTATAGAATACATAGACAGTGCAAGATTCTTCATACGATAGTGGAAACACAGCTCCACAAACATCAATCTTACAAAGATACTAAAAGCAGAAAGATGCAATCATTTATATTGAACCTTTTTCCTTTATGGCATCCAGGTTTACGATTATCTAGCCAGTAAAAAAGAGAAAAGAGAAAAGAGGAAAGCCTAAAGCGATTCACCATCATAAGAAACACGAAAGCGAAAAGGTTGAATAAGTAAAAGGTACTTATTTAACAACAGCCCATTTCCACTTGCAGTCATGAAATAAAATATAAATCGAGGGCCATGAGGATAAAGCTACCAACAACTATCTAACCCCATAAATATTGTCACGAGTGAAAAAACAAAACAAGATGTGGAAATCTTAGAAAGCTACAAGCAATTAAAAATTCAACGCTGATTTGTTTATCACATAGAAATAGGGTAGCTATGCGTAAGCAAATCGGACCTCAACTAATATACTCATAAAATAAGCATTTAATTCCATGAACTTGTGCAAGCAAGAAAGGGAAGGTCAACGAAAAGGCTTTTCTAAAGTGAGTATCTTCAAATCATCAATGGCGATCATCATCAAATTGGCAAAAGGCAATAAGTTTTCACCATAGAAATAGGAAAATGACTAATCTTGAAAGGTACCCACATGAAGAAACAAATTCAATTTTGAACCAGTCAAGAAAATAGCAAGAAAAGAGCTCGAAGAACCCTTACACAATTATGTGATTATCAAACGTTATATTCCACAGTTGGAAAACCCAAATGAAGAATTGCATCAAACCTAAGATTGATCGAAATCATGGTCCCAAAATAAACCTAACAAAATCAATAGAAAATCAGATTGAAGGATACAAATAGGATTAATCGCACTGACGTCTGCAAATTATGTGTAGTGGAAGTGTCAAGAAACAACAACCGAACAGAACAATTTGGAATCAAAACAACATTAAAAATGTTTGCACTGAAAATTGGGGAAAACAATACAAGGCATTCATAAGCACAAACTGGAGAATATAAAGCAGCAGCAGGGGAGAGAGAGAGAGAGAGAGAGAGAGAACTACCCGTGGAGGAGGAAGAAAAGTTGGAAGCTTGTGAAACGGAGTTGGAGGCGAGTGTTTTCTTGGGTTTCTTCATTTATAAATAAGGATATTAATTATTTTTTTGGCAATGCTAATGTTAGGCTTACAAAAAAAGTTTATAAAATGAATGATACAAAGTATGGTGACGATATTTTATTAGCGACATCGATAGTGGACCCGGCAAACTCATATTAAAAACACCAATACAATTATGACACCTCATTTTGTAAGCCACATTTTGTAACTATTTTTTTGTAACTTTATTATTTCTCATTATTTTTTTGGTACACGGATATGAATAATAAAAGGATATTGGAAGATCAACTTGACTCATCATTGATCGAACCATGTCTAACAAAGTCCGATTTCTCCTCTCAGACACACCATTCCATTGTGGTCTTCCGGGCGGAGTCAATTGTGAAACTATTCCACAATTCTTTAGATGATCGTCAAATTCTTGACTTAAGTATTCACCACCTCGATCTGATCGAAGTGCCTTTATACTTTTGCCAAGTTGTTTTTCTACTTCATTTTGAAATATTCTAAATATCTCAAATGCTTCACTTTTATGTTTCATTAGGTAAACATAACCAAATCTACTATAATCATCAGTGAAGGTTATGAAGTATTGAAATCCTCCCCTAGCATTGCTACTTAATGGTCCGCATACATCGGAATGTATCAACCCCAATAAGTCGCTTGCCCTTTCACCCAACTTGGTAAAAGGTGTCTTAGTCATTTTTCCAAGAAGACACGACTCACAAGTATCATATGACTCTAAGTCACATGAACCCAAAAGTCCGTCCCCATGGAGTTTTGAGATACGCTTCTCATTAATATGACCAAGACGGCAATGCCACAAACAAGTATGATTTACATCATTAGGTTTAGATTTCTTATTTACATGATAGACATTATTTTCATTCTTGACATCCAAGATATAAAGGCCATTAAATGAATTAGCAATACCATAAAGCACATCATTTAAATAAATAGAAAAATTCTTATTCTCAATAAGAAACTTAAAACCTTCATTATCCAAACAAGAAATTGAAATAATATTTCTGCTTAAATCCGGAACATAATAACAATTGTTCAAAACAAGAATTAATCCGGAAGGTAAAGTGACTTCATAAGTCCCTACGGCTAATGCAACAACTCTTGCTCCATTTCCCACACGTAGATCTACTTCACCTTCTTTAAGTAGTCTCCTATTCTTTAGTCCCTGCACATTTAGACAAATGTGAGAACCACATCCGGTATCCAATACCCAAGAATCAGTGGTAGAAAGGAGAATATCTATCATATAGATACCTGAAGTCGACGCGGCCTTACTGCTCTTCTTCTTCTTTTGCTCTTCCAAAAAGCCTTGCAATTACGTTTCCAATGACCAATTTCTTGACAATGGAAACAGATTGCATCCTTTTGTGAATCAGGTTTTGCCTCAGAAGCCTTGGCAACCTTTGCCTTGCTTATCTTGGGTTTGACAACTTTTGCCTTACCCTTGCCTTTGGCACCAGGCTTCTTCCCATCATGAACCAAGAGCACGGGAGAACCTTTCTCCACAATTTTCATCTCTGCAGTTTTGAGCATCCCATGCAACTCAGAGAGATTCTTATCCATTCCATGCATGTTATAATTCATTACAAACTGATTATAACTTTTAGGCAATGAATTAAGAATGAGATCCGTGGCTAGCTCCAATGGGATTGGATATCCAAGTTTCTCAAGGTGCTCTACATAACCTTTCATTTTAAGAAAGTGAGGACTCACTTGTTGCCCTTCATTCATTTTACTAGTAGTGAATGCAACAATGGTCTTGTACCTCTTGCCTAGCTTGCTCTTGAAACATAGTTCTCAACTCCACGCCTATCTCATAGGCTTTCAAATGTTCCAAACTTTGTTGGAGTTTTGAACACATAGCAGCAAGCATGAGACAACTTACATCTCTAGAATCATTACGATGTTTCTTGTAATTGTCTCTTTCTACCCTAGGGGCAGTAGGCGGTGGTTCAGCGGGGAGAGGCCCATCGAGAATGTACAACTTATCTTCTTGCCTAAGAACAATTCTTATGCTACGGATCCAATCCATAAAGTTTGTACCATTCTCTTCGAGCTTATCCTTCTCAAGGATCGATCGCAACGACATTGATTGAGTGTTATTAGTCATTATCTACAAATATGCAAAAATTTCCAAAATTTATATATTACGTATCCATGTTCATTAAAGAGATAAATAATGTATTTTTCAAACAAAATACTCCCACTAAATTATATAACCTTCATATACATCCAATGTATAATAATTTAAATGGGTTAAGATCCAACTTTAATTTAATTTCAAGTCCGCTAAGGCGGATTACACAAAATCAAATTAATTAGGTAGACAACTCTTGTCAATCATATCTCATATGACTCTTAGTTCATTCTATGAGATTCTTTAAGAAATCAAATTTCAAAAAGCATGTTAAACCTCATCTTTGCCTAGGCCCAAAACTGTTTTGACGCCCAATTAAGTCTAACCATTTTAAACGCACAGTTAATGTGTCCCGCTAGGGCGTGTCCACACTATCTATCTTGATCATACATAAACAAATTTAATGCATCTCGCTAGGGCGAATCTACATTAAAATCACTCATGTACTAACAAGTGTTTTAATCATGGCATGGCAATAAAAGACTTAAAACTTTCTTTGAAGGTTCATCACATATAGCATATAACACATTTATGAGCACATAATATAAACATGTTACACATCAAGTTTAGCCACTAAATTAATCTCCATTAATTTAAGCATGATATTTATGTGTCATTAGTTTCTCTATAATTATGAGGATGAGACTATTTCAACTTTGGTTATTATCTCCAAATCAAGACAACAAGAAGTGCGGTCGAACTAAGCCATTAGGCAACCACAATCCCGCACTAATTCAAGAAACCAAGAAAGTAGTCCATGTGGCCGAAACTAAGCAATAGATGGTCTCGATGAACGTAGGCCAATTGCATTCACAATTCCACATGGATCTCCAATCATTGAATCAAGAACTTTGTTTCTCAATTTTAGCAATTATGAACTCTTCATAATTCTAACTTCGTTTTATCTTTGAAACTTTGATTGCGATCAATTTTGGGAAACACAATCTCGATGAACGCAGATTAGCCATCCAAAACTTGAACCAATCTAGGAATCACAAGACTAAAACAAATAGGAAGTCAAACCCAAATCCACACACAAACTAACTACCCAAAACCCATTCCAGATCAACAAGTCTGGACTGGTTCTGTTACTGGTTCTGTCTAATTTATCGAAAATTCCATATTCAGATTTTAACCAAAATCAGAACAAATCTTGACCACCGAGCGCCCGCCTGCTTGAATGGCCAGAATAGTATGGAATTTTAAAGTTCGAAAATTTTGTCTCAAAATTATTTTTCCCCGATTATTAAAACTTTGATCCAATCAAAATCAATAATCGAAATAATTCAGAATCCACCATAATTTTTATTGCGATTGGAACGTGCGATTAAAGTTGCAAAACAATAAACCACATAAAATCACAAAACACATAAACATCATAATCCAATATTCATATCATGCTTGGCACATAAACATTTATATACACACAACATGATCCAAGTATTGAATTAATCAACATGAACGGGGCTCTGATACCACTGTTGGGTTTCCAAGTAACATGCGCAGCGGAATATAGCAATTAAAATTTTAAGAAACCCAAAGCCATGGATCCGTTCATATGATTAAATCAAATACAACAAGATGAATAGAGGAATAACTAACCCTTGATGGCTATGAATTTTCTCTTGATCTTTGGTGGAGAAACTTGAAGACTTGATCACGATCACAAAGCTTGAACACGAACTTTGAAGATGATGATTTTCACCCTCTAGCGGTATCCACAATTCGAACGAATATCAAAGAAGCTTCTTTGATCTTGGTTGCTAGACCAATAATTGTAAAACACGCTTTCACAATTTAATAAAGAACTATATGGAATTTATTTTGTGAATTATTTTGTTCCTCAATCAATGATATCTTAGAACAAAATAAAATCTCTCTCAAACTCTTTGAGACTCACAAAAGCACTAGTCAATATGGTCTGGCCGAATTGGTGTTTTATACACAATTAAGACCTATTCCAAATAGGTAACTTGTGTCAAAAACCATTCCTAATCGAATTAGGAAATTCCAAACGGGCATACCGGGCGCCCGCCTGGTCCTACCCAGGCGCCCGCTTGTTTGGGCAGAAAGTCCAATTCCTTTTCCGGCTTGTTCAGGTGCCCGCTTGGTGCAACCCAAGCGCCCGCTTGGTTGACCAGGAGGCCCAGAACTTCCAGAAATTCCTTGGAGGTCCTCCGACCCTAAATACCAATATAGTCCTCTTATTTAAGATTCGTTCTATGTGTGTTGACCCTCTAGGATTATACTAAGTTGGCAATGGGCTCAAACATGATCCCATAAGATATGATTAGGTTCTGCAAACCGTCATACCTACCCAAATAGTATAACTAGATACAAGTTCGCATTCCTTTAGAATATGTCACAATCCCTTTGTCGACGATGTCATTGAACACAAGTCATGGTCAAACAGTCAACTTGTTTTGTTCAATACTTTCTCGATTCCGAATATGTTGATAATTCAAATGCTATTGATCCAATCAACCCATTTGAGTCCGGCCGAACATTTCATCAACATCATTCCTTCGAGGGGCCCAAGCTTGACATCTCTCCGTGGAGGGACAAATCCATTTAGCTCATTATTCTTCCCAACGGGAATCCGATCATGGCAATCATACCCTTTATAACTACTGTGTTAAGGTAGCGTTTGAATATGTCAAACACAATGTTCATCAAGTGGAAGACTATAAAACTTCATGTCTAAGGATTCAAATGACATAACTAATATGAGATATATGTTCGACATAGACCATGACATAAATCTCATACAGCGGGTCATGTCCAGTACCTTGTTCCAAACAAGTACCCATAAATCTAACATGATCATCCCATGATCATTTAGCCTTTATACTAGTGCTTAACAAGTACTAGGGACGGGGATTATTATAAGTAAACATGAACAACAATAATAATCAAAACATCTCTTTATGGTATGAAATAAATGATAACAATTACAACGTTTATTAAACGTGCCTAGGCACCACACATACCAACAATCTCCCACTTGCCCTAGGCCCAATCTCCCATGTATCTAATACCCATGGACCTAACATGACCATCATGTTTAGCTTGTGGAAGTCCCTTTGTTAGCGGGTCCGCAACATTGTCATCAGTAGGTACTCTGCATATATTACGTCTCCCCTATCAACGATCTCTCGAATGATATGAAAACGCCTAAGTATGTTTTTGGATTTTTGATGTGCTCTTGGTTCCTTTGCTTGAGCAATAG